>JAMJFZ010001949.1:600000-1084566 GCA_026225945.1 Cricetomys ansorgei | reverse complement strand
TCCCAGAACATGCATGCAATCCTACCTGCCTGAGGCCGGTTTTCCTAGGAGCACAAGACTCAGCCCTGCTGCTCCACTCACCGCAGCCCCTCAGTGCACCACAGAGAACACTCCTTACTTGCCTCTGCCCCAGGCCTGTATCCAAGGATCCTAGTGAGAATGGATGGCGTGTCCTTAGTGAGGTAAATATGTTTGGGAGGGCATATCCAGGGGTGGGCGTGTCCTTGAGGGCAGGTCAACTTGACTCAGGACCTTGGAAGTGCAGGAGCATGAGCAGCTGACCCAGGACCCAAGCTTCACCCTTCTTTTTGTGGCAACTGAAAAGCCTCACTTTCAAGTTCACTTCACACATGAAGGAAAAGCTCTCTACCACCTAGCTATATTTGCAGGCCTTCCAGAAGTTAACAGAAAATAAAGTATGGAGAGAGCCGTTTTTTCAAAACTTGCAGCTCCAGATCAGGAGCTGTTAATTTTAGTCATTATAATCATATTTAATACTGAGCGTTTTGACTTAGCAGTTTTTGACAGTAATTAAGAGTATGGGGAGAGTCATATATAGAGAAAACGCAGTCTTGCTGCATAGGTTCTTCTCCCTGGGTCTTAAGATCTTTAGTCCGCCCTCATCTGTGATGTTTGCTGAGCCTTAGGTGAAAGGGTGTGCTGTAGATGTTTCAGGTGAGGCTAAAAGCAACATGATCAGTGATTCTCTGCATGTTGATACATTGTGGCTTTATGTGATGGTGTCTGCTTTTAAAAGAAGTTTCTTTGAGGAGGGTTGAGAGCTACATTCATCTGTGTGTTCAATGATAAATACTATGAAACTCTGTGAGACATTAGACTACTGTAAGAAACCCATAATAGCAATTTCTTCTTTAAGCACTATGGTCAGATCTGCCACAGACACGTGGTTGAGTTTACACTGCCAGACACTGTCAACAATGGTTTCATAAACAAGAGCTGAATAATGAAAAAATGCCGCCAAGGATGGGGGGAGTCTCACAATGTTTTGCCTATCCATGAAGAACTACAGGCAATTAATGAGTGCTGAGAGAGAGAGAGAGAGAGAATTGGTCTTACCCGGGAACAAGCCCCATAATTGATTATCCAATAGCAAATAGTTGTCTCTAAAATCATAACTATACAAGCAACAACAAATAGACTCCAACGGTTGTATTTACAATTTATCAAATTATACATATATAACAATAATAGTTAAAGAAAAATAATCCATAAATTTGATACAGAGGAAGGAGAGGAAACACATGATGGGCTAGAAAAGGAGAAAATTATGTTATATATATAAATGTATATGAACATTATAGATAAAAATGCATGTGGATTTACAAGTATTTGAAAGAAACTAGGGCTCCAATGACATTAAAATAATAAATATACTTACACAAAGAGAGAAAACTAGATATCTCTGACATGATGCTTGTGGAGATATCCAGATACCTGTGGAATGCCATGGTGCCTGGGGGGTTGCCTGAGTACCCGTGCTGTACCAGGTTGCCTTTGTGAAGTCCAGGTGGCTGTAAGATATCCAGATGCCTACCTGATGTGTAGATGCCTAGATGATATAGTACCTGCATGATATCCAGGTACCTGTGTGAACTCCAGGTGGCTTAAGGATATTTGGGTGCCTGCAGGATTAGAGAGTACCTAGGGGAAGACATGATGCATGTGGGTTGTCTGGGTGTATTTGGTATGTCATGGTGCATTCAGTGTGGCTGAGTGTTTGGGCATCCTCTGGATCCTTTTGTGTTTGAGAAGTGAGGTTCAATTTCATATTGATCTTTGTCTTCCTTAATCTGAGTGTAAAGTAAGACAGAAAGTTGTTAATTTTCCCAGCTTCCTGCCACCAGCAAAAGCCAAGGTTATTTCCATAAAACCTGCTCCTGCCATACAGGCTTAAGTAAACTTTCTTCTTTCTTTCTTTCTTTCTTTCTTTCTTTCTTTCTTTCTTTCTTTCTTTCTTTCTTTTCCTTTCTTCTTTCTTTCTTTCTTTCTTTCCTTCTTCCTTCTTCCTTATTTTCTTGATTTTGAGAGCATGGGGTTCAAGAGTAGATATGGGAAAGTGTGTATTCAAGATACATTGTATGAAACTTATGTACATATAAAATCATTATGTTGGGGGAAAAACAATAGTGGCAAGCCACATATTGCTTATATCCCAAAATGGCTTCCATTCCACACAGTTGCTTTAAGATTACCAATGCACAGATTTTTAAC
This sequence comes from Cricetomys ansorgei, assembly GCA_026225945.1. Lineage (NCBI taxonomy): Eukaryota > Metazoa > Chordata > Mammalia > Rodentia > Nesomyidae > Cricetomys > Cricetomys ansorgei. Next base: position 1,082,334 of record JAMJFZ010001949.1, on the reverse strand, counting down.
TACCAGCCCTTGTATGAGTTTTAAGTTACCTTATTTCACAGAGTTTATAGATTTTCTTTTTGTTTTTGGAGACAGCGTTTCTCTGTTGTAACTCTGATTATTATGGAACTCAATTTCTAGAATAGGCTGGCTTCACACTCACAGAGATCCACCTATCTCTGTCTCTTGAATGCTAGATTTAAAGTCATGTGCCAGCAATTCGTGGCAATTTTATAGATTTTTAACTAATCCAAATAAGACTACAAATCTCGTCTTGACAGAGGTTCACATAAACCTAGTATTTTGTTCTTTTGTTTTTCTCTCATCGTCCTCTCACAGTGTCAGGTAGCTCCACTGAGAGGGAATATAGAGACATTCCATCCTGTTTGGGTCTGAGCAATAAGAGCCATAATCCAATTCCAGAGAAGCTAGCTTTTCAATACTGGAGAACAGCATAAAACAACTTAATTTTATCTATACCCAAAAGACATTTAAATCCTTGCAAACCTGAAACCACTGGACAGAAAGTTCAGAGGTAAATTCTGAGACCTGACCAAGAACGCATCATGGTAGCAGTGCTGGCTGGCAGCTGGCAACATCGGAAAGAGAAAACTGTAACCAAGTAGCACAGATCCCAGAAATCCTGTACACTTAAAGAGCAGTCAGAAACAAAATATGCTGCGGGCAACATCATTCATACTGAACCTGATCCATTTCTGCATGGTATGTTTACAACAAAACTTGGAGAAACACCAGAATACACAGATCCATTCATGAAAAAAAAAAAACAGACAGAGAAATATTTCCAACAATAAAACAGAGGCAAAATTTTCCCTCCCAAACACAGAAAAAAGATAGATGGGTCATTCCAACCAAAGACAACCAGGAAGATGCTGGTTTCCTGCTATTTATTCTGGACAGAAGAATATTTAGAATCTCTCGCTGGAGAAGTGAGCTTACAGAGTAGAGGCATTTTTGTTTTATGTCTCACTTAAGATAGTAAGAAAACCTTAAAATATAACTATCTCTTTACATAGGCATTTGTTTGGATGTTGGGTCCCCTGTCAGTGGAATTGTTTGTAAAGAATTAGACTATGTGACCTGGTTGGAAGAGATACAACACTGCAGTGGACCTAAGTTCTCAAAAACACATACTAGGCCCAGTTCCCCATTCTCTGCACATCAAGATATCCTACTTTGAGCTACTAAATGAAGAATTTGCACAGTAAAGAAACAAAAACAGTCATTCCATAGGTGATAAGGTAAAAATTGATTCCTATCTAAATGATCTCCTAGGTGACCGGGTAAAATTGTAGTGGTTATATGGGAACTGGATGATTGGAACCTGTGACCATGGGTGAGGCTTGTGAACAAGAACTGAAGGATCCTAAAGGATCCTAAAGGCTAGCATTGATATCACCGTGTTAATAGATACCAGAATCATATGTTAATGGCAGAGCCACGTGTCTTTTTCCAGAGATAAGGAGAATGGTTTATGTGGGCAACAGACAGCTACTGCTCTAAAAATTCCTGGTATGATAACCATGGAGTAGTCCTCTAAAATTCTAAATAAAATCCCTCAATTAAATGTTTTTATTTTTATGTGTTTCGTGAAAGTTGTCTTTGTCAATGCAATCGAACAGAGGAAGATAAACTCTCTTAGCCTTGGTCAAAATATCTAAAAAGAGATTTTCATATCTGCTATTGAGTTTCTGCTATTGACATTTTTGTTTGTTGGTCTTTCATTCCTGGTGTGATTTTTTAAATAATCATGCGTATTACTACTTCGTTTCAATATTTTTTGTCTTATTGGTTTTTTTGTTTTGTTTTGTTTTGTATCATTGATGATATGTGTGTTTATGTATCTGTGTCTATTCCTTTCTTTGTTTGATTTTAATGTTAGTCCATGGATTTGGATTGATTGAGAAGACCTGACTGTATTTTTGTATGGTAAAACCATAATCACATTATAGTGTGGGAAAAAAAATTCTTTGAAAGTATCAGGTACGGGACCATGAAAAATAAACATCTCTGCCTTGAGGCTGATTAAATCATTCTAGCTTTTGGACCAAACACACACTGTCTCAGTTTTAAAAAGTGAATGCACCAGCCCTACATTTAACCTTTAACTATGAGCTTCTGAAGGACTCTGGATGATGGAGAATTACTGCCTTAATTTTGTAGCTACAACACCACCAACCAGAATTAAACACATACAAAACCAAACAGCACAGGTTAATCTCAACCCTTCACATAATACCATAGCATCGGGGGATGTTACTTTAAATAGAATTGTACACATTGAAGGAATAAGTGAGACACTAGGGATACTACTAACAAAATTTATGAAATTAAGAGTTTGTGTAATGCTTTAAGTCAGATTAAAAATCAATGTCAACTTTTATGAGGCTGTGCAGCTTGTAAGGGCACTTGTTGCCAAGTGAAATAACCTTGTTGAATTTCAAAGTAAAAGGAAAAAATACACTAAGTAATGCTGTAATTTAAATTCCCCATGTGTTTCAAGCCACAGTCATCATTCTTAGAACATTGTTAAATAGGTAAATAATTGCACAGATGTAGAAACAATACAAACAAAGAGTATCTTTCACTTTTCCAAAATGTCGCCAAAATGGTAATGAAGTATTTTATTACACACATGGAAGACATAAATATCAGCAATGGAACAATCTGATTCACTTAAACACACATACACATCTACACACACAAAAACACACACACAGAAAAACAAAACAAAAAATCCTATGTTTTCCCTGACTCTTCATTATAAGAACTTCAGTTTGACTTTCACCGAGTAATTATTATTTCTGTTGTTTCTGTATAATTTCAGATATTTTATCCACAGAGTCTTTCTCTTTGAATACTGTCTAACTTTGCAAAGACCTAATTAAACTTGCCTTATGCTGAAGAACTTGGATCTACAGCCTGTGTAGGGTAGGTAGTAAGATGGAATCTGGAGGGCTCCTAACTCGTAGCATTTTAATTAAACTCTATGTATGTTAAATACACTACGATGTCCTATTACCACTTCCAAGAATTAGGGCACTAAAATTGAAAACAAACCAAACTCTACAACAACAGCTGAACTTACCACGGTTATTTCTGTAAGAGAATTCTATAAATAATGCTGAAAAGTATCATACCATGGGCTCAGGGGATTAAAATATTTAAAGGGCATTTGGACTGTTATCTAATGGATAACACAGTGTGTGAGTTTCTGTGTGTGTGACGGAGCTAATAATCTAAGGTTGGAATGGCCGCACAACATCTCAAGGTTTGTCAAAGGCTAACTTTTCTGGAAAATCTTCCTCCTGCTGAACTGAGCTCTAGGGCCACGGACAAACCCAATGCTGCCCAGTCCCCTTGCCCTGCACTCCCCCGCAGAATCCTCCCCCAGCTCCATGGTCACCGGAAGTCCCGACTTAGGTCCCTCCCATCCCTTCACACCAAGGAATTTGGGCGACATCAAGGCAGTGTCTGGACAGGAGGCCACCCTGTGGCCTCCAGTGGCCATGGGTGCTTGCTCTCTCACTCTGCCCCCAGCAGCTCACTCCCATGGCCAGTTTCGCCTCCCTCCGTTCCCAGAACATGCATGCAATCCTACCTGCCTGAGGCCGGTTTTCCTAGGAGCACAAAACTCAGCCCTGCTGCTCCACTCACCGCAGCCCCTCAGTGCACCACAGAGAACACTTCCTTACTTGCCTCTGCCCCAGGCCTGTATCCAAGGATCCTAGTGAGAATGGATGGGCGTGTCCTTAGTGAGGTAAATATGTTTGGGAGGGCATATCCAGGGGTGGGCGTGTCCTTGAGGGCAGGTCAACTTGACTCAGGACCTTGGAAGTGCAGGAGCATGAGCAGCTGACCCAGGACCAAGCTTCACCCTTACTTTTTGTGGCAACTGAAAAGCCTCACTTTCAAGTTCACTTCACACATGAAGGAAAGCTCTCTACCACCTAGCTATATTTGCAGGCCTTCCAGAAGTTAACAGAAAATAAAGTATGGTAGAGCCGTTTTTCAAACTTGCAGCTCCAGATCAGGAGCTGTTAATTTTAGTCATTATATCATATTTAATACTGAGCGTTTGACTTAGCAGTTTTTGACAGTAATTAAGAGTATGGGGAGAGTCATATAGAGAAAACGCAGTCTTGCTGCATAGGTTCTTCTCCCTGGGCTCTTAAGATCTTTAGTCCGCCCTCATCTGTGATGTTTGCTGAGCCTTAGGTGAAAGGGTGTGCTGTAGATGTTTCAGGTGAGGCTAAAAGCAACATGATCAGTGATTCTCTGCATGTTGATACATTGTGGCTTTATGTGATGGTGTCTGCTTTTAAAAGAAGTTTCTTTGAGGAGGGTTGAGAGCTACATTTATCTGTGTGTTCAATGATAAATACTATGAAACTCTGTGAGACATTAGACTACTGTAAGAAACCCATAATAGCAATTTCTTCTTTAAGCACTATGGTCAGATCTGCCACAGACACGTGGTTGAGTTTACACTGCCAGACACTGTCAACAATGGTTTCATAAACAAGAGCTGAATAATGAAAAAATGCCGCCAAGGATGGGGGGAGTCTCACAATGTTTTGCCTATCCATGAAGAACTACAGGCAATTAATGAGTGCTGAGAGAGAGAGAGAGAGAGAATTGGTCTTACCCGGGAACAAGCCCCATAATTGATTATCCAATAGCAAATAGTTGTCTCTAAAATCATAACTATACAAGCAACAACAAATAGACTCCAACGGTTGTATTTACAATTTATCAAATTATACATATATAACAATAATAGTTAAAGAAAAATAATCCATAAATTTGATACAGAGGAAGGAGAGGAAACACATGATGGGCTAGAAAAGGAGAAAATTATGTTATATATATAAATATATATGAACATTATAGATAAAAATGCATGTGGATTTACAAGTATTTGAAAGAAACTAGGGCTCCAATGACATTAAAATAATAAATATACTTACACAAAGAGAGAAAACTAGATATCTCTGACATGATGCTTGTGGAGATATCCAGATACCTGTGGAATGCCATGGTGCCTGGGGGGTTGCCTGAGTACCCGTGCTGTACCAGGTTGCCTTTGTGAAGTCCAGGTGGCTGTAAGATATCCAGATGCCTACCTGATGTGTAGATGCCTAGATGATATAGTACCTGCATGATATCCAGGTACCTGTGTGAACTCCAGGTGGCTTAAGGATATTTGGGTGCCTGCAGGATTAGAGAGTACCTAGGGGAAGACATGATGCATGTGGGTTGTCTGGGTGTATTTGGTATGTCATGGTGCATTCAGTGTGGCTGAGTGTTTGGGCATCCTCTGGATCCTTTTGTGTTTGAGAAGTGAGGTTCAATTTCATATTGATCTTTGTCTTCCTTAATCTGAGTGTAAAGTAAGACAGAAAGTTGTTAATTTTCCCAGCTTCCTGCCACCAGCAAAAGCCAAGGTTATTTCCATAAAACCTGCTCCTGCCATACAGGCTTAAGTAAACTTTCTTTCTTTCTTTCTTTCTTTCTTTCTTTCTTTCTTTCTTTCTTTCTTTCTTTCTTTCTTTCTTTCTTTCTTTCTTTCTTTCTTTCTTTCTTTCTTTCTTTCTTTCTTTCCTTCTTCCTTATTTTCTTGATTTTGAGAGCATGGGGTTCAAGAGTAGATATGGGAAAGTGTGTATTCAAGATACATTGTATGAAACTTATGTACATATAAAATCATTATGTTGGGGGAAAAACAATAGTGGCAAGCCACATATTGCTTATATCCCAAAATGGCTTCCATTCCACACAGTTGCTTTAAGATTACCAATGCACAGATTTTTAACTACCAGCCCTTGTATGAGTTTTAAGTTACCTTATTTCACAGAGTTTATAGATTTTCTTTTTGTTTTTGGAGACAGCGTTTCTCTGTTGTAACTCTGATTATTATGGAACTCAATTTCTAGAATAGGCTGGCTTCACACTCACAGAGATCCACCTATCTCTGTCTCTTGAATGCTAGATTTAAAGTCATGTGCCAGCAATTCGTGGCAATTTTATAGATTTTTAACTAATCCAAATAAGACTACAAATCTCGTCTTGACAGAGGTTCACATAAACCTAGTATTTTGTTCTTTTGTTTTTCTCTCATCGTCCTCTCACAGTGTCAGGTAGCTCCACTGAGAGGGAATATAGAGACATTCCATCCTGTTTGGGTCTGAGCAATAAGAGCCATAATCCAATTCCAGAGAAGCTAGCTTTTCAATACTGGAGAACAGCATAAAACAACTTAATTTTATCTATACCCAAAAGACATTTAAATCCTTGCAAACCTGAAACCACTGGACAGAAAGTTCAGAGGTAAATTCTGAGACCTGACCAAGAACGCATCATGGTAGCAGTGCTGGCTGGCAGCTGGCAACATCGGAAAGAGAAAACTGTAACCAAGTAGCACAGATCCCAGAAATCCTGTACACTTAAAGAGCAGTCAGAAACAAAATATGCTGCGGGCAACATCATTCATACTGAACCTGATCCATTTCTGCATGGTATGTTTACAACAAAACTTGGAGAAACACCAGAATACACAGATCCATTCATGAAAAAAAAAACAGACAGAGAAATATTTCCAACAATAAAACAGAGGCAAAATTTTCCCTCCCAAACACAGAAAAAAGATAGATGGGTCATTCCAACCAAAGACAACCAGGAAGATGCTGGTTTCCTGCTATTTATTCTGGACAGAAGAATATTTAGAATCTCTCGCTGGAGAAGTGAGCTTACAGAGTAGAGGCATTTTTGTTTTATGTCTCACTTAAGATAGTAAGAAAACCTTAAAATATAACTATCTCTTTACATAGGCATTTGTTTGGATGTTGGGTCCCCTGTCAGTGGAATTGTTTGTAAAGAATTAGACTATGTGACCTGGTTGGAAGAGATACAACACTGCAGTGGACCTAAGTTCTCAAAAACACATACTAGGCCCAGTTCCCCATTTCTCTGCACATCAAGATATCCTACTTTGAGCTACTAAATGAAGAATTTGCACAGTAAAGAAACAAAAACAGTCATTCCATAGGTGATAAGGTAAAAATTGATTCCTATCTAAATGATCTCCTAGGTGACCGGGTAAAATTGTAGTGGTTATATGGGAACTGGATGATTGGAACCTGTGACCATGGGTGAGGCTTGTGAACAAGAACTGAAGGATCCTAAAGGATCCTAAAGGCTAGCATTGATATCACCGTGTTAATAGATACCAGAATCATATGTTAATGGCAGAGCCACGTGTCTTTTTCCAGAGATAAGGAGAATGGTTTATGTGGGCAACAGACAGCTACTGCTCTAAAAATTAGAAGCTTGTGCAATTCCTGGTATGATAACCATGGAGTAGTCCTCTAAAATTCTAAATAAAATCCCTCAATTAAATGTTTTTATTTTTATGTGTTTCGTGAAAGTTGTCTTAGTCAGTGCAATCGAACAGAGGAAGATAAACTCTCTTAGCCTTGGTCAAAATATCTAAAAAGAGATTTTCATATCTGCTATTGAGTTTCTGCTATTGACATTTTTGTTTGTTGGTCTTTCATTCCTGGTGGGATTTTTTAAATAATCATGCGTATTACTACTTCGTTTCAATATTTTTTGTCTTATTGGTTTTTTTGTTTTGTTTTGTTTTGTATCATTGATGATATGTGTGTTTATGTATCTGTGTCTACTCCTTTCTTTGTTTGATTTTAATGTTAGTCCATGGATTTGGATTGATTGAGAAGACCTGACTGTATTTTTGTATGGTAAAACCATAATCACATTATAGTGTGGGAAAAAAAATTCTTTGAAAGTATCAGGTACGGGACCATGAAAAATAAACATCTCTGCCTTGAGGCTGATTAAATCATTCTAGCTTTTGGACCAAACACACACTGTCTCAGTTTTAAAAAGTGAATGCACCAGCCCTACATTTAACCTTTAACTATGAGCTTCTGAAGGACTCTGGATGATGGAGAATTACTGCCTTAATTTTGTAGCTACAACACCACCAACCAGAATTAAACACATACAAAACCAAACAGCACAGGTTAATCTCAACCCTTCACATAATACCATAGCATCGGGGGATGTTACTTTAAATAGAATTGTACACATTGAAGGAATAAGTGAGACACTAGGGATACTACTAACAAAATTTATGAAATAAGAGTTTGTGTAATGCTTTAAGTCAGATTAAAAATCAATGTCAACTTTTATGAGGCTGTGCAGCTTGTAAGGGCACTTGTTGCCAAGTGAAATAACCTTGTTGAATTTCAAAGTAAAAGGAAAAAATACACTAAGTAATGCTGTAATTTAAATTCCCCATGTGTTTCAAGCCACAGTCATCATTCTTAGAACATTGTTAAATAGGTAAATAATTGCACAGATGTAGAAACAATACAAACAAAGAGTATCTTTCACTTTTCCAAAATGTCGCCAAAATGGTAATGAAGTATTTTATTACACACATGGAAGACATAAATATCAGCAATGGAACAATCTGATTCACTTAAACACACATACACATCTACACACACAAAAACACACACACACAGAAAAACAAAACAAAAAATCCTATGTTTTCCCTGACTCTTCATTATAAGAACTTCAGTTTGACTTTCACCGAGTAATTATTATTTCTGTTGTTTCTGTATAATTTCAGATATTTTATCCACAGAGTCTTTCTCTTTGAATACTGTCTAACTTTGCAAAGACCTAATTAAACTTGCCTTATGCTGAAGAACTTGGATCTACAGCCTGTGTAGGGTAGGTAGTAAGATGGAATCTGGAGGGCTCCTAACTCGTAGCATTTTAATTAAACTCTATGTATGTTAAATACACTACGATGTCCTATTACCACTTCCAAGAATTAGGGCACTAAAATTGAAAACAAACCAAACTCTACAACAACAGCTGAACTTACCACGGTTATTTCTGTAAGAGAATTCTATAAATAATGCTGAAAAGTATCATACCATGGGCTCAGGGGATTAAAATATTTAAAGGGCATTTGGACTGTTATCTAATGGATAACACAGTGTGTGAGTTTCTGTGTGTGTGACGGAGCTAATAATCTAAGGTTGGAATGGCCGCACAACATCTCAAGGTTTGTCAAAGGCTAACTTTTCTGGAAAATCTTCCTCCTGCTGAACTGAGCTCTAGGGCCACGGACAAACCCAATGCTGCCCAGTCCCCTTGCCCTGCACTCCCCCGCAGAATCCTCCCCCAGCTCCATGGTCACCGGAAGTCCCGACTTAGGTCCCTCCCATCCCTTCACACCAAGGAATTTGGGCGACATCAAGGCAGTGTCTGGACAGGAGGCCACCCTGTGGCCTCCAGTGGCCATGGGTGCTTGCTCTCTCACTCTGCCCCCAGCAGCTCACTCCCATGGCCAGTTTCGCCTCCCTCCGTTCCCAGAACATGCATGCAATCCTACCTGCCTGAGGCCGGTTTTCCTAGGAGCACAAAACTCAGCCCTGCTGCTCCACTCACCGCAGCCCCTCAGTGCACCACAGAGAACACTTCCTTACTTGCCTCTGCCCCAGGCCTGTATCCAAGGATCCTAGTGAGAATGGATGGGCGTGTCCTTAGTGAGGTAAATATGTTTGGGAGGGCATATCCAGGGGTGGGCGTGTCCTTGAGGGCAGGTCAACTTGACTCAGGACCTTGGAAGTGCAGGAGCATGAGCAGCTGACCCAGGACCAAGCTTCACCCTTACTTTTTGTGGCAACTGAAAAGCCTCACTTTCAAGTTCACTTCACACATGAAGGAAAGCTCTCTACCACCTAGCTATATTTGCAGGCCTTCCAGAAGTTAACAGAAAATAAAGTATGGTAGAGCCGTTTTTCAAACTTGCAGCTCCAGATCAGGAGCTGTTAATTTTAGTCATTATATCATATTTAATACTGAGCGTTTGACTTAGCAGTTTTTGACAGTAATTAAGAGTATGGGGAGAGTCATATAGAGAAAACGCAGTCTTGCTGCATAGGTTCTTCTCCCTGGGCTCTTAAGATCTTTAGTCCGCCCTCATCTGTGATGTTTGCTGAGCCTTAGGTGAAAGGGTGTGCTGTAGATGTTTCAGGTGAGGCTAAAAGCAACATGATCAGTGATTCTCTGCATGTTGATACATTGTGGCTTTATGTGATGGTGTCTGCTTTTAAAAGAAGTTTCTTTGAGGAGGGTTGAGAGCTACATTTATCTGTGTGTTCAATGATAAATACTATGAAACTCTGTGAGACATTAGACTACTGTAAGAAACCCATAATAGCAATTTCTTCTTTAAGCACTATGGTCAGATCTGCCACAGACACGTGGTTGAGTTTACACTGCCAGACACTGTCAACAATGGTTTCATAAACAAGAGCTGAATAATGAAAAAATGCCGCCAAGGATGGGGGGAGTCTCACAATGTTTTGCCTATCCATGAAGAACTACAGGCAATTAATGAGTGCTGAGAGAGAGAGAGAGAGAGAATTGGTCTTACCCGGGAACAAGCCCCATAATTGATTATCCAATAGCAAATAGTTGTCTCTAAAATCATAACTATACAAGCAACAACAAATAGACTCCAACGGTTGTATTTACAATTTATCAAATTATACATATATAACAATAATAGTTAAAGAAAAATAATCCATAAATTTGATACAGAGGAAGGAGAGGAAACACATGATGGGCTAGAAAAGGAGAAAATTATGTTATATATATAAATATATATGAACATTATAGATAAAAATGCATGTGGATTTACAAGTATTTGAAAGAAACTAGGGCTCCAATGACATTAAAATAATAAATATACTTACACAAAGAGAGAAAACTAGATATCTCTGACATGATGCTTGTGGAGATATCCAGATACCTGTGGAATGCCATGGTGCCTGGGGGGTTGCCTGAGTACCCGTGCTGTACCAGGTTGCCTTTGTGAAGTCCAGGTGGCTGTAAGATATCCAGATGCCTACCTGATGTGTAGATGCCTAGATGATATAGTACCTGCATGATATCCAGGTACCTGTGTGAACTCCAGGTGGCTTAAGGATATTTGGGTGCCTGCAGGATTAGAGAGTACCTAGGGGAAGACATGATGCATGTGGGTTGTCTGGGTGTATTTGGTATGTCATGGTGCATTCAGTGTGGCTGAGTGTTTGGGCATCCTCTGGATCCTTTTGTGTTTGAGAAGTGAGGTTCAATTTCATATTGATCTTTGTCTTCCTTAATCTGAGTGTAAAGTAAGACAGAAAGTTGTTAATTTTCCCAGCTTCCTGCCACCAGCAAAAGCCAAGGTTATTTCCATAAAACCTGCTCCTGCCATACAGGCTTAAGTAAACTTTCTTTCTTTCTTTCTTTCTTTCTTCTTTCTTTCTTTCTTTCTTTCTTTCTTTCTTTCTTTCTTTCTTTCTTTCCTTCCTTCCTTCCTTCCTTCCTTCCTTCCTTCCTTCCTTCCTTCCTTTCTTTCTTTCCTTCTTCCTTATTTTCTTGATTTTGAGAGCATGGGGTTCAAGAGTAGATATGGGAAAGTGTGTATTCAAGATACATTGTATGAAACTTATGTACATATAAAATCATTATGTTGGGGGAAAAACAATAGTGGCAAGCCACATATTGCTTATATCCCAAAATGGCTTCCATTCCACACAGTTGCTTTAAGATTACCAATGCACAGATTTTTAACTACCAGCCCTTGTATGAGTTTTAAGTTACCTTATTTCACAGAGTTTATAGATTTTCTTTTTGTTTTTGGAGACAGCGTTTCTCTGTTGTAACTCTGATTATTATGGAACTCAATTTCTAGAATAGGCTGGCTTCACACTCACAGAGATCCACCTATCTCTGTCTCTTGAATGCTAGATTTAAAGTCATGTGCCAGCAATTCTTGGCAATTTTATAGATTTTTAACTAATCCAAATAAGACTACAAATCTCGTCTTGACAGAGGTTCACATAAACCTAGTATTTTGTTCTTTTGTTTTTCTCTCATCTTCCTCTCACAGTGTCAGGTAGCTCCACTGAGAGGGAATATAGAGACATTCCATCCTGTTTGGGTCTGAGCAATAAGAGCCATAATCCAATTCCAGAGAAGCTAGCTTTTCAATACTGGAGAACAGCATAAAACAACTTAATTTTATCTATACCCAAAAGACATTTAAATCCTTGCAAACCTGAAACCACTGGACAGAAAGTTCAGAGGTAAATTCTGAGACCTGACCAAGAACGCATCATGGTAGCAGTGCTGGCTGGCAGCTGGCAACATCGGAAAGAGAAAACTGTAACCAAGTAGCACAGATCCCAGAAATCCTGTCCACTTAAAGAGCAGTCACAAACAAAATATGCTGCAGGAAGCATCATTCATACTTAACCTGAACCATTTCTGCATGGTATGTTTACAACAAAACTTGGAGAAATTCCAGAATACACAGATCCATTCATGAAAACAAAAACAGACAGAGAAATATTTCCAACAATATAACAGACGCAAAATTTTCCCTCCCAAACACAGAAAAAAGATAGATTGGTCTTTCCAACCAAAGGCAGCCAGGAAGATGCTGGTATCCTGCTATTTATTCTGGACAGAAGAATATTTAGGATCTCACATTGGAGAAGTGAGCTTACAGATTAGAGGCATTTTTCTTTTATGTATCACTTAAACATAGTAAGAAAAACTTAAAACATAACTATATCTCTTACATAGGCATTTGTTTGAATGTTGGTTCCCCTGTTAGTAAAATTGTTTTGGAAGAATTAGAATGTGTGACCTGGTTGGAAGAGATACAACACTGCAGTGGACCTAAGTTCTCAAAAACACATACTAGGCCCAGTTCCCCATTTCTCTGCACATCAAGATATCCTACGTTGTGCTACTGAATAAAGAATTTCCACAGTAAAGAAACAAAAATAGCCATTCTGTAGGTGATAAGGTAAAAATTGATTCCTATCAAAATGATCTACTAGGTGACCGGGGAAAATTGTAATGGTTATATGGGAACTGGATGATTGGAACCTCTGACCATGGGTGAGGCTTGTGAACAAGGAATGAAGGATCCTATAGGATCCTAAAGACTAGCATTGATATCACCATGTTAATAGATACCAGAATCATATGTTAATGGCAGAGCCACGTGTCTTTTTCCAGAGATAAGGAGAATGGTTTATAGGGGCAACAGACAGCTACTGCTCTAAAAATTAGAAGCTTGTGCAATTCCTGGTATTATAACCATGGAGTAGTCCTCTAAAATTCTAAATAAAATCCCTCAATTAAATGTTTTCATTTTTATGTGTTTCGTGAAAGTTGTCTTAGCCAGTGCAACCGAACAGAGGAAGATAAACTCTCTTAGCCTTGGTCAAAATATCTAAAAAGAGATTTTCATATCTGCTATTGAGTTTCTGCTATTGACATTTTTGTTTGTTGGTCTTTCATTCCTGGTGGGATTTTTAAAATAATCATGTGTATTACTACTTTGTTTCAATATTTTTTGTCTTATTGGTTTTTTTGTTTTGTTTTGTTTTGTGTCATTGATGATATGTGTGTTTATGTATGTGTCTCTATTCCTTTGTTTGTTTGATTTTAATGTTAGTCCATGGATTTGGATTGATTGAGAAGACCTGACTGTATTTTTGTATGGTAAAACCATAATCACATTATAGTGTGGGAAAAAATTCTTTGAAAGTATCAGGTACAGGACCATGAAAAATAAACATCTCTGCCTTGAGGCTGATTAAATCATTCTAGCTTTTGGACCAAACACACACTGTCTCAGTTTTAAAAAGTGAATGTACCAGCCCTACATTTAACCTTTAACTATGAGCTTCTGAAGGACTCTGGATGATGGAGAATTACTGCCTTAATTTTGTAGCTACAACACCACCAACCAGAATTAAACACATACAAAACCAAACAGCACAGGTTAATCTCAACCCTTCACATAATACCATAGCATCGGGGGATGTTACTTTAAATACAAGTGTACACATTGAAGGAATAAGTGAGATAATAGGGATACTACTAACAAAATTTTTGAAATAAGAGTTTGTGTAATGCTTTAAGTCAGATTAAAAATCAATGTCAGCCTTTATGAGATTGTGCAGCTTGTAAAGGCACTTGTTGCCAAGTGAAATAACCTTATTGAATTTCAAAGTAAAAGGAAAAACTAAACTCAGTAATGCTGTATTTTAAATTCCCCATGTGTTTCAAGCCACAGGCATCATTCTTAGAACATTGCTAAATAGGTAAATAATTACACAGATGTAGAAACAATACAAACACAGAGTATCTTTCACTTTTCCAAAATGTCATTAGATGAACGTGAGTTTGACTTTCACTGAGTAATTATTATTTTTGTTGTTTCTGTATAATTTCAGATAGTAAAATATAAAAGTCTTTCCAGAACTTTTAATTCAATACCTAATATGTCATACTAAAATTGAGACTAGTAATCTAACAAATGCTAAAATCGTTTGTTCTAATTCTAAATCCTCTTTTGCTGAAGGCATTCATCCACATAACCACGTTTCTACAATACGTATTCGAAGAATTGTCAGTAATGATGGATCTTCTAAATGATATCAAAAGAAACTGAAATCCTGTGGAAATCTTATAACATTTTAGGAAAAACAATATTCCTGAACATGACATTGGATAAAATATACATATTAGTAAAAGTGAATTACAGAGCAATGAATCTCTGAAACAGTGAGAAGATGTATATGTAAATATAGTTTATTGCCAAATGATAAGAAAATAAGAAACCATTAAGAACAGTCTACTTGTTGATATTTAATGACTATAATTGAATAACAATAAAAATCGTCAACTTATACTTTTCTAAACTTAAACAAATACAGAACCAACAAGAAGAGAACAACAATTATAACAGGAACAAAGGAATGTCTGTATTTTTGATGACATCTTCAGGAGATAATAGCTATCTGATAACCATTCTCACGTTCTGTGTGACCAAAAGTGGAGAACTTTTAGGCAGGACAGGGAAACTAAGGCAGTGGAAAATCAATGGAATCTATGAAGGAGACCCTGTAAGAACCTGTAGCAATGGGGAATGGGGAGACTACACAATCCATTATTATAACCTGGTTGTGCTTCCAGTGGTGGGACTGTGACATCAAATCAACTGTAAAACATTCAACCAATATCATATACACACTTCAGAGTTTACTGGGACAACAGAAGGGTAGAACCCAGTTCCAATGTTTGGAAAGTATGCCTGCTATAGCAGGGCAGGGCAGGAACTTGAAACTGAATAATCATGAAATGATACCTGATGATATTCTGCTCTCCATGCGTATCCAATTCTTCATCAGAGATACTTTCTCCAGTATTTGATGGAGGCAGATGCAGAGGCCCAGGGCCAGACAAACCTCCTGCCGAGTTTGGAAAACCCCATGGAAAGGAAGAACACGGGTTGCATAGACAAGAGGGATCAAGGATTGAAGGAGAACAGGCACCATGGAGTGAGACACCAGGAATCTTGGGGGAACAACAGAGTCTGAAACTGAAGACTTGGAACATTCTAGGTCCCTTAGATATGTCTTGAGTTTGTCTCACCTGTGTTCTTGAAGAGCTCCTAAAGACTGCAGTGGATGGAACCTTTTTGTCTGCCTTTAGACCCCTTACCTCCTACTGTATTGCCTAGCCAACATTTGATGCAGGATTAGTGTCCTACCTTATTCTATCGTTTTGTGCTCTGCTAGATCATTAACACTGGGAGGATTGCTCTTACATGTGGAGAGGTTGGGGGCAGGGTAGATTGGGGTAATGGGGAAATGGTTGGTGCTAGAAGGATTAGAAGAAGGAGTGGAGTGTTGGATGTGTTATATGAGAGTAGAAAATAAATTTTAGAAAAGAAAGAAAGAATTAGACTTTCTCAAAGAGAGTTGCATGCCATGACCTTCTCATGGCAGAGTATATGTCAAAGGTTATTCTTTGGGTAGAGTGTGGCGTACACTTGGCAAAAATAAATCAAAGAAGGAAATCATTTAGTAAAGTAAATATCTGAAGATTACGGTGTAGGACCAGGTAGATATGATTGCCTTTGAAACAAAAATGTATGTCTGAGAGACTCTTTAAGCAAAAGACGATGGTCTGAAGCCTCTGTCCTCCAGAAAGTGATTCCAGGGCACCCCTTATTGAAGAAATGAGACTTTATGGGGAAAATGTGGTTTTATAAAAACATGTGATTTCTGAGAGTGAGGTGGCATTGTGTTATTAGGTAAACCTTTTTGTAAAACTGAAAGTTCTACTTGCACTGCCAGATGGGAAAAATGTGATGAAAATTTCAGAAGAAATTATATTTGCCATACCTTTTGCAGTCCAGTGCAATATATCCCTACCACTGAGTCATGAGACTACAATTCTTCCAAATAATTTAAAACAGCCATATGTTTAGTGTGATCTGCAAGAGATATGACAGTAGCCTTAGCATCTCTGACCACACTTGGGTGTCTGTGTCCATCTAAATCACCACTTCAGATTTGGGTTCAGAAAAACAGATCTGAGCAGATGGGTGAGACCACACTATCTTTGCTGACTGAAGTGAAGGAAGGAGTTGGGTTCCAGGATACGCTTAACTTTTTGGCCTCTTGGAACTAGTACTTGAGTGAGACAATCTTCTTCAGCCAGAAGAGAAAGCTCCTTGAGCCCTTGCTCAGTTAGGTATGTGGGAGACCACCCTTTGCCAAAGAGAGAAGTCCTAAGACCTAGTATTCACAGAGTGAAATATCTGAGACAAAATGTGAGCGAGCAGAATGTTACCAACTGTGTTTTTCAGAGAATATATGCCCCTCTTTACCATGAGTCGAAGTGGAATATTCAGGAAATGTCTTGTCACATTCCAATTCTTCATTGAAGTCCAGAAAACCCTTCTCTGAGAACTCTAAAGAAGGCTTGACAGCAATCTTAGCATTCTCTGAACAAATAGATGTAGTTCCTGAGTCTTGGTCCACAGGCTTATAAAACAACTTCAAAGTTATAATCATAAAAAGTAATAGCGACATAGCAATTCTGGTCAAAGCTCATCAGTGGATGGCCTGAGGCCAGGATTGAGTTTCAATTTCTCTGTGATGACGCTTCAATTTTAATTGTCTTTAAATTCACTGGATGTTCCTTTGGACAAAGACTTATTTACCGGCCACCCACAGAGATGGAGAAAGTCTGAGTCTCTGTTAGTTTAATGTGAGAGTAGGATAGGACTGAGACTATTATGAAAGGAAAGACCATTTTCTGGTTTTGCTGGTCTTAGGAGTTAGGCTCAGTCACAATTTAGCTGAGTAGAGACAATATTGATCACAAGATAAGATATATAGCAGTCTTCTCCATAGGGGATTACCTCACATACATAGTATAGACATTGAATGTCTGAGTTCTCCTCATCAAATAGAGAATCTCATATCTAACACATCTTTGGCCACTCATTAAAATATGTCATCCCTTTTGTTAGCAGATAGAAGTTCAGTTCATCACATGGAAAGTATCTCAGATTCCCAATGTTAGTAGGTTAGATATGACAACATATTGTGTAGAAGTCTTACCTCAGACCCTCGTTTCACTGAACAGGTATGTTTCAGAAAGCATCGGATGGGTTCCAACCCTTGTTGTTCTCAGCAGGGTAGGGCATAATTCTGTAGTCCTCTTGACAAAGATACGTATGTATGGAGTCCTCTCATGAAAGCAGGAATGTCTTAGACCCACTTGAGAATAGAGAGATGTTCTGAGGCCTAATTATCAGGGAAGACTGAATGTAAGTCTTTGTTCACCTTATCTTGAAGTTCTGAGGCCTCTTTGATCAAAAGGAATGCCTCTCCTTGCTTTCCTAGACTGAATAAATACTTATTCCCTTGATTAATGATCAGGTATCTCTTTCTTCCTGGGTTTTGAATCCCCATGGTTCATAGTAAGTATGTCTGTGGCCCTGTTTGTTCACTAGGGAAGGTCTAAAACCTGAATAAAGAAGTGAATGTCTCATTGTATGTAGAATTACTAGGAAGGCCAAAGCCCTTGCTTAACAATAGCCATCTATAAGAACATCTTTAGGAATTAGGAATTTGTGAAATGTCTTATTACTTGATGAGAATTGTCTAAGACATCATATGTTATTGTCAAAATATCTGGGGTAAAGAAAGTTATGAAAGGTTATTTATAACTGTGTACTTCTTAGGCCATTATTTCCAAAGGTTTATGTCTCAGAGCTAATTGAGTCATAAGGATCATGCCTTAATATTTGCTTCTGTGGAAGTAAGTCTGGCCCATCTTTGTCATTGTGAGATTTTGAAAACTCCAACTTCTGAGGCAATATCCAGGTCCAGGGCACCTTTGATCACATAGCAAAATCTGTAATCACAAAATCAAATCAAAAAGGTTAGAATTTCCTTGGAGACAAAAGGAGAAAATAGAAGTTAATATTTATATTGAACAATGAATCTAAGGCCTCCTTGAAACATTGCAGTAGATCAAAGTGTCCCAGTTCCTAAAAGAAAATGTCTCCAGCCTCTTTAGGCCACTGTATTAGCCTCAGGGTTCTTGATATTATGGTGAGCCTGAACTTTCTTCTTTAATTGGGGGCTATGCATTTTCTCTATTCAAAAGGAATAATTGTAAACATTCTTTGTTCAAATCTTACTACTCTGTGGATCATTTATTAAGAGCTGAAATATGTGAAGGCTGTTTCGTATAAAAAGATTTAGAGGCTCTATGGGAAAAACACTAAGTGTCAGGCACTCCTCTTCATAAGTATACTTTGGATAACACAACGGTCTAATTGGGAGGTATAGATAGCTCCATAGCCAAAGAAATAAGTTCTGAAGATTCCTAGATGAGACAAGTGTTGAATAAAAAGATTGGTTTGGGAATTTCCCTTGAACACACACAGGATATCTGATGCCTTATTTGTTAGAAAGTTTACGTCTGAGAAAAGACAAGACTGTCAGTATCATGATGGAAGTGAGTGACGTGTCTGCATAGTACCCTTTTTGAGAAAAGGAATATCTTGGGGTGTGTCAGTCAGGTTGAAATGGTCTGAATCTACTTTGGGACAGAGGTTGGGCCTCCATCTCCTTTTATAAAAGTAGGATCTCAGTGTCTACATTTCATCATGTGTAAAGAAATGTGACCTCTTGAGAGAAAATCATCACACATAGGTCTTCATGTTAAAAAAGTGAAGGTGAGAAAATTGTTTGGTGTACGAGGGAAGTTTTCTCATTCAAAATAATGACAGGCCATTTCTGAGTCCTGCATGATAACAAGGAAATATGTGAGAACCACTTGTTGAAACACTGCATATATTAAACCAATTTTTCCCATTTTGAGAGATATGAGTCCTCTGCTAGAAAGACCTGCCTGAAGCTCATTTGGACAAATGTAGAAAGCATAAGTTTCTACTGCAGAAAGCTTCAAGAATTAGATTTGAAGCCCATGGCGGTCAACAATGGTATTCTTGAAACGTTCCTGAAAAGAATGGAGAATGCTCAGTATCTATTTGAAAGAAGCAGAGTATGTGGAATAGGTTTGGAATAGGAGTAATATCTGGGACATTTAAACGGAAGGTAATAAATCTTGAGCCATTTTAGGCAGAAGAAAACAAACTCAAATACTATAGCTGATAGGGCCATCTAAGGCAGAACACAATAACTATCAATACTATGGTTGAAGAATAATGTTCAATAGACCTCGGAGAAGGAAAAAAAAAACCAAACCCAGGGAGTTTAAATAACTAGAAGTTGACTGACAACTTTCAACTTATGATAAATCTGAGAAGATTCAGCAGAAATGGGCAAACAACTAGAGTGCAATTGGATGAATTGGTATGATAGAGAGTAAACTAAGTGTGATGATTAATTTCTCACAGATTAATGAATTAAGGAAAAAACAATAAAAGTACATAGAAAAATCGTACAAATTTGTTATGCATATAATATAGAAATCAAAGATGTAAAAGTGTCCTTAAAAATAAATAAAAGTCAGAGAAGTCATAAAATATTCATAGGAGCAAAAGCAAAACATGCATCATGTAAAAAACAAATTAAGAATATTCAGGTCGAGATGATGGAACAGCTATCCTTCAAAAGGGTTGTGGGGCAGTGCTCCTTTGGTACACAACCAAGATGACAGAACACAGCATGATCAGAGGGAAGTTAGAGAAGCCTTCTAGGAAAAGTCAGAAATTCCAACTTTGGTGGAAGCACAACCAGTGAGCCCAGCTGCATGTGAAGGATTAGGTGAGAAACACTAGTCTGCGGGTACAGACAGTGTCAGAGGACCTGGCTGGAAAAGCAGTAGTCCTGGGAAAGCCCGTGGAGAGGTGCTGGAGATTCTGGAACTCCCTGGATTGCTGTGAGCAGCGCTTGAGTGCCATGGGCATGCCGTGAAAGTGACTCTTCTGACTGAGCCCTGCCCTCCTGTGTAGATGGTGCCTGGGCATGTCCTGTACACTTGAAAGTGTCCCCTGTATCCTCTGAGGTGAGGGGAGTTCTAGAGAGTCAGAAGAATGGAGACTGTTGTCAAGGTCCCAATCCTCAGATGTGTCCATAGGGAGGAGGTCCTCCTGAGCCTGGATGGCAGTGCTGGTGCCCCGAGGGTCGGAGGGGCGATGGCCTAAGCCACCCAGGGATCCTGCTGTTGATGTGCGGCAGCCTCCATGTGCTGAGGGGGGCTGAGTGGATCTGCTTTTGTTGGAGGACAGGCGTAAGGGGCCAACTTTGCTGGAAGGAGCTCCGGTGAGCCCAGCTTCCTGTGAAGGGATAGGTGTGAAACTCCAGTCTGCGGGTATGGACAGTGTCAGAGGACCTGGCTGGAAATGCAGTGGTCCCAGGGAACCCGGGGCCCAGGGAGAATGGGCTCGAGGCCCAGGTGTGGAGGGCCCCAGGTCCGCTCGTTGACTTGAAGATCTTTCACCTCCCCCTTGCAGTGGTGTGGAAGTGCAAGCAGATCCTTGGGTAGCCACGTGCCGCCCTTGAGTACAGGGGTCACCCGGGGTGTCACCCCCTATCTCTTCACCATTGGTGTGGGGATGTGTCTGTGAGTGGAAGTCTCAGGAACCCTTTCAGCAGGCGAGGGGAGGTCTGGAGAGTCATAGAGAAGAGTAAGGTTAAGGTCCCCTTCTTCTGAGGAGGGAGGTGTGAAGGCTCCTTGGGCGGGGGTTGTGGGGCTGGGTCCCTGTGGCATGTCACCGGAGAGAACTAAGCAAGCATGAGCTGAGGGAGAGGTATGGAAACCTCCTAAGGCACAGTCTACAACTTTGGATGTCCTCTTGTTAGCAGTGCGACGTAAGGGCCCCCAGCTGCTAGGAGGATAGCTGGATGGATCCCCTTCATAGGATGGGAGAGGTTGAGAGCTCCAGTCTCCAGGTATGGAGTGTCAGAGGCCCATGGGTGAACTGCAATGGATCTTAGAACCCTGGTGAGGAGGAAGAATGTGGCAGCAAATGTTCTCTCCCTGTGCCATGTAGGGAGTCCTCGTTCCCAGGAGGGGAATGCTCAGCATGACCCGATGTGGGTGTTCTACCGGGCCCAGACCATTGGACACATGAGCTGGGTGGCAAGAGATGTGGATGCCCAGGAGGAGGTGCCCTCGCTCCTCATGGGTATGTGAAGAAGCCTGGGAAAGCCCTTGGAGAGGCGCTGGAGCTTCTGCAGCTCCCTGGATTGTTGTGGGCTGTGCTTGAGTCCCATGGGCATGCAGTGAAAGAGTCAGAGCCCCGCCCTCCTGTGTGGATGGTGGCTGGGCATGTCCTGTACACTAGAAAGTGTCACCTGTCTCTTCTGAAGTTGAGGGGAATTCTAGAGAGTTAGAAGAATGTAGACTGTTTTCAAGGTCCCAATCCTCAGATTTGTCCATTGTGAAGAGGTCCTCCTGAGCCTGGACGGCATTGCTGGTACCCCGTAGGTCAGATGGGTGAAGGCCTAAGCCACCCAGAGTTCCTGCTGTCAATGTGCGGCAGCCTCCATGTGCTGAGGTGGACTGAGTGGATCTGTTTTTGTTGGAAGAGAGGCGTAAGGGGCCAACTTTGCTGGAAGCAGCTCCGGTGAGCCCTGCTTCCTGTGAAGGGATAGGTGTGAAACCCCAGTCTGCGGGTAAGGACAGTGTCAGAGGACCTGGCTGGAAATTCAGTGGTCCCACGGAACCCGGTTTCCAGGGAGAATGGGCTCGAGGCCTAGGTGTGGAGGGCCCCAGGTCCGCTCCTGGCCTTTAAGATATTTCACTTCCCCATTGCAGGGGTGTGTAAGTGCAAGCAGATCCTTGGGGAGCCACTTGCCGTCATTGAGTCCAAGGATCACTTGGGGTGTCTCCCCCTGTCTCTCCACCATTGGTGTGGGGAACTGCAGCACTATGTCTGTGAGTGGAAGTCTCAGAACACTTTCAGCAGTTGGGGGTGTTCTGGAGAGCCAAAAAGAAGAGTAAGGTCAAGGTCTCCTTCTTCTGAGGATTGAGGTGTGAGGTCTCCTAGGGCGGATGATGTGGGGTTGGGGCCCTGTGGCATGGCAATGGGATGACCTAAGCCAGCTTGACCTGTGTGAGAGGGCTGGAAACCTCATAGGGCAGAGTCCACCACTTTGGTAGTCCTCTTGTTAGCAGTTCGACAATAGGGCCCCCAGGTGCTAGGGTAAGAGCTGGATTGTTCCCCTTCATAGGATGGAAGAGTTTGAAAGCTCCAGTCTGCAGGTATAGAGAGCATCAGAGGTCCTTGGGTGTACCTCAAAGGACCTTGTGTCCATGGTGAGAAGGCAGAATGTGGTAGCACAAGTTCTCTCCCTGTGTCATGTGAAGAGCCCTCTTCTCCAGGAGGGAGTGTTCAACAGGGCCCCATGTGTGAGTGGTTCAAGGACGACCTCCTTGGCCACATTAGCTGGGTGGCCAGAGGTACAGTTGCCTAGGGGTAGGGGCCTCCACCACATCCAGGGTATGTGAAGAAGCCTGGGAAATTCTTTGGAGAGGCGCTGGAGCTTCTGTAGCTCCCTGGATTGCTGTGGGCTGCACTTGAGTCCCATGGGCATGCAGTGAAAGAGTCAGAGCCCTGCCCTCCTGTGTGGATGGTGGCTGGGCATGTCCTGCATACTTGAAAGTGTCACCTGTCTCTTCTGAAGTTGAGGGGAGTTCTAGAGAGTCAGGAGAATGGAGACTGTTGTCAAGGTCCCAATCCTCAGATGTGTCCATAGGGAGGAGGTCCTCCTGAGCCTGGAGGAAAGGCAGGTGCCCCGTGGGTGAGAGGGGTACAGGCTTGAGCCACCCATGGTTTCTGTTGTTTATGTTAGGAGGTGTTCATTTGCTGAGGGATATTGAGTGGATTTGCTTTTTTGGAGGAGAGGCATATGTGGCCAACTTTGCTGGTAGCAGACCCGGTGAGACCAGCTGCATGTGAAGGGACAGGTGTGAAACAGCATTCTGGGGGTATGTACAGTTTCAGAGGCACTGGCTAGAACTGCAGTGGTCCCAGGGAACCTGGTGCCCTAGGAGAATGGGCTCCAGGGACAGTTGTGGAGGGCCTTAGGTCCCCTTCTAGCCGTGAAATAATTTCACTTCCCACTTGAAGTAGTGTGTGACTGTAAGCAGGTCCTTGGGTATCCATGTGCTGCCCTTGAGTCCAGATGTCAACGGTGGTGTTTCCCACTGTCTCTCCACCATTGGTGTGGGGTCCTGAAGCACTGTGCCTGTGAATGGAAGTCTCAGGAACTCTTTCAGGAGGTGGGGGGACTTCTGGAGAGCCAAAGAGAAGAGTAAGGTCAAGGTCTCTTTCTTCTGAGGACTGAGGTGTGAGGTTTCCTTGGGCAGGGTATGTAGGGCTGGTTCATTGTGGCATGTCACCCGGATGACCTAAGCTAGTTTGACCTGAGTGAAAGGGGTGGAAACCTCTTAGGGCAGAGTCTACTATTTTGGATGTCTTCTTCTTAGCAGTTCAACTTAAGGGCCCCTAGGTGCTAGGAGGAGACCTGGATGGGTCCCCTTCATAGGATGGGAGAGGTTGAAAGATAATGTCTGCAGGTATTGAGAGTTTCAGAGGTTTTGGGTCAACTGCAAAGGACATTGGGACCCTGGAGAGAAGGTAGAATGTGGCAGCAAATGTTCTCTCCCTGTGCCATGTGAGGAGACCTTGTCCCCAGGAAGGGAATACTCAGCAGAGCCCCATGTGTGTGTGGCTCTTTGCCCAGCCCCTTGGACACAGGAGCTGGGAGGCAAGAGAGATCAGTGACCAGGAGAGGGGCCCCTGCCTTCTTGTATGTGAAGAAGCCTGGGAAAGCCATTGGAGAGGCGTTGGATGTTCTGCAGATCCCTGGATTGCTGTGGGCTTTGCTTGAGTCCCATGGGTATGCAGTGTAAGAGTCAGAGCCCTGCCCTCCTGTGTGGTTGGTAGCTGGGCCCCTCATGTGCACTTGAAAGTGTCCCCTGTCTCCTCTGAAGAGGAGGCGAGTACTAGAATGTTGGGGTCCAGGGTGCCCAGACTATGGAAGCTTCAGCTTGACAAGGTTCATGGGCGCCAACTGTCGGGAACTGGAATTCCTTAACTTCCTTGCCCCTTTCTTGTCTTTACTGTACGGTGACATATGTTCTCTCATCAATAATAAGATCTGCATAAGCCTAATAGTAATAGCAAAATTAAACCCTGAGCTGGCCACTGTGGGCTGGAATGAAACACAGCCATGCTATTCAGAAGTAAATTGCAATAGAGCAACCTAGGTTTATTGCAAGGATTTAAGAAATATAAAACCTAGGAATGCACCTGAGTGCTAGAAGTCACGTATTGGGGAAGATGCCTCATCACCTGAGTGCTAGCAGTCACGTATGGGGGAATGGGGGATGCCTCCCCAGAAACAGCCTCCTCAGTCTCCTCCCCACCCACAGGGAAATGACCATTAAGCTGATCAGCAGGATTCGTCCTTCCCCGATAAACCAGGAGCCACCCTGTCTCAAGGGCCTAGTCCAAGGGCACCCCCCTGGTTCCCGTGGGTGCGAACATCTGACCAACGAGGTTGAGGGCCACAGAATTTGGGGATCTCTGAACCAATCAGAGCTGAACAAGCCCTGTCCCTGGATCCCGGCCCCGGGACTCCAATAAAAACCCTGGGGGGGGAGGGTTCGGCCCTCGCCCGCGCCATGCTTGCCGCCCGCCAACCTTAACCTGTGCAAGACCCAGACACGCGCCATTTAACAATAAAGCCTCGTGTGTTTTCCAGCAACCTGGAATGTCTCGTGGTTCTTTAGAAGTCTGCCCGGCTAGCCCTACACCATAAGACATATTCTATGTGTCTTATGAAGGAGCATTAAGCTTGCCAGTTAAGGGTCCCATAGAAGAGAGAGATACTGAGCTCACTCGTCATAGTATCGACTGTTTACCCTCCTTCGTGGAAGCTGAGGAACCCATCGCGGGGACTAGAGCTAGACTCAGACCCCTGCAGTTATAGCTAAAATGTATTATGTAAAATTTAACATTGTTGCAGATCAAGCAAATTGTATTCACCACCAGAATCTAGTTTTAATATAAAAGTTCACATAAGGAAAATTTTTTCTAATTATTATCCCCCCTTTTTGCACCATATTCATTCTGCATATTGTTAAGTATTTCATTTGTTTTTCTTATGTAATATAATACATCCAGACCCCCTTCCACCCTCCTCCATGCCACCAGCTCCTTCCATCTCCCCTCTCTACCAGATCTATCCCTTGTGCCCTCTACTTCTACTCAGAAAAGAGCTGTCCTCCAAGAATTAGTAGTTAGACAAGTAATACCACATACTTGTTTGACTACTTCTTCCATAACACAAACACAGGAATACACAGATATATAAACACAGACACAAACACACACACTCACTACGTAAAATAACATCCATCCTCAGAAACTCCCATGCTCACAAAGATTGTTTAAACTCAACAGACTTCTATCGCTGATTTCTTAGGAAATTTGCATTTTCATTTGGAGAATTCATTCTTAACCCAAGAGGCATCCTAACTCCATAGCCCTTAGAATTGAAATTGCAAAGGCAATTCACTGTTTAAATATTTTGTGATGTCCAGAGAAAAAGACCAGAGTCTTGGTTCCTTGGAGATATGCTGTCCCAACTCTGTACAAACCAGAACACAGGGAGCCTCTGTGTTCCTGACAAATGAAGTACCTGAATGTTGACTTGCTCAGAGTTTTCACTAGGAGCAGATGATGGAACTAAATTTACTGATCAGCTGCTATCCACATGTTTAGCAATGAAAGATGTTCTCTGCTCAGACACGTGAGGAGACAAGCAAGCATACTTGGACATATTCCTATTCTTTTTGATACCTATACTAACTTGAGCAGATGTTGATGGTTGTAACTGCATGGGACTATCTACCACAGAGCAGTCATTGTTCCTTTTATTAAAATGGAATGGAAAAAGCTCTGTTGTACATCTACTATCTACATGACACAATCTACCATGTATTTTTCACCTTTTGAAACTTGGATTCCTCTATAGAGAAAAATCACATTACACATGCCCCTTATCCATTTCATAGACTCTCTAAATTATAGCCCCTATCACATATTACAAGGATGCCTAAGTATACTTCTTACACCTCTCATCAGAAATCACCTTGAGGAGGAGGTTTATATTAATAGGGAAAATAATGGTTGGAAGGCATACTCAACATTGACTGCAGCTGTCCTGAGAATCTTGACCATTGTGGCTATTTTTTGTAAAGATTGAATGAATGTCTTTAAGAATATTGGATTGGACTCTCCACATGGGGACCCATGTGGCCATTCGAGACAGAGATCAAAAATACCCTATGCCTAGTGATGTGATTCATTCAGCCTATGAAATCTTGTTTCCTCAAACCATAGAGTCAAGCAAGGAAGTATCAAGTGGATACTTTATAAGAAACATAGTGAATAAGGAACAAGTTAATTATCATTGTGCAGAAACAATCAGACTAATTCAGAAGGTAAAGTATGTCACAGGACAAGTTCCCTGATTTCTTTTCATGGCATGGAAGGAAGGAGAGAAAACTGATGTGAAGAGAGCTTTAAGGGACCCAGGCAAGATGGAACTTGCCTAAATTACAGTAATCTGGTGGTAAATGCAGAAGAATCAGGAATTCAAGTTTATCTTCAGCAACAGACCAGTGTGGGCTTCAGCAGATTCAGGGGAGTAAAGGGTATGAATGCAAGTAAGTAGTTAAGATTTAAGCGACCTAATGATAACAGTGTTTACATGTGTGGTGTCCCATGTCACAGTCATCAGGAAACAGAGTGGAATTCACATACATGAGTTTTAGGTAGCCTGGTCTATATAGGGAATTGCAGACAAACTAGAGCTACATACTGAGATCTTATCTCAATTAAAATTATAATGTATACAGATTATTAGATCCTTTTAAAAGAATCCACTCATTTTTCAAAGGCATTTTTAAGACTATAACAGAATTTGAACATGGGTAGTAGATGATGGTAAGGATAATTGTTCATTTTATAAGATGTGGTCATGGTATTTTATTTACATGTGAAATCACTGTTTGTCATTGGAAATGGTGCAAAAATTTTAAATGTTAAATGTCATTATGCATAATATTTCAATTTTAAAACAGTCTCAGTGTAAAAGGAGGGACAGGTGGTATATGTCAGGAGTCCCATTTCTAAGTCTAACTGTCCTTTCTCCCCAAACCCAGTTTATTTCTGGGAAGCAAGTGCACATATTGAAATCAGTGAAGGTGAATTATTCACACAATGAAGAAAGGAAGTGGAGAACTTCTGAGTTGACAGGATATATTACAAAAAGTAAAAGTACATCTTGCAAAAGCATTTTCAGTCAACAGCTTGAAGATGAAAAAGATTGAGATATGCAGAGAAAATAGCATTTTTTTCCTACAAACTCTAGTTATCTCAATCTAAACTTGAATTCAAGTTTGTTTGTGTATGTGGGGTGAGTAGGGTTGTACATGTTTGCTTGTGCATATATGTACAAGATGTATTACAAAAAAGAGTAAAAGGACATCTTGCAAAAGCATTTTCAGGAAATATTCAGCTTGAAGATGAAAAAGTTTATAGATATGCAAAGAAAATAGCAATTTTTTTCTATAAAGTCTAGTTATCTCAATCCAAACTTGAATACAAATTTGTTTGTGTATGTGGAGTGAGTAGGGTTGTACATGTTTGCTTGTGCATATATGTACACAGATGGGTGAGGTTCTCGGGAAGATTAATCAGTGCTCTCAACTACTGAGCCATCTATCTAGCCTGAGTATGTCCTACAGTAACCAATTAAGGAAAGTATTTTTTCACTGTATCTCACAACATTCCTCCTATAATTGCCTAGAATTTTCTACTGAAATCTGAGTTACATAATAGATCTACGTCTCACAGCTAGTGCATGCCTAGTTCCATGGAAGGGTCTACTAAGTTTTAGAGACTTCCTACTCCCATTATACCCAAAGTCTCTGACTTTCAACAGTTGGCTGGTTTTAAAATTTTATTTCCAGCTCAGAATAAATAAGATACCAACAAAAATCACAATCAACCACAGAATATAAATGACATTTGGTCTGACGTTCATCTGGCTACAGATTTAAAGTCATGATACAGTTTCAACATCTAGTTAACTATGGACATAAAGTTTCAGAAGCTCAGCCAGGAATGATGACTCAGTGGTTAAGAAAACGTTTTGCTCTTGCAGATGACCTCATTTCCCAGGACCAAATATGCTTGGATCTCCCCATCTTGTAACTCTAGATTCAGGGATTCTGCAGCTCTCTTCTTGTCTTTTTGGCCACATACATTGGCATATGCTCATTCAGAAATAAACACATAAACACAAAGTAAAATCTTAAAAGATTCACAAATTTTGACTGACCATGTAGCTCAGTTCAGGCGTAGCATTTACAAAGCTCTGTGCTTGATCCCCAGCACTGCACAGACTAGGTTTGGTAGAAATTCCTTTAACCCTAGCACTGGAAAGAGAGGTAAGAGGATCAGGAGTTCAAGGCCAACCTCAGCTACATAATATTCTCAAGGCCAAACTGGAATACTTGAGAACTTGTTACAAACTTAAGTAAATAAATAAATAAACAAATAAAAATGACTCCAATACTGGAAATCAGGTTGAACAATTTTGTATATTAAAAATCTCATATCCCACTCTATTTGAACATATAAGGTCTTTCTTATATTTATCTCATATTTTGTCTCTATGTTGGATATATGTCCATGTTCCTCACTATTTTCAACTGCCTAGCTTCTGCTAGGCTTAAGCCTTTTGTAACCTTCGATGTCACTGTGTCATATGGTCATGACAATTAATGGTGTTCTATTACTATTGCAGTCAGTGTTTTTGAGCTCCAGAAATTTGGATATTCATTCCATTATAAAGTCATTAGTGGGAAACGATGATATAAAAGATAAATTCCACTTCTATTTTAAGCATCTAATGATGAGAATCAAGTGTTGTGGAGCCACAGGAGCTGCTACCCCTGCAGTTGTATCATCTGGGATACTATCTGATATCCTTACAAATACATGAATACCTATATTTCTAACACATTTTGCCCTCAATCTCAGAAAGTGTGGCTTAGTAAAAGATGGGTCATTGAAGATGCCGATGACCATCAATGTTGGCAGCATCTGTGGGGATGTGTCCACCAGACAAGAGCCAGTGAAATGACTCAGCAATAATGGCACTTGCTGCCAAGCCTGCTGATAGGTTTTTTTACAAATAATTTCCCAGAGAATATAAATTTCAAGATACAATCTCAATTTTCTACAGGAAAGTTAAAGGTACGTTCTGAAGACATGGTGTGGAAATCAGATAGTTTCTTATCACATATGAGGCCATAGATACCTCATAATATTAGTAAAGATAAAAACTTCAACAAAATCATGGAAGAAACCTTCCCAAAACTAAAAAAAACTAGGCCTATAAAAGTACAAGAAGCTTATAGGACACCAAATAAACCAGACTAGAAAAGAACACTTACCACAAAATAATCAAAACACTAAACATATACAACAAAGAAAGAATACTAAAAGCTGAAAGAGAAAAAGATCAAATAACATAAAGAGACAAAGCTATTAGAATTACATCTGACATCACAGTGGAGACACTGACAGCCAAAAGGGCCTAGACTGAAATATTACAGACTCTAAGGAACATAGATGCTACGCAAGACTACTATACCCAACAAAACTGTCAATTATCATACATAGAGAAAATCAAATATTTCATGAGAAATCCAACTTCAAACAATACCTATCTACAAATCCTGCCCTACAGAAGTCAACAGAATAAAAACTTCAACAAAAGGAAGTTAACTACAATCAAGGAAACACAGAAATTAAATTATCTCACAATATCATATTCAATAGAAGAAACACACACACATACACACACACACACACACACACACACACACACACACACAATCAAAAATAATTACAAAATAACAAGTCCTGACAATCAATGGACATTGGCAACCCTCAACATTGATGGTCTCAATTACCCAATTTAAAAAAAAGGAGACTACCAGAATGGATTTGAAAACAGAATCCAGACTTCTGCTGCATACAAGAAACATATCTCCATCTCAAAAATAAATATTGCCTCAGAGAAAAGGTTTGGGAAAAATTTACCAAATAAATGCTGAAAAATAAGCTATTGTAAAGATTCTAATATCCCATACTATAGAATTCGAACCAAAATTAATTGGAAGAGATGGGGAAGGACACATCATACTCATTAAATGAAAAACCCACCAAGATAATATTCCAATTCCTAACATCTATATCCCTAACATAATAGATCCCACATTTATAAAACAAACATCACTAGACTCCACAAAATTGGAAAATCTTAAAGAAATGGATGCTTTTCTCGATAGATACTGCACATAAAAATTGAAAAAAATCTAATAAACAATTTAAACAAACATGTAACTCACAAATAAATACAAGAGGACAATAAAAGCCTCCCAAATAAAATCTATGACCACAATGTTTTAGCTCTGAATGCTAAATGCTCCTCAAATTACTCCTTAAAATAGAAGCAGAAGGCACACTGCCAAACTAATGCTTGAAGCCACAGTTACACTAATATACAAACCACATGAAGATTCGACAAAGAAAGAGCATTATACACCCAAATATATCATTAACAGAGATGTAAATATACTTAATAAATACTCATAAACCACATCCAAGGACACATTAAAAAAATTATCCACCATGATCAAATAGGCTTTATCCCAGACACACAGGGATGATGCAACATATAAAATTAATCAATGTAATCCTCCATATAAACAAGCTGAAAGAAGAAAAAAGCTCACATGGTCACGTCACTAGATCGTAAGACAGTTTTTGACTAAATCCAACACCCCTTCATGATTAAACTATTGAAGAGATTGGAAATGCATTCTATATCTAAACATAATACACACAATTTCCAGTAAGAACTCTGCCAACATCAAATTAAACGCTGAGAGAGTAAAAATAATTCTATTAAAATCTGGAACGAGAAACAGTTGTCCCCTCTCTCCATACATATTCAATAGTACTATAAAAAGGAATTCCTATAGCTGATAAATATCTTCAATGAGGTGGCTGACTACAGGATTAACTTAAAAAGTCTTTAGCTCCCATATATACAAATGACAGAAGGACAGAGGGAGAATTCAGGGAAACAACACTTTTACAAACCAACAAACAACACCAGGTATATTGGGGTTTCTCTAATTAAGCAATTGGAAGATTTGAATGACAAATACTTTATTTCCTTAAAGATGGAAATTGAAGAAGAGCTCACAAGATGGAAAGATATTGCATGTTCCTGGTTTGGTAGGATTGACATAGTAAAAATGGGCATTTTATCAGAAGAAATCTACACATTCTATGTAAACTTAAACAAAATACTTAAAGAAAAGAAACTTAAAGAAATGTTCATCATCCTTAATGATCTGGGAGAGCTCTCTAGGTGCAGTCCATTACAGGGGATCCCAAGAAGGTTGTATGGGCATACCAGTGGGTGAAGTTGTTCCCTCTCGGGTTGGCAGAAGAGGAAACTATGATTGGTAGGCTCAAGACCTATGGGAAACAGAATACAGGGGATCTAGTATTGTACTTCCCTGAGACACAACTCTCAATTCTGGGCACATGGAAGGTGCAAAGGGTGCTTCCAACACCAAAGGGAATGCTCTAGAATATCTGATCTATGCCAATCAACAATACAGCACAGAGTCCTGAAAACAGTTAATAAAATCTCAAGGCCAATCTAGTCTACATGAAATCCAGAGTTCAAAATAAAAAAAGCCTGCCTCTTACATTCTATTCTGTTACAGCATGCAACATCCATAAAATTAAATTGATGCAATAGCAATTCAAAAAAATGTCAACCCACTGAATATACATGACAACTGCATGCTTTTAAAATTTTTTAAGCATTTTTCAACTTCTATCACACCTGATTTTTGATTTGATCTCTGAAAACCTCATGTGCAATTTACCCACAGAAAAAAAAATATCTTTCTTTTTTCTTTTTCTGCATGTTTTCCTTCTCACAATGATCAACAACTCTGACTATTCAACCGTAAAACTCAGGAATTGGGGGTTTGGATCAGGGACAGGCTTGCATTCATAAGGACACTGGTTAATTCTCCATGACGGGAAACTAACAATTGACTGTGGAAATATTATTCTTCTATGATTTCTTACTCTCCAAACTGTCTCATAAATATAGTCTATTTTGTTCTTTCCCTCCATCTCCCCAAGCCCTCTACTTGGATGAAAGTGTTTTTCCTACAATGCCATGATTATTTACTTCTGAAATCTATGGTGAGTTCCATTAGGACAGGTGCCTAATGCCAACTCCCTTGCTCTTAGCTTATGTCTGGTCACCACTAGGAACTAAAGTTCATTGCCGACTATGGGAATGAATGCTCGGATTCTAAAAGTCTGTGAGACCTTTAGATATCGCAGTGGAAACATTTTGGCATCATACACTCCTTTGATGTATCTCTACCATAAATCAGGACCACCACATCATTTGGGAAATTTCTTGAAGGAGCCAGGTCAAGTCCTATGGGCTAAACACAGCTGGAGGAATCTAGCAACATGTGAAGTGTGACTGATTCCTATTAGACCAGGCTTTCTCTGCCATCCTAGAACCTGAGGTGTGTCTAGGATGGAGAGGATGATGATGTTCAAGAAGTTTTGCTCCCTGCTACTGTAGAGCTTTGACCTCCTCTGACTTTTAACAAACCAATGTTCAGGTCTCCTCCTGGGGTCCAACATCATGCATTCTATTAGGGTGTCTCCCAACTCGGGCCTTTAACCACTGGGAAAGAGCCTGGTCAGAGGCTATCTAGAAGTCAGCACGGAAGTCTGTTCCTAAGTTCAGAAGACTTCCCTACCCATGCTACCCTGTGGAGACCCAGCAGAGCAAGGCACAAGGGGCTCAGTCAACTAACTCCAATGGGTGCCCAGGGGCCCCAGCTCACATTGGAAACCAGAGGTAGCCATGTTTCTGGATGAGCCCAGAGTGTTTCAAGTAGAAGGTAAGAGAGGGGCTCCACCCAGGAAGGAGGTCCTCTTGAGCAACCAGGCCCTGCTGGCCTAAATCCTGATGTCTAGTGGCTGCATTTGTTCCCAGGCATCCAGGTAGAGAGGATGGAATCTGTCACAGGTCAGGGCTTTGGCGCAGCACCATGTGCGCTTGCGGTCCAGCAGCCAGGGGGCATCAGCGGCCAGAGGACGGGGGGAGGGGGGGGAATGTACCTGGGCGCTTGAGCTAGGACCCTCTGAGCACCACCTCTTGAAACTCTTGATACATGGACTATACCAGGGCTGAGCCAGGGGAGTCAGTCCAAGGGTCACCGTCTCCACCCTTCGCTTTCTGCCTAGCGGAATCCTGTTGACATTGCCACCCTTCTGCCTGCCAGGCATCTGTGTGGGCGGCATCCCTGTCCGGTGCAGCAAGAAAGGAGGCAGCAAGGCAATCCCCCCAACCCCCTTGTCTCTTACCTAGTCTGAAAGGCAGGTCTTGACCAGTGGCTCTACTCACCAGCATGCATGGCTGTCGAGCCTGGAACAGGATGGGGTGGCTCTGTCTCACCAACCGCTCCTGTCCCTGGTGTCCCTGCTTGGCGGTTCAACCTGGCGCATGATGGGGTGCCCATGGCTAACCAACTGCTCCTGTTCATGGGGTCCATCGAAAGGGGCCACCTCTGGCATCAGGCATATTTACCTTTTGGAGCTTCTGCTTAGGTCATTTCCTACACGGCTGGGGATTCTGGGTCCCTAGCCATCACCCCTGTGATCATCATGAGACCCAAATTTTCCAGAGGACCACTGGGGAGCTACTATATTTCCCCATTGTGGATGTCTGGTTATGCTAGGCTGGGGAGCTCTGGGACTTCAAACGACCAAAGGACAGCTCACCCTAGGACTATCAGGATCCCCACTCCAAGTTGGCTGAGGGGACCCAACCTGGCAGATCAGCAGAGAATTGGCCCAACTAATACACATTGCTCTAAGCTAGGACACTCCACCCACTCCTGGCTGGCATAGTAAGGTTAAAAAAAATCAACAATCACAGGACACTCTGGGATGCTCCTCACCCCAGGGACATTATATAATGCACAACATTCTGTACTCTAGTCCTTAGCGAGCAAAACTGTGGCCTTGCTCCCAAGTGGAGGCAGCCATGAAGAGGAGAAAAGAAAGGAAGCAGTTAAGAGAAGAGAAGAAGCAGAGAACATCTCAACTCAGATAGAACATTTCAGTTAGCTTAGGATATCTTTTGGAGCTGCAACACTAGGAATGTTCTCCCCTCAGAGCAGAAGAGAGTTGAGCAGAGCAGAGAGGAGTTGTTACATTGGAACACTCCAGCTCAGTTAGGGAAGCCTCCCCTGCCTCAAAGCTGCCAGAGCTGTGTGATGCCTGACTTCCTGAATGACAGGATAACTTCCTATAGGGCACTCCTTCCAAAGAGCTGTGAGAGCTATGTGGCTCCTGCCTTCCAGAATATAAGGATACCCATGCCTCTGGAGTCATTTTCCCGACCTCAGAACTGTTTGTTCCCTGGGCTTCCAAATGTCAGGCCACATTTACATTTCTGTCCAACCTGCATAAAAACACTATCACTGGGCTGCTACTCTTTTACATCATTTCTAAGCAGGGATAACAATGGAATTGAGAGATTGTGGTTTCTTCAGTACTTGGTAAGGTATTTTAGACACTTCCTGGCCTCAGGAGACTGAACTAAACAAGAGGGTCACTATGTATTAAATTCCCTAGAAATCTTAAGATAAAATGTCCTCATGTCCTATCATAGATGAAGCAGTCTCCCTTCATCTCATGGTCTGATGTGAAAACCAGAAAAAGTGTGCATCATTAAAACATTCTGGCTCATCACACTAATTTATGTAGAATCCCATGCTGCATTGAAATTACAGCCACATACTGGGCCCTCCTGTGAAGAAAACCTCAATTTGCTGCCCGACAAATGAATCCCAACTGAGTACACAGTCATTTACTTTAGGCTATTCTGGAAAGAGATGAATCTCCCAGAGAGAATAAATGGGAGGGAGGTAGTATTAAAGGTTGTACAGCATTCTTATATCAAAGTAACTGAGACACTAGCTACTTGGAATGGCTCCATTTTAATAACACCAGACAACATCAATAGAGAGAATGGAACCCAATTCTTAGTAGAAATAGAGTCCAGAAACCTCAGGAAAAAAAACAATGACTCAGGGCACAGAGGCAGAATCAAGATTTTTCAATATGCAACTGAAACACCCTGACTTTACCATTGGTGTAGGACCCACTTAGGTCATTGTGACACCAGGCTCAAGTGTGAGCCACAATGCAGTCTTCTCATGTGGTAATGACACTGTGAATTCAGGCTTTTAGAGATATAATTTGAGTAGCTTCCATACAAGATGGAATGCCTACCTCCTTAACCAGGATCTAATTTAAGAAATAGCTTCAAATCTTGTTGAAGAAATGTACCCAATATAAAACTCACCCTGTTATGGACATCTTAGCTTCCTACTCCATATTGATTAGTTTTTCCACAGACTGTACCTATGTCAGTAGGTATCCCTGTCTTGGGTTCTACTGCCACCTCCAGGACAGATTCCAGGGCTTGGGCTTTGGCTTGATTGGAAGAATCACCACCAGCATATATGGAAATGAAGAGTTGTAGAGGATACTGATCTTGAAAAGTAACATATCCAAAGAAAACATTACATCTTACCTGTCCCATGCTTGTTGTCCAGATGAGAAGGCACCACAAGAATCTCACTGGGTTTGCCAGGCAACCATTATGATCTCACAGGTTATCACAATCTACTACTGTTCTTAGTGCTAGTGAAACCCCACCTACTCATGACACATCAGTATATACATCTTTACTTTATCCACAGAACATGTTTCTTTATGAGTTGGGAACTATTTATTTTTCTAATCACACTTTTACCTACAAACACTAGTATATAATACAACCAAGTGAATGCATTACTATGCCATTCATTATATTGATGAGCTCTTAGATATATTTCTTACTCCAATACCACCAGATTGGAGACTAAACAACATTCTTGTGCTTTTACCTTACACAGCTGCTCCCATCTCAAATAAAAACAAGTTCATCATATCCCCAGATATCCTCCTTTATTAGTGGAACTGGACCCAAGCAGTAAGGTGCAATTCAGTGAAGTTGGTATTTGTATGTTTCTTCTTTTTGTTTTAGCATAGATTTAATAAATAAAACTTAAAATTCATGCAGATCAAGTAAACTGTGTTTACCACCAGAATCTAGTTTTATTATAAAAGTTTGCAGAAAAGAAAAACTTTCTCATCTCTATTGACACCATTTTTTGCACCACATTCATTCTGCATGTTTTCACGTATTTAATTTGTATTTATTACCTCATATAATACATCCAGAACATCTTTACCCCTCCCACCATATCTCCCAGCTCCTTCCATCTCCCCTCACTACCAGATCTACCCCTTTTGCTCTCTGCTACTACTCAGAAGACAGAACACATGCCTGCACACACACACACACACACACACACACACACACACACACACACAATACATAAAATAGCATCCAACATCAGAAACTCCAATCCTCCCATAGATTTTGTGCCATAGGAAAGCAGGACAGACTTTTATCTCTGATATCTTAGGAAATTGGCATTTTCATTTGGAGAATGCTTTCATAATCCAACAGGCCTCCTAACTCAACCTCCTTTACAACTGAAACTGCAGAGGGTATCTCCTCACTATTCAGATCTTTTGTGATGCCCAGAGAAAAAGGCCAAAGTCTTGCTTCCTTGGAGATATCCTGTCCTAACTCTGTACCAATCAGAATTCAGGGATCCCTTGTGTTGCTGATAACTGAAGAACTTGCATGTCAAACTGCTCAGAGGTTTCACCAGGGGCAGGCTATGAAAATAAATTTACAGATAAGATGCTTTCCACATGTTTAGCAATCAAAGATCTTCTCTGCTAAGACACATGAGAAGCCAACAGAGGTACTTGAACAGATTCCTTTTCTCTGTTATACAAGCACCAACCTGGGCACCTGTTGATACTTGGAAGTGCATGGGACAATCTACCAAAGACAAATAAATGGAGAGGGAAGAAGTAGATGTTCTGTTGTATATCAAGTACATACATGCCACACTGTACCGTTTATTCTTCATCGTTTAAATCTTGGATTCCTCTCTAGGGAAATAACAGAGTAATCATGCTCCATAGTCACTTCATGGGCTCTCTGAACTATAGCTCCTACCATGGACTACTAGTAGGCCTTAGTCTTAGAAATCTCCTTGAGAAGAAGGCTTGCATTAACAGGGAAAACAATGCCTGGAAGGCAATCTTAACACTGCAGCTGTCCTCCTGGAAATCTTGACCATTGTGGTAATCGTTTGTAAAGGAAGAACCAACATCTTTAAGAATACTGGATTGGACTCTCCACATGGGGACACATCGGGCCAATGAAGGAAGAAATAAAAGATACTCTATGCCTACTGATGTGAATAATTCAGAGTAGAGTTACCTACAAAATCGTGTTTCTCCAAACCATTGAATCAAGGCAAGGCAGTGCCCAATTGATACTGTATAAGAAACATAGTGGATAGGGACCAAGTTAATCACAATTGCGCTGAAGCAATCAGACTAATTCAGAAGGTAAAGTGTGCCACAGGACAACTTCCCTGAGTTCTTTTCATGGCATGAAAGGAAGTGAGAAAACTGATGTAAAGAGAGATTAAAGGGACCTGGGCAAGATGGAACTTGCTTAGACTACAGTAATCTGGAGGTGAATGCAGAAGAATCAGGAATTCAAGTTTATTTTTAGCAACAAAGTGAGTTGAGACTAGCCTGGGCTTCATGACTTTCAGGGAAGTGGAGGGTATGAATGCAAGGGAGCGATTATCATTTGAGAGACCTAATGACAACAGTGTTGAGAGTTGTGGTGGCCCACCCATGTCACAGCAGTCATTAGGCAGAATGAAATGGAGCTGGGTCTGGTCTACATAGGGAATTCCAGACAAGCCTGGGCTACATAATAAGATCCTATATCAAATAAAATTGTAACGTATACAGCTTGTTAGATTCTCTTAAAATAAATCAAGCATTTTTCTAAGGCATTTTTAAGATTATCACAGAATGTGAACATAACATGGTTAGTAGATGATGGTAAAGGTTAATTCCACATTTTATAAGATGTGTTAATGGCACTGTATGTACATGTGAAATCACTGTTTTTCATTGGAAATGGTGCAAAAATATTAGCTGTTAAATGTAATAATGCATAAAACTTTAATTTTAAGAGTCTCAGTTTAAAGGGAGAGACAGGTGGTATATGCCAGAAATCCCATTTCTATGTCTAACAGTCCTTCTTCCCAAACCCAGTTTAGTGATGGGAAGCAAGTGAACATACTGAAATAAGTGGAGGTGAAGTATTCCCAAAATGAAGAAAGGAAGTATAGAAATTCTGAGTGACAGGATGCATCAAAAAAGAGAGAAAGTTCCTCTTCAAAAAAGTATTTTCAATCCACAGCTTGAAGATGAAAAAGTTTCAGATATGCAGAGAAAATAGCAAGGTTTTTTTTCCAACAAACTCTATTAATCTCATTCCAAACATGTTTGTGTGTGTATGTGTGTGTATGTGTGTGTGTCTGTGTGTGTGTGTGTGTGTGTGTGTGTGTTTGTCTGTGTGAATACATGTGGGGAAAGTGAGTATAGGTTTACATGATTGCTTGCGCATAGAAATACACAGGTGGTTGAGGTACCATGAAGAGTAATCAGTGCTCTCAACTGCTGAGCCATCTATCTAACCTGAGTATAATTTTTATCTAATGCCAATATTCAAGCTTTTCAGAATAAACAGCATCTGGAACTGAGCTGAAAAACACAATCCATGCAACCCCATTTAGAAAACAGAGAAGATGATACCAGTGTATTAAGTGTCCATATTTTTAATATCAAGTGTTTACCTCTGATATCTCTACGATTTCTCTGAAAGGATGGGAAACAACCTCCCCACTGTATAATATTGTCAACAGTAGTAATTTGTCACAGAGATCTTTGAATTATACAGAATGCAAAGGTGCACAGTAACAGTATGACCAACTCTGCTTTACTCATGTAGTCATTAATGAAGTTTAATTGTAATTATTAGGTGTGTCCTACAGTAATCAATTAAGGACAATATTTTTAACTATATCTCACAACGTTCCTTCATCTACTATTTTGAATTTTCTACTGCAAAATGAGTTATATAATAGGACCTGGGTCTCACAGCAAGGGCATGCCTGGTACTTGGGAAGGATCTAGTTAGCTTTAAAGACTTTAGTCCACCCCCTGTAACACAACAAGTATCTGTCTGAGGACAATTGGCTAGGTGGAAAATTCATTTCCATCTTAGAGCAAACTAGATACCAACGATAATTAAATAAAATCAGCCATAGAAAATGGCATTTGGCCTGGTGTTCACCTGGCTGTAGATTAAAGCCAGCCTACAGTTTCAATATCCAATAAACTATGGGCATTGAGAGTCAGAAGATGGGCCAGGAAAGGTGGCTCCATGGTTAAGAATAATTTCTGCTTTTCCAGAATACCCAAATTTAGTTCCCAACACCAACAATACTTGGCTCTCAACTGCTTGTAACTCCAGCTGCAGGGATTCTGGAGCTCACTTCTGGTCTCTTCTGTCACATACTTATGGCATATGCTCACTCAGAAATACACACATAAACAAAATGTAAATTCATAAAATAATAAAAGGATTCCAAATGGGCTGACGAAGTAGCTCAGTGCAGGCCTAGCATTCACAAAGCTCTGGGGTTGATCCCCAGCATTGAGCTGACTATGTATAATGGAACATACATTTAACCCTTGCACTGGAAAAGGAGAGGTAAGAGGATCAGGATTTCAAGGGAGGTCTCATATACATAATAAAGTGTAGGCCAGTATTGAATATATGATACCTTGTTACAAAAGTAAATAAATAAATGAATAAATCCAAACAATGAAAACCAAGTTGCATATTTTTATATTAAAAAAAATCTCATTCCAGTGTATTTGAACATATAAGGTCCTTCAGCTATCTATATCATGTGGTGTCTCTACGCTGGATATATATCCACAGTTCTTTCTATTTTTATCTGTCTTGCTTTTACTAGGCTTAAACCACATGTAGCCACCTTAAATGTCTCAGTGGCATATGGTCATGACGACAAATGGTGTTCAATTACTGTGAAATCAGATTTTTTAAAGCACCAGCATTTTTGCCTTTTATTTCATTGTGAAGTCATTAGTGGGAAGATGTGATAGAAAGGTAAATTCCACTTCTATTTTCAGCATCTAACCATGGGAATTAAGAGTTGCGGAGCCAAGGAAGCTGCTTTCATTGCAGCTGTTTCATCTGGGCTGTTACCTGATATCTGTACAACATCATGAGGGTCTGTACTTCCAACAGATGGTGCCCTCAGATTCAGATAGGTTGGCTTGGTGAGAGCTGAGTCATTGCAGCTGTAGACACTCACCAATGTGGGCAACATCTAAAGGGAAGCGTCCCCCAGAAAAGAGCCAGTGTATTCTTTCAGCAATAAAGGCTCTTACTGCTAAGCTTGATGACAGGATATTTAAAAATAATTTCCCAGAGAGTTTTTTCAATTTTGTACAGACTTAGCACAGGTGGTAGACTGTCTGGCTAGTTCATAACAGGACTTAGATAACTCAGAAAGTTTATAGATATAAAATAATCAACAAAATCATTGAACAAAATTTACCAAATATAAAGAAAGAGATGCCTATAAAAGTAAAAGAAGCTTAAAGAATACTAATTAGACTGGACCAGAAAGGCAAGTCCTCTTGCCACATACAAGTGAAACCACTGATCATACAGAACAAACAAAGAATACTAAAAGCTACAAGAGAAAACAACAAATGGCATACAAATGTAAATCTATTAGAATTACACCTAACTTCTTAATGGATACCTTAATGTCTAACCGTAAACAGAAAAACTACATATTCTATGGGAACACAGATTCCAGCCCAGACGATTATTTGGAGCAAAACTGTCAAGTATAGACAGAGAAACCAAAATATTTCAAGATAAATTCAAATTCTAACAATACCTATCTACAAACCTTGCCCACAGAAGAAAATAGAATAAAAACTCCAATCCAAGGAGATTAACTACAATCAGGAAATAATCTCACACCATCAAACTCAAAAGAAGCGACACACACACACACACACACACACACACACACACACACACACACACACACACACAAATAACTACAAAAATAGCAGGAGCTAAGTATCATTGGTCATTGATATCCCTCAAGATTAATGGTTTCAATTTCCCAACAAAAAGGGACAGACTAATAGAATGGATTTGACAACAGAATCAGCCTTCTGCTGCATACAGGAAACACACCTCAACCACAAAGATAAATATTACCTCAGAGTAAAGCATTGGGAAATGATTTACCCAGTGAATGGACCTAAGAACCAAGCTGGTGTAGCCATTTCTAATATCCACAATTAATCAGAAGACACGGAGAAGGACACTTCATATCCATTAAACCAAAAATCCACAAATATGACATTGCAATTCTTCACATCAATGTCCCTAAAATTTGTAAAAGGTCTCCAACAATTGTAAAAGAAACAATGCAAAATTTAAATAAACACATTGACCCTCACATTCTGATATTGGGAGATCCTCACACTCTGAATAGAGGGAGATATCAATACCCCAACTCTCAACGACTGACAAACCATCCATACAAAAAATAATTGAGAAATATTGGCACTAACAAATGTTATAAAGTAAATGGACCTAACAGATATTTACAGAATGTTTCATCCACACAAAAGAATACATCTTTTTCTCACCATGTCACAGAACCTTCTAAAAATTGACCACATTATTGGCCACAAAGCAATCTTCAATATATACAGGAAAATTGAAATAACCCCCTGCATCCTATCAGATCACCATTGATTAATGCACAACTTCAAAAACAGCAACAGCAGAAGGCCTACAAATTCTTGGAAACTCAAAAACTCTCTACTTAATGACAAGTGGGTCAAGACAGAAATAAAGGAAGAAATTAAAGACTTTAATGAATTAAATGAAAAAGACTCTAAAACATACCCAAAATTATGGTACATGATAAAAGCTATTATAAAGGAAAAATTCATAGTTCAAAGTGTTTACCAGAAAACAGTGGAGACTTAATATACTAGAAAATTAAGAGCATATCTGAAAGAACTAAAACAAAAAGAAGAAAGTATACTCAAAAATGTAGATGTCAAGAATTAATCAAACTTAGGGCTGGAATCAACAAAATAGAAACGAAAGGGAACAATTCAAAAAATCAATGAAACAAAGAACTGGTTCTTTGACAAAATCAACAAGGTAGACAAACACCTAACTAAACTAATTAAAAGACAGAGAGAGTATGTATAAATCAATAAAATCAGAAAAGAGGAGGATATGACTATACACATTGTAGAAATACAAAAAATCAATAGGTCATACCTTAAAAACATGTACTCCACAAAATTGTAAAATCCAAAAGAAATGAAAATTTTCTACTTAGGTACGACCTACAAAAATTGAATCAAGATCAGATAAACAACTTAAACACACCTATAATTCTCAAGGAAATACAAGAGGCCAGTAAAGGACTTATAATCAATAAAAGGCCAGAGCCAGATGATTTAAGCTCAGAATTATCAGACATTTAAAGAAGAGTTAACACCAAAATTCCTCAAGTTATTCTTCAAAATAGATGCAGAATGAACTCTGACAAACTCATTCTATGAGGCCACAGTCATGCTAACACCAAAACCTCACAAAGACTCAACAAAGCAAGAGAATTATATGGCAATAGCTCTCATGAACATAGATGCAAATGTACTCAATAAAATATTCACAAACCACATCCAAGAAAACATTAAAAAGATTATCCACCATGATTGAGGAGGCTTGATCCCAGAGATGAAGAGATGGTTCACTATATGAAAATCAGTCAGTGCTTTATGACTGTGATTTATGATGCAGTGACACTGCATAAACAAATTGATAGAAACCACGTACATGATCATCTAACTAGATTGTGAGAAAGCTTTTGACAAAATCAAACCACCCTTCATAATGAACCCATTAGAGAGACTGGGGATACAAAGGCCATACCAAAACTTAATAAAGGCAATAAACACCAAGCCTACTGCAAGCATCAAATTAAATGGAGAGAAATTCAAAGCAATTCCACTAAAATCAGGAGCAAGACCAGGCTGTTTCATCCATATTTACATACTAAATACAGTACTTAAAGTTCTAGCAAGATCAATAAGAAAACAGAAGGAGATTAAGGGATACGAATTCAAAAGAAAAAAGTCAAAATATCCTTATTTGCAGATGATACAATATTATATATAAATGACCTCAAAAACTGGATTAGGGAACTCCTATAGGTAGTAAATAACTTCAGTGAAGTGGCTAGATACAAGATAATCTCAAAAAATTCTGTAGCCCTCCTATATATAAATGACAAATGGACAGAGAATGAAATAACAGAAACAATATTCTTCACAATAGCTTACAAATAACATAAGGTATCTTGGGCAACCAAGCAAGTGAAAGACTTGAATGACAAAAGCTTTACATCCTTGAAGAGGATGATTGAAGATCTCAAAAGATGGAAAGATAGCCAATGCTCTTGTGTTGGTAGTATTAACATAGTAAAAATGGCCATTTCACTAAAAGTAATCTAGAGTGTCAATGCAATCCCTAT
This sequence comes from Cricetomys ansorgei, assembly GCA_026225945.1. Lineage (NCBI taxonomy): Eukaryota > Metazoa > Chordata > Mammalia > Rodentia > Nesomyidae > Cricetomys > Cricetomys ansorgei. Next base: position 1,038,045 of record JAMJFZ010001949.1, on the reverse strand, counting down.
CAAAATCCCAATACAATTCTTTCTAGACATGAAAAGAACATTACACAACTTCATATGGAAAAGCAAAAAAATTCAGGATAGCTAAAATAATCTTGAAAAATAAATGAACTTCTAGAGGTATCAACATCCATGATCCTAATCTGTACTACAGACACATAGTAATAAAAACTGAATGGTATTGTCACAAAAACACACATGACAAACAATGGAACTGAATAAAGGATCCAGATATATATCCAGACACCTAGGGACACCTGATCTTTTATAAAGAAGCCAAAAAATACAATGACAAAAGAAAGCAGCTTTAACAAATGGTGTTGGTCTAATTGGATGTCTGAGGTAGAAGCATGCAAATAGATCCATATCTGTCACTGAGTACAAACCTCAAGTCAAAATGGATCTAAGATCTCACTATAAAAACAGATATAATGAATCTGATGGAAGAGAAAGTGGGAATAGCCTTGAGAGCAGTGGCACAGGAGGTAACTTTTTTAACAGAACACCACAAGGTCAGAAATTAAGATCAAAGATTAATAAGAGGACCTCATGAAACTGACAAGCTTCTGTAAGGAAAAAGGACATTGTCAATAAGGCAAAAACTGCAGCCTACAGAATGAGAAAAGATATTCACCAACTCTACTTACAGTTGAGACCAAATGTACAAAATAAATAAAAATGCAAGAAACTACATGTCAACAAAACAAATAACCTAATTAAAAATGAGGTGCATATCTAAACAAAGAATTCACAAAAGAGGAATCTCAAATGGCTGAAAAATACTCAAAGAACTAAAGAACTATTCAACATCTTTAGCCATCTGGGATGGTTCTCTAGGGCGCCATCAGCTACTGGAGATACAAGAAAGTTTGTGTGTGTGTGGCTTGAAGGTGGGTGAGGGGTTCAAGGTGGAGGTTAGGGCAGGGACAGGGTTATGGATGTTTGTTAGGTTCAGGCCTTGTGGGGCACAGACCATGGGGTCCTCAGTGGCACTTCACTGAGACACTTTCCTCCATTCAGTGTGCTAGGAGGCTCAGAAACTGCTTCCTAGTTCTAAGGGGATGCTCCAGAAAACACATGACAATCTGTAGCACAGAAGAGAGGACTCAGTCACAAAAAATAGACTTATGTGCCAGGGACTGGAATCTGCCCCTTTGTGGCCAAGCAAGGACATTCTGACTTGGGTCTGCCCAGAAATCCTGTTGCATTCTACTTTACTCCACACACCAAGGAGATCACTAAATCTTCCAGGCCAGACTTGGGTGTGATGACACTGGCTGACCATGGCCATAACCAAGCTTCTAGGTAAAAGCTACCTGACAACAAGGCCATCCTAGGCTAAAGCTGGGCCCATACAGCAGCAAGGTAGTGTTGTCAAATAGCTGCATTTACATGGGAAGGAGGGCAGAAGCCTCAGGAAGAGGCTTCAACCTCATTGGGGTCCTAGGCATAGAACTGCCTTCCAATATAGCAAAAGAAGACACCCTTGATGAACAAATGGCAAAGCAAAATGGCGTCTGTGTGTACCTGTGATGATCCAGTTGCTCAGGTCTGACCCCTGAATCAGATGGGTGATGAGAAAGGCCACCCCAATGCTTTCATCTTCTTGCACATGGATCAAAGCTGGTGCCTTCAGGAACACTTCCATCTGAGTTCTGTGGATGCTGCCAAAGTTCATCCATAGCAGGAGCCACCAGAAGCCAGGAGCATCCACCTACAACTTCACCTGAAGAGGCAGGCAGTGAACGACCCTGTTGTGGGGAAAGGATATGTGTAAAGAATAGACATTTCATCCCACTTACCCCCTGGCCTATTGGTAGTGGGCTTAGACCCAATCATAACTGTCTCCTGGCATTGTCAGGCAACTATTATGAGTTATGTCAAGGTGTGTCATAACCTATCTCCTCTCCCCAGCCCAACAACCAATCCACACTACACCCAAACAAGAGGGCACCACTCAGGATACTTGGCTACCTTTTCTTTCTCTAAAATCCCCAAGGTGCTCTCAAATATGGATCATTCTGTGTCCTCTGAAGACATATCTCTTCATGTGGCCAGGGATAGGCACACAGGTAACTCAGAGCTTTCTGAAGTGATTCAAGTGGATCTACTGGCATCTAGACACAAAACAAAATACACTGTCCTAACTGGTCCCTCCAGGATGCCCCAGCACAACCACACCCTGTCCTAAACAGTAACTTCATAGCAAAGTAAGACATCCTCACAGAAAACTATCATGCTTTCTTTACCCCTTCTCTCCATTGGCCTAGAACCAAGGAACAGGAGTGAGAGGCCATAGAGCTGTCATGTGAAAGAATGGATTTGATCACCAAGCTGCAGGCAAATATACCAACAATTTCACAGGAAATTTCCTCTCATTCTATATCTCTGTCTCTGTATCTTTATCTATCTATCTATCTATCTATCTATCTATCTATCTATCTATCTATCCTATCTACTTCACCTTCTGTCTCATCTCTTTCTTAGCCTCTCTATCTCCCTCTCTCATGTATACATTCAAAGCCAGAGCATCCAGGGCAGATATGCCTGTTTGGATACCAGATGATATACATTATTCACTAGGAAATGATTTGCACTATCCCACAGGAACCATTTCTTCCATGAGCTGAGAGCCCACAGAGGCCCAGCTCCATGGGGATGACAGCCCCTAAAAAGACCATTTTCCCTGCATCCAAGGAGACAGACCAACATTGATTTCCATCTCTCACTCTCTGTCACACATCCTTGAGGCAGCCTCTCTGATGCTCATAGGGCGGTCCCTCAGGCTGGACCTGAATTGAGTTCTCAGTTGTGCCAGACCAGTCACTCCCAGGGAGTGGTCCTGTCACCTTCAATACTGTTTTCATGTCCTGGGTCTAATTGACTGAGCCACAAGAACTCACAACAATCCAAGGAAGAATCCAGACACTATGCCTACATGAGCTTGTGCTTAGTTTTGGCTCCCAGAAGCGTCTCCTCTAAGAAAAAAAAACCTGTCTTTCCCAGACAATTCTGAATTGACCACTGATAGATCTGGGTCTATGAAATATACCTGCAGACAAGTTCAGAAGAGAACACAAAAGAAAGAAAAGAAAAAAAGAGAGAAGATATGGCAGAAAGAGAGGAGAGAGGAGAAGAGAAATGAGGATGGTAGGGAGTGAGTGAAATGGATAAAACTCACAGGACCACAATGGGTATGTGGCCCTGACATTCGGATCACAGCTTAGAAGAGATGCTGGCAGTGTGTGGCGGTCCGAGAAGTGAGGTCTGGGTGCTAGTGTTGATGCTCACCTGAAATTTAGGAGCCAGTGGGTGACATTATGAACCTGCCTGTCATGTGGAATAAGTTTCCCTGCCTAAAGCCAAATGAAGCCTCAGTTGCAGAGTCCCTTGCAAAGAGATCCCCAATCCCTACAAACAAATCTACCTCAAGACCTGGGAGGCTGTGCTTCCTGTTTGGTGTATGACAACCCTCATGGCACCTGGCCTGCACTGGGGCAGTACTCAGCCTCAAGAGTCAAGGATCCCCTGGACCCTGCTTTCTCACACACTTCACTTGGGCCAACAAGGCTGCAGGAGACCCAAGCCAGTCCTGTCCAGCCAGGACCAGAGGTGCTGCTTAGGGAGCTGGCACTGTACAGAGATGCTCAGATACCACTGGCAGGACCAGGAAAACCCTTCCACTTAACAATAGTTGTGGATCAAAATGCCAAATAATTCATGCCATGGGACCACTCCCTCTCTCCTTTTCTGTGCAAAAATACAACACAAACCAGCTACCTCTAGACTACAAGAGGCAGCTAAACTCATACACCAAGATTGGCCAGAGATGGCTCTCTAGATGCAGTCCACCACAGAGGATGCTACCAGGTTATGTAAGCATGCAGGTAGGTGAGGGGCTTTCAGACAGGGGTGGGTGGGGATGAGGATGGGTGGTAGTTTCAGAACCTGTGAGTCACAGAACCCAGAACACAGGAGTTCCTCACCTGCAGTGTCCTGAGTCACTTCACTCAATTAAGGGTGTGGGGAGGTACAGAAGATGTGGCCTAGACACCCAAGGGAATGCTCCAGAATACCCATGCCAATCTGCAACACAGGAGAATGGCCTCAAACACAAAAACATGGACTTAGGAAACAAGGGCTGTACACTGTCCTCTTGTAGCCTAACCAGGACATCCCAACTTGGGTGTTCCCAGAGATCCTAGGGAATTCTCCTTGACTCCACCTACCAGAATGTTCACTAAAACTGCCACTCCAGATTTGGGTGTGTTGACACTTTGTGACCCTGGCCACAACCAAGCTTCCAGGTCAAGGCCAGGTCTGCCAAGAAGGCCCTACCTAGGAGGCCCTGGGGTGGTAAGTCAGTAAGGTAGTGGTATCACAAAACTCTACGTGCATGGAAAGATAGGCAGAAGTCTCAGAAAAGAAAACCACAAGCCTCAGTCAGGATTTAGGCTCAGAATCGCCTTTCCACCTAGCAGAAGAAGTGTCAGTAATGGACAAAGGACAAAACCAGAGGAATTTGTGTGTACCTGTGAGAATCCAGTTGTTCATGTCTAAGCACTGAATCTGATGGGTGGTGAGAAAGGCTACCAAAAACCTCAAATCTTCTTGACAATGAATCCAGGCTGGTCCCTACCCTGCCATAGGCAATCAGGTGGATGTAGCCACACTTTGCCTGTACACACAGGTTGTCCAGGACCCTGTTATGGGGACAAGGATGTGTCAAAAGGAGAAACATTACATCTCACCTGTAACCTTGCCTATCAGGGCATGGACATGGTTCCACAACCAAGGCATTGGCAGGCAATCATTATGAGCAATCTCCAAGTCAGTCCCAACCTATCTCCTCTCCCCAGCCTAACAAACCCCCAAAAGGATCCACTCAGGATAACAGGTTATCTTTTCTTTCTCTAAATCCCCAAGTCACTCTCAGATTTGTATTATTCTGTGTCTTCTGTGGACACCCACCTACCTATGGCCAAGGCAAAGAACACATCAAACTCAGAGCTCTCTGATAAGATTCTAGTGGTACCAATGGGCCAATAGATACAAGGGAAAACATACATTCTGTACTGGTCCCACCAGAAAGCATGAAGCAATCTGCAGCCATGCATCCTCATAGGAAACTCTCAAGTTCTCTTCTTCCTTTCTCTCCTGTGGCCTACAATCAAGGAATAGGAATAACTGGCCATAGGGATGTCATGTGAGAATGGTTTTGACCACCAGGATGCAGGCAAAAATAGCAACAATCTCAAAAATCACCCACCAGCTCCACAGAGATTCTCCTTCTCTCTCTCTGTCTCTGTCTCTCTCCATCACTCTCTGTCTCCTCTCTTTCTTTCCCTTGCTCCCTCCATCTATTTTCCTCTCTCATATGTACAGTCATAGTCAGTTCATCCTGAGAAGGTAGGCCTGTCTGTAAAACACATGATATACCAGGTTCACTTGGGAAATTATTTTCACTACCATGGCTATACGCTTCCTTCCAAGAGCTGAGAGTCTATAGAGACCCAACTCCATGGGGTAAGACTGTCCACATTGGTCCCTAGAAAAATACCATTTTTCCTGCCTCATGGAGACATTCCCAACATTGCTTTCCATTTCTTCCTCTCTATCAAGACTCCTGGAGTCAGCTGCTCTGATGCTGCAAAAGAGCTCCCTCAGGCTGTGACTGCTTTGAGATCTCAGAAGTGCCATGGCAGCCACTCCACAGAACTGTTCCTGCCACCTTTCATACTGTTGCCATGTAACTGGTCTCATTAACTGAGCCATAACTGGTCACAGCAGTACATGGACACATCCAGATATTATGACTACTTGAGCTGGTGCTGAGGGTTGGAGCAATAAAGGTCCTCATCCTACAGAAACCTGGCATTAACAGACAACTCTGACAAGACAAATATGACTGCTTCGCACAGCATATTTTCTGGCACTATCAGGGATCTCTGGGCATAGATTCCTCAACAGTGAATTCAACAAGTATGAACACACACACACACACACACACACACACACACACAGACACACACAGTCTTCTTGGACCCCAGATTTGCCACCTGTTAATTTTTGAGCCCCTTCTAATTAATTACTCTTCAACAAGATATCGCAGGACAGGGAAGAGCAAGATAAAAGTGCTTTTTGACCCTTCAATCTGAGTTTTCTCCCTTTATAAGAGGTAAGGTGAACAAATCAGGCAAACTGACAAGTATACTTCCTCCCTGGATGTTGAGAATCACAGTAGGAGGTATTCTAAGGGAGGCATGGAGAGCCAAACCTGCCACCAAGGTACAGTGCCTACCTGGACACTTTTGGCACTGCTCAGAACAATGTAAATGACTTCTTCTAAGCAGAAGATGGCTTCTACTGAGAAGCAGTCATATAGGGTGTAGTGAGCCTAAGGAATTTCTTGGGCTACTTGCCCTGTGTACCCAAAAAAGAGGATGCATATGTCCATGGTGGTGCAACTCAGACAAATTTTAAGGTACTAGGGATGTGGTTCTGGAGCAGAAATGCTTTCTTTTAGGTCAGCAATCCTGAATTCCATCTGTAGCCAAGCTCAAAGAGAACCTAATTTTCTGATGAAAAAATTTAAAGAACAGAAGAAAAAGAAAGTCAGAGAGAATAGGAGGTAGACAAAGATGAGCGAGGAGGGAATGAGGACTGTAGGAAGAGAATAAAATGGATAAAACACATATGACAATAATGGCTGTGTTGCCCTGAGAATTTTCACACAGACATGAAAAGGTTCTTTGTAGCATGTATGGTTCCTGGAATTGAATGTGTGAGCTACTTGGTGAGCATCATCCAAAAGCTCTGGAGATTGTGGGTGGCCATGTGCACACTGGCATGTGAAATAAGTTTCCCTTCCTCAATGCTGATTCAACCAGATATACAGTAACTTGCAAGATGATCCTAACAATCCTGACAGACACAGCAGCCTCAAGACCTTGGAGGTTGTGCTTCCACCTTAGAGCAAAATTCTTTGGTGCTGGGCCAGCACTGTGACAGGACTTAGCCTTGTGGGACAAGGATCAACTGCACCCTGATTTTCCCCACCACACACCAGGGCTGACAGGACTGCAGTGTACCTGAGTCATCCCTCTCTAACAAGATCCAGAAGTGCTTCTTAGAGGGCTGGCTATGTACACTGAAACACAGGGATGTGCTGGCAGAATCTGCAAAATAATTGTACTTGATGACAATAGTGCACCAAGAATGTAAAGTAACTTGGGCCCTTGGACAACTCTGTATGACCTTTTTTGAGTAAAAAAGGAATACAAGTTCCAAGTTGGCAGCATTACTTACAGGCTAGGATACTTGTGGCATGCAAGTAGTTAAGGAGATTCTTCACAGGGGTGAAGGTGTGGTTGGGAGTGGATGGGAGATCCAGGACCATGGGTCACAAAACAAAGAGCTCCTCTATTGAAATCCCTGGGAAATTCGATTCAATTCAGGGCACCTGGGAAGCTGAGAAGTTGATGTACAGGTCCTAAGGAATGCTCCAGTAAACCCATGCCACAAACTTCTACAGAAACAAACAAAAAACAGATTTGGGTATCCAGGACTAGACACTGCCCACCTGTGGCTCAGCTATGACATTTTGACTTGGGCCTCCCCAGATATCCTGCTGAATTCTCCTTGACTCTGCCCATCTCGGAGATCACTAGACCTGTCAGGCAAGAACAGAGTGTGCTGATACTTGGTATACCAGCTGAAATCTAAACTTCCAGGACAAGGAGGACTGCCAAGAATGCCTCAGGTGAAACCTGGGATGTAGTAAAGCTGTGTGGTGGTGTCACAGAACTATGGTCACATGGGAAGTTGGGAAGCTACTTCACCAAATATCACCACTCATTTCAATGGGCTCTAGAAACAGAAATGCTAACCTTCTTGGCAGAATAAGCCTTGCAATGGAAAAAGGGCAAAGCACAAGGCTGCTTTGTGTGCCTGTGAGGGCTCCAGTTTTTCAGGTCTGATGCAAAATTCTGATGGAAGTTGAGAAATTCAGAAAAACAAAACAAAACTCAGACTTGCTAGTATATCCTGGCTGGTTACTTCAGATACCATTCCATCTTGGTTCAGGTGAATTATGCCACACTTCATCGACAACAGTGCCTACAAGGATCCTGGATCCCAATTTCACCTTCAGTGTCAGGCGGCCCAGGTCTCTTTGTGGACAGAAGGACAGATTCAAACGAGAAACATTACATTCCTTCTGCCACCTTGCTTACCAGGCAGTGTGTTGCATCTCCAACCTATCAATCTCCAAGGCATTGCCAGGACACCATTATGAGCTATCATCAGGTCTGTCACAAACTCTTTCTTTTCCCCAGGCCAATACACCACCCAGACCCAACCAAACCAAGCATCTTTCAGTCTTCCTGTTGAATATAGCACAATGCTCAAGACAGCTGTGTGTACCTGTTAGGGCTCCAGGTTCTCAGGTCTGAGCCATGAGTCTCATGGGAATTGAGAAAAGCCACCTAAACCTCAAATCTTTCCAATGGATCCAGGCTAGTGCCCAAATGTACCCTCTGATATGTGTTCAGGTGGAGGCTGCCACACTTTTGGGGTCTCTGAGGAGTAGACTTTTGTCTAGTAGACTCAAAACGAATAACTGCAAAAACACACACACATAGACACAAACACACATACACAAATACACACAGACAATCGTCTTTAACCCCAGACTCTGCCATCGGTAAATTTTAGAGCCTTTTCTAACTCATTATTCTTCCAACTGATAGCACTGGACAGGGCAGAGCAGGAAAAAGTGTTTTTTCGACTCTTGACAATGAGTGTACTCCTTGGGTAAGAAGAAAGGTAACCAAGTCAGGAGAATCCATTATTAGGCCTGCTGCACATGTGTTCGGTATTACAATGTTGGTGAGGCTTGTTAGTGGACATGCAGGGGAGACAAACCTTGCCTCCAGCATTCAATACATTTAAATACTTAAGTTAGCTAGGGTTGTTCTGAATAATGTGTTTCTTCAGAAACTGGGGCCATGCATAATAATTTGTGGGATTTTTCTTTTTGAGACAGGGTTTCTACCTTGTAACTCTGATGTCTTAACACTCATTGTGTAGACCAGGCTGGCCTCAAAATCACAAAGATCTGCCTGAATCTCCTTCATAGTTCTTTGACTAAAGGTGTGTAACACTGCCTTTGGGCTATATGTGGCAATTTTTTAAGTGTTTCCTCATTTGTACCAGGGACTTGGTCTGAATTAGTTTCTCTTGTATGCCTTAACTCCTGGCATAAAACCAACCTCCTCTTCAGGTTATACATTGCTGGGACTACATCCTCCTTTCAAACTCCCCATTATTATGGTTTCCATTCTCTCTGTTGAATGGAGAATGACTTTCCAGAGGAAGCCCTTATCAATTACTTAAGCCCTGCTCTCTTGGGAATATTATGAGTTCTTCAGAATAAGGAGGAGGATATCTGATTATATTTTAAGGCTTAAAAACACTCCAAATATGTACTGAATTACAAACATAACTACTCAAATGACATGTCAGAATTTTAAGACCAAGACACAAGAATACTGAGACAAAAATCATCCACCAAAGAACTACTATATTTATATGGGCACATAAAAGCTGAAGTAGTAACCTGAATTGTGAAAAGGAAAAAAAGGAAAGTCATGTCCTAAATAAGAAAACAAAATAATGGTACATTAGCAGGTATCACAAACATAATTCCTTATAACAAATAGAATTTTTCTAAGTACGTTAGCAATACACTGTATGTAGCAGAAAAGAGAAGTCAATGAAAAAATGTTGAAAAATTAAGAGCCTTTAGAGTCTGCTTATCCTATGTTACTTAGCTCTAGATCTTCTATCTCTTCTGTTATCCTTACCTTTGGCCTGGATTCTCTTATTGATAAAAAATTATTTACATACAAATTAAAGGACCTAGCCATGCATCCATCCTTGCCATCCCTGTTCCTAGACCAGAAGGTTGTGTTCTAGTGTCAGATTCATGAGAGAGATAAGATCATGGGATGAGAAGTTAGAGAAGACACAATAAAATGGGATCAGCCGTGCTAAAAGAAGCTGAATGCTGATACAAGCAAGTCTAAGAAATAAAGAATAATATATGAAGAAATAAAAACTAAAGAAATAAGATATAAATAAAGCACCTTTTACATAGTTTTCTTAAAACCAAAAATGGGACAGGGTCAGGAAAATTATCAAACAATGGGACAAAGTCAATGGGAAAGCTGATTTAGTAATGTTGCCCAAAGACAACACACACTACTCCATGTTTTGACCAGATCAAGCCTTAAGATTAGGAAACACAGGTCCTTGGTGTGGCAATAACTGGGTTCCCAGGATCTGAAGACTCAGCCCACCCAACTGCCGGAGACCAGTTCATTACTGAACTTCCCAGAACTACGTTCCTTCTCTTCACATCATTATATCCAGGAATGCTCCAGAGAAGAGAAGTCTGGGTTATCTTTTGAATCTCCAGGGTTGGCAATTTCCAGAAATTGTTTCATAGTGCTTTCATACTATGGGAGGATCTAGCCTGGTTTCAGTTCCCAGAAGACACAGTATTATCCTCTGTTTCCCATTACCACAAAACCTAGATTAACACCAAGTCCCAAAATCACTCTTGAACCAGTATGCCACCAAATCACAGGAAAAGCCCAGGAGCCCCAGAAACTCATTGAGTGTCCAGCACATGAAGACACATAGGAAACCTTCATGTCCCAAGGCCTGTATCTGCTCTACCCTCCGCAGGCTGAGTACTGCGGCAGCTTTAGAAACATTGAGAAGCTCCAAAAGCTGCTTCTCTTAGCAAGTTGCAGGGGAGTTAAAACACAACCTGAAGAAATAGAAACCTGAACCATGAAGACACCACCAGACCTGTCATTCTGTGGAAGCCCTGAACTGCATAATCAAGGATGATGCCTAAGGCTGAAGGGATGCCACACCCTCAGTCCCAGTTTCTTGGCACCATAAGGCCCAGAAATACCCAAACCCCAGACATAGTTTCAACTTAGATATCTTCAACCCCACCCCCAAATGCCAGAGACTATAATTTATTCCCAGTACTGAAGACAGTTAGGATTACAACAGGCCAACCTCAAGGACTTATGACACCACAAGCTTCCTGAATATTAGGAGCCCCCTCAGAGAGGTATTTCTAGTTCCCTCATAGTACTTATTGCAGATAGTCAGGTGACAAAACAACACAGCCGTCAGAACCAGTGATCTGGTGGCACAAGGAAAAGATAATTGTCGCTGTTACCAGGACTGGCCTCAAAGGAGGTCATACTGTGTGGGCTGAACAAGGGCTAATGAGTCAAAGGGATGCATTCTTCCTTAACTCTGAAGACATTGTGAGGTAACAGTGCCTTGCATCGAATGCCCTGACAGCAAAAAGTTCTTTGTAGTACATGTGAAGCCACCAATAACAATGGCACTGGGTATGGTAGAGTGGGGAATGGGATTGAACTAAATGGTTTTCCTCAACTTAACACTAGCCTTTCTAGCTGCTATGCAGGGACAAAGTCAATGTTATGCTGTTGGTGGACCATCTATCATTTAGAAAAATAAACACATCTCATTCCATAGCATAGTCAATTGCCAGCTGCTCAATTTGATCTGTCACAAAGGGAATTTTAAAAGTAAATAAAGAGTGTGTGATTCAGCAGCACATATATTAAAACAGGAATGATACAGAGACGATGAGCATGTCCCCTGCTCATTTTGCTCATGCAAAATCGTGAAGTGCTCCACATTTTTTTAAAAGAATAAAGTAAAGAGCACTCAATTCAAACTTTAAAATATGCCAACAGATTCTTCAAAGGCATTGTGTAAGATACATTGCCCTTTTTGGTATTTTCAAATAGCTGTATGCTTAATTCCTCCATGAAATAATGGCTATGATTAATGGAGTACTCTCCACAGTTCTTTTAAGCTGGTGGGTAATACCATCTGTTGTGAGAATACTGAAGCTTGCTGGGCTTGTTTGGATGCTACTTTAATCTCAGCACTCAGGAGGCAGAAGCAGTTGGATCTCTTGAGAGTTTGAGGCCACGCTTTCCTACATATTTAGTTCCAAGACTACCGGGGTAAAAAGAGAAACAATGTCAGAAATAAATAAATAAACAAATAAACTGAGGAATATAGAGAGGAATAAAGAAATAATAAATTAAATAATACAATATTTTTTAAAAAATTTAAAAGAACATAAAGAAAACTGAGGCTGAGAGAGTTTTCTCTGCTTAAAGCTATAAAATTTAGTGACTATCAATTTATTTTTTCACTGATAAGGTCTCTATGGAATCCAGGCTGATCATGGACGTCTAGCTTGAAATGAGCTTTCTGTCTCAGACATGTAAGAAGTTGTGTCTGTATGTGACTGACAGCATGAAGCTATGAGATATTTGTCCACTGTGATCATACACCTGACACATGTTCCCATAACTCAGTTAATTTATTCCAACCTCAGTTGTGTCTAGAAGTACCTTATATTATTCAAACCTGTTAATCATTCCTATATCTGTTTCTCTGTTTGTTTATGGGGTTTGATAAGGTTTTGTTTGTTTTGGAGAAACATTCATTCATTTCCAATAAAGAACTAATATCCAATTCATAAAGAATGCAAGAAACTGGACATCAACAGAACAAATAATAAAACTGAAAATGGGTTGCAGATATAAACAAACAATTGACAAAAAAGCAATCTCAAACAACTGAGACACACTTAATTTTCTACATCCTTATCCATCTGGGATGATTCACTAGGTACAGTCAGCTACTGGGGACACCAGGAAGGATATGTGGACTTGAACATGGGAAAGGAGGTTCTAGGTGGAGTTTGGGGCAGGGGCAGGGGTAGAGGCAGGGGTAGGAATGGTAGTTGAACTCACTTCTGTAAATTTCAAAAGAATCTCTTTGGAGGTCCAAGTCAAAATGTGCTGTGCCACAAAAGGGCAATGTCCTGTCCCTGATCCCCAAATCCTTTTTTATTTCTTATGACGCTACTGTATAGTATAGATTGGCGTGGATTTTCTAGAGCATTCCTTAGGACGTGTCCAACAACTTCTGGGCTTCCTAGCTGCTCTGAAATGAATGTACTGTCTCAGGGCTGTGCAATTGTGGAGACCCATTGTTCAATGGCCCACAGGAATGTTTAGGCTACCTGGCTTTCCCTCAAGAATGCCCCCTGTTTTGATTCCCAACACCTTTGCAGGAGGCATATTTGTGGATTCTCTAGATTCTGCCAACTGTTAATTTTAGTGTCATATATAACTAATTATTATTCCACAAGATATCCCTTAAGAGGGCAGAACAGGAAAAATGTGCTTTTTAACACATAACCCTGGATGTTTTCCTTTGGTAATACGCAAGGTGACCAAATCAGGAGAATTCACAAGTATGCTTCTGCATGGGTGTTTGGAATGATCACAGGAGGCATTTTAAAGGGAGTAACAGAGAGCCTAACCTGCCTCCAGTTCAGTGCCTGCCTGGCCACTTTTGAGCACTCTTCAGTATACCCTATATGACTGCTTCTACTAAGATTGGTCCTGAGACACAAGAATAACGTGGGCTACTTTCCCTTGTGTATCCAAAACAAGAATGCATATCTTCATGGCAGTACAATCCTTTGATATGTGACAGGGATATAGCACCGAAGCAGAAATATTTCCGTTCAAGTCATGGTCCCTGAACTCCACCTGCAGACCAGCTTAAAGAGATCCCAATTTCTGACAGAACATTAACGAAATGAAGACAAAGAAGAAAACATCAGAGAGAACAGGAGACAGACAATGATGAGCAAGGAGGGAATGTGGATATTACAGAATGAGTAAAATGGATAAAACACATAGGACCCTAAAGGCTGTGTAACTTAGGAATACTGGGCACAGACTTGAAATGATGTTGTGCAGCTTGTGTGGTTCCTGGATGTGAAGTTTGTGGGCTACTGGTAAGCATCATCCAAAAGCTAGTGAGATTGTGGGTGGCCTAGTGAACTCCGGCATGTGTGATGATTTATTCTTTTTCTTCCCAGATTCAACCATTGATACAGAGTCCCTTGCAAAGAAATACTCACATTCCTCAGGTGGAAGCTTCAAGACATGGAGGCTATGCTTCCTGCTTGGAGGAATCCAAACCATGTTGCAATTGGCCTACTGTGTCGCAGGCACACCTGGAGCCTGCTTTTCCCTACAACTCTCCTGGGCCAATAGTTTTCCAGGAGATCTGAGATAGTAATGTCTAGCAAGGACCAGAGATGCTGCTTAGGGTGCTGGCCACGTCCACTGAAACACAGGGACCAGCTCTCAGGCTTATAAAACAATTCCAGTTGATGACAGTAGTGCCTCAAGAATGTCAAGTACCTTGGGCCCTGGGACCACTCTGTATGGCATTTACTGAGCAAAACATAACAAAACAAAACAACAAAAACAAAACAAAAACAGAAAACTTAAAAATGACTACAGAATCTAACTTGGCAGCTTACCTTACAGGTCAGGCAAGGAGAGAGATGACTCTCTAATTGCAGTCCACTACAGGGGATATCAGAAGGGTCGTAATGGGATGCAAGTAGGTAAGAACATACAGGGCAGGGGTGCAGGTATAGGAGGTGACACATGAAAAGATCAGGACCTGTGTGCCACAAAACAAGGGATATTCCCAATTTCTCTGCCCTGAGACAGTACATTTAATTCAGGGAATCTTAAGACACAGAACTTGTTGTATAGGTCCTAAGGAATGTTTGTGAGGACAGAGGAACTAGATTGGGTTGGCACTTTCGAATTGTGGAAATTTTAGTTTTTATTTAATCAAAGGGGCATTTTTATTTAGAGTTTTTGCTAGGAGGTACAGCATAATCCTTCATTCATTGTTATTCTCAAGGTTTCAAGTCCCTGAAAGTTAACCTGAAAACCTGTGCTAGTTTATTAATAATGGTTTCCTACTTCCCTCTTAAAATATTTGCAATATAATATTCATTTTGTAAAATGCCAATCACCAAGGTTTAATTACACCACATATTCCTTTGTGTTTATCCTCTCAAATGTAATATGTACACGCATACAAACACAAATGAATATGAATATGTGTATGTAAGTAAAATAGCAAGTCAACAAAAAATGAAAAATTTTAGGCATATAATATTACCTGATATCATCTAATTTAAAGTAAAGATATTTAAGTATACAGTGTGGGAATAATCATATTATTATTTAAGAATATTGCATCACAGATCCCAAAGGAATTTCACATACACCTTCCTATTTCCTCTAACAAAAGATACATTTTTTGCAGAAATCAAAAATGGACTCTTAGATATACTTCCATAGAATTACAAACGCAAAGCTATCTGGATATCTCTGGCATGATATTTCAGGGATGTTCAGCTCTCTTTGAAATGCCATGGTACCTGGGGATGATTGGGTGGGATGCCAGATTGCCACTGTGAATTCCAGGTGGCTGTGGGATGGTCACGGGCCTGAATGATATCCTGGTGCCTGGATGATTGGGTACCTGCATAATAACCTGGCTCCTGAACTCTAGGTGTCTTAAGGATATTTGGGAGCCTTCAGTATGAGAGATTACATGGGGGAAGGCATCTTGCTTATAGGTTGGCTGGGTGCCTGTGGTATGCCATGCTACCTGCAGTACCATGGTGCCTGCAGTATGGCTGGGTGCCTAGGGGATGTCTGTGTCCCTCTGTGTTTGAGATGTGAGTTCCAACTTCAGGTTGAACTTTGTCTTGATTAATCTCAGTCTAATATAGGACAAAGGTTTTCCATGATCCCAGCTGCCTGTCACCATCAGCAAAAAACAAGTTTATTCACAAGAACGAAGCTCCTGCCACACAGGCTTGATGAAACTTTCAATCTCTCTCTCTTTCTTTCTTTCTTTCTTTCTTTCTTTCTTTCTTTCTTTCTTTCTTTCTTTCTTTCTTTCTATCTTTCTTTCCTTTTTTCTTTCTCTCTTTCTCTCTTTCTTACTTTCTTTTTTCTTCCTTCTTTCTTTTTCTTTCTTTTGAGAGCATGGGTGTGCAAGAATGTATGAAACTCAAGAAATTAATAAAATCATTGTGTCGGGAAAAAAAGATATTGGCAAGACACAAATTGCCAATCTCCCCAAATGGCAAGATGACACATGGTTGCTTTAAGATTACCAATGCACAGATGTTTTTACTATCATTCATGTTATGAGTATTAAGTTAACTTTTTTAATGAATTTTATATGTTTTTAATAAAACCAAATAAACTTACAAATCTAGAGTTACAAAAGGTTCACATAAAACCTAATGTTTTGGGATAATCTGTTCTGCTCTCTTCTTCAGTCATCAGTATCAGGTAGATTCCATGACAGCAGACATTGAGACTGTAAAAGCATACTTGGGCCTGAAAACTGGAGAACCACACCCCAATCCAAAGTGAGATTTTCAAATAAAGTAAAACAGCATAAATCAGCTTTATTATTATCCATACACAAGTGTCCAAATACCTTGATTTTTGAACATAACCCTGTGATAATAATTCATGTAGAAAAAAGCATTAAAATCACATAATATGTGCTCCATGATTTGTGGTACACTATTGCTTAGGGTAACATTGATGTGTATTTTTGCAAATAATGCTGTGATTTATACTACTGACAAATCTATTTGTATGCAATACAAAGTACTGCACACTTCTAATTCATTTGAGGAAAATTTCTGTAACCAAAACATGAGATAAGCTTTCATAACTGTGTAGAATATTACAGCATCTTTGATAAACATCTCTCAGAAGCAGTGTCATTTAGTCAGGTTTGTTGAAAATAAAGAAAAAGTGACTCTGATAATCTCTCTAGGGACATTTAATGTACAGAAAGCTTAATAAAATAATGTATTTGTCACTTGCTCTGTCAACTGACTTCTTTCCCAAGTACACCTTCCCTGATCTTCTGTCATGAAATCATCATTCATAGGCAGTCATTGTTGATGTTTTACTAAAATTAAAATTATGTCTAAAAATAAGCAGATTCATATATTTCTGTGAACCTTCTTCCAATGTTTATTGTACTCACAAAAAGTTCTCACTGGGAATTTGTGATTTTGGAAGATGGGACTGCCTTCTTGAACTGTAGCTCATCTGAACACACATTGACAACTGGGGACATTGGCTCATTGAAGATGCATGACTTCAAAGGGCATTTGGACTGCTTCTCAAACCAAATAAGCATTCCATTTGATAACCATCTACCTACTGTAACCCTCCTATGCTTGGGAGAAGTTCTCCAAGAGTCCACCAGACACATTCACATTCTAAATGAAATCCAAAAGGATATAAGTTTGAGCAATGCCTGAATTTCTCACTTCTGAATGACCTGCAGTTCCTGTGAAAAGCATGGTGTATTTTTTAGCAAACTTCATACTCACAAAAGTTACATGACAGCACTGTATTTCACCTTTTGTCCCATTATTTTTCAGTTCATTTAATGCGGGTTCTATAAAAGCTGTTTTATGGTGAGTCCTCTTCTCAGATGGGGAAACACAGCTAGCCAAGTTTTCTAGAGAGATTCAACCTGCACTCTTTCAAAAGTGAAGATTTTGTCGTTATATTTTCATGGAGTTACATAAAGAACAGCAGACTTGGAGAAGTTTCACATTGTCCATATCTGCTTTCAAAAGGACACAGTGCCACACACTGTCCTTTTGAAGATGCTATTAAAGAAAAATTATAATGTAATAGCATAATTTGATCCCAAATTCTCCCTAGTAAAGCCTATATCTGAGCAGGTTTATCATTCCAAGCTGTCTTGAATAGTTACTCAGCGATCTCCATGGCTGAATTAAACATACACAGGCTTCTTCCTGTAATCCCGCTAAAATAATCTGGGTAAGCACCAAGTGCCAGCCTTTTTGCATGAGACATGAGAAAGCGTAGTTTCTGAAGCATAACTTGCCATTCTCAACTGTTTTAGCTTTCGAGACATATGTTTTCTGTTTAGTCCTGGCTGTACTGAAACTCAGTTTGAAAACCAGCAGGCCTGAAACTCAAGAGATCCACTTGCCTTTGCCTCCTGACTGCTGGTTTTAATGGTTTGTGACAACATTCTGGGGTTGCTTTCCATTCTTAAACAAGTTATCATTTCAAAAGCACCTTGCCATGGTAACTGTTAGACTAGCTAGTGTGCTTGACACTACACAGAAAATATTTTGTGTTCATCTTCACTTTCAGAACAAGGTTGTCAATGCTGAATAGGTATCAAATCAACTAGGTAAGGCAGCACAGGACCAGTCCTGAGCCAACAGAACAGTGATCCCGAGCTACCCTCTTGAACTTGGCTAACTGCTGGAGGCCTATTGCCAATCGTGTTCTGTGTGCTTGACTTCATTACCTGTTCACTGGTCTCAGAAAGGAAAGCCTCTCTCAAAGACTACCACTTATACACTACTTCTGGCCTGTTGCCATGGGAAACAGCATTCGCTGCTCTCTGCCAAGGGTAAATATCTCGACTCAAATTCACTTGTGCATCTGCCTTAGAAACTTCATGCCCAGTCTTGTGGTGCGAGGTCTTCGAGCCTCAGTTTGGCTTTGCCCTTTTGCCACAAACAGCAGTCTCTCAGAATAAGGGCCCCTAACAGGAATAAGGATGAGAAAGGGGAGGCTTACAACTCACCCAAATGCCTGGAATACTTGAGCATGGACAGAGATGTGAGGGATTTGCCACGTCAAGGGCAGTGACCAGTGCCTCTGTCCAAGTATCGGTGCAGAGAGTTACATGTGGACCAAGAGTCATCCTGGAAATACCGGAGTGGGTATATCCTTGACACTGGAGGAAGAAACAATAGACACCGTGGCAGAGTCGGTGAGGAGACTACCGGACCTAGTACTAGTGATGTCAGAGCAAAGTTCACAGGAAATTATGCAGTGCCTGAACCATCCTCCTCTGACCGATGTGGACAGGTAATCTCCCCATCTTCTCACAGGTCCCAGCAACCTTCCCCATTTGCCAATCAGGTTGGGAGAACATCCAAATCTATTCAAGGGGTTGTGGTAACTTCCTCATCTACCCATATGTTTCTCAGACCTTCCAAATATCTGGAAGGTGAACTCTGTCCTGTCCTCTCTCAAGAAAAGGGCTTCAGATGTTTTTCCTCTAACAAATGGGTCTATAATCATCATATTTCTTCCCAAAAGCTATTTAAACAAGTCCCCTCTTCCCAAATGTGTTTAAAGTCTGCACCATCACTCCCAAAGTACTGTAAATTTCCTTCTGACATTAGGAATCTCCAATATGCCACCTACTTTCAAATGGGCCTAAGACATACCTCTAACCCACAATGGGACCTAACACCTTCCACATCTACCAAAGTTGGCCTAACATGTTCTCCTTCTACTCATAGTGGCTCTTGTCAGTCCACTTCTAACAAAAGGAGACTGACACCTGTCCAGTCTGTTCAAGGGAATTGTAGAAGATTCTGATCTAAGCATGTAGGTTTTAAACCTTCTTTATCATCCAATGAGTGGCTCAGATCTTTTCCTAATGACAGAAAAAAACTAATCCCAAACACACACTCCACATCTAATAATGGGGACTTTGAAATTCCTCTCTCTCATGAGAAGCTTTTCCACAGGAGCCTTCTAAGGCAAAGAGGCTACAGCCATTTGAAATCCACCAAGATAGGTTTGAGGAACACTCTGTTTGCACAAGAACAATTCAGAATTTCCATGACGCATCAAGATAAGTTCAAACCTTCACTTAAAAGGGATATCAAATGTTCTCCTGGTCAAAGTGACCTGAGCACAAACAACAGTCACCAGAGGAGTCCCACACCTTCAGTCCAGATGTAGAGATGTCCTAATTTTCACCTGGTGATAAGGCAAATGCAACAGTGATAACTAGATATCCAATAAAAGCACAAAAATTTTCAAAAGCTGAGAAAATAACAATAGATAAAGAAAATTTCTCATCCCAACAGCAGGAATTCAGGCATTTAAAGTCCCCAAAGGCCCTCTGGAGCTATACATACCTGCAGATTGGAGTTTCACAACATTCCCCTTTCAAGAAGGGATACTCAAAAAGGGTTTTTATAAAAAAGGGAAATCTTCATATGAGTCCTATAGAAAAATAAGAATGAAAAAGGCAACTTTGGAAAAATGTGGCATAAGGAAAATATTATCAAATAAACATGTCTCAAACCATCATTCTAAGTTACATAAAAGTTCTATTGATCCAGGAGGTTTTAGAACACAAAAAATAATCAAAAGTGAAGATCAAACTCCTAGTTCTCAGGTGCTTTCAATTAATAAGGTAGTTAAACTTTGGGATCCAGCATATAATTCACACAAGACAGGGCATATTGGAAGTACACCATCTTCAAATACAGGAAACATCAATAAATCATGCAAATCTGAGAGATTAGAAAATATACAAACTGCACTATACTCCACAGATGGGGAAGGAAACACAAAAGAGAACACAACAAGATTCTCATTGACTAAAGGAGTTATAAGGATAAACCTAAAGGCCCAAAAAGACAAAGGTCCTAACAGAGAGCTGCAAGGAGACATCCATGCAACCAGAGTGTATTCTGGACATAGTCAGAACTCTCACGGGGAAACAGGGTTACTAGGAATAGTGAAGTTCAAGCCTGGTCCGCTGACACCCTCCATACCCACAGAACGGAGTTTCATACCTATCAATTCAAAGGCAGCTAGTTTCACCGGGTCTGCTTCCAGCAAAGTCGGTCCTTTATGCCTCTCCTCCAACAAGAGCAGATCCACTCAGTCCCCCTCGGCATGTGGAGTCCCGCACACATGCAGAGCAGGAACCCTGGGTGGCTTAGGCCTGCACCAGTCTGCACCACCGGGCCCCAACCGTGCCCTACAGGCTCAGGTGGACCTAGCCACAATGGACACATATGAGGATAGGAATCTTGTCAACAGTCTACATTGTTCTGACTCTCTAGAGCTGCCCACATCTTCAGAGGAGACAGATGACAGTTTCAATTGTACAGAAAAAGCCCAGCCAAGATCCACACAGGAGGGCAGGGCTCTGATTCTTTCACTGCATGCCCATGGGACTCAAGTGCAGCCCACAGCAATCTGGGAAGCTGCAGAAACTCCAATGCCTCTCCAAGGACTTTCTCAGGCTTCATCACATACTCTAGATGTGGTTGGGGCCTCTTCTCCAGGGCACCAATCCCTCTGGCCTCAGAGCTCATGTGTCCTAGGGGCTCATTCCAGAACCACAAACACATAGTGCCCTGCTGAGCATTCCCCTCCTGGGGAGGAGACCTCCTCACATGGCACAGGGAAAGAACTTGTGTTTCCACATTCTGACAACTCACCATGGTCCCAAACTCCTTTGCGGTTCACCCACGAGCCTCTGACACTCTCCATATCTGCAGACTAGAGCTTTCAACCTCTCCCATCCTATGAAGGGGACCCATCCAGCTCTCCTCCCTAGCACCTGGGGCCCCTTATGTCGCACTGCTAACAAGAGGACATGCAAAGTGGTGGACTCTGTCCTAGGAGGTTTCCATAACTCTCCCTCAGGTCATGCTTGCTTAGTTCATCGCTGTGCCATGCGGCACAACCTGAGCACCACATCCCCTGTCCAAGATGACTTTCATCTCAGTCCTCAGAAGAAGGAGACCAAAACCTTACTCTTTTGTTTGGCTCTCCAGATCTCCCCCTACCTGCTGAAATGATTCCCGAGACTCTCACTCAGAGGCAAAGTGCTGCAGCAACCCACACCAATAATGGAGAGACAGGGAGATACACCCCAGGTCGTTGGATTCAACGGTGGCACATGACTACCCAAAGGACCTACTTACAATCCCACACCACTCCAAGGTGACGTGAAATTTCTTCACGGACAGGAGGGACCTGAGTCCCTCTACACCTGGGGATAGAGTCGATTCTCCGAGGGCAGCGGATTCCATGGGACCACTGCACATCCAGCCAGGACCTCTCTCACTGTCCATAACCACAGACTGAAATTTCATACCTATCTCTGCACAGGCATCTGGGCTCACCATAGCTGCTTCCAGCAAAGTTGGCCCCTTACGCCTCTACTTCAAGAAAAGCAGATCCACTCAGTCCCACTCAGCATATGGAGGCCTCCTCATATCAAACCTAGGAACCCTGGATGGCTTAGGCCTGCACACCTCTGACCCCAGGGTCCCCAGCCTTGCCCTTCAGGTTCAACTGAACCTTCTCACAATGGACACATCTAAGGATTGGGACCTTGACAACCGTCTACATTCTTCTGACTCTATAGATCTTCCGTCATCTTCAGAGGAGAGAGATGACACTTTTATGTGTACAGGACATGCCCAGCCCCCATGCACACAGGAGGGCAGGACTCTGACTATTTCACCACATGCCCATGAGACTTATGCTCACCCCACAGCAATTCAGAGAGCGGGAGAAACACCAGTGCCTCTCCAAGGACTTTCCAAGGCTTCTTCACATACTCTGCAGATGGAGGGAGGTCCTCTTCCTAGGCATCAATCTCTCTGGTCACCAACCTCATGTGTCCAAGGGGCTCAACCCAGAACCACAAACACATGGGGCCCTGCTGAGCATTCCCCTTCAGGGGATGAGAACTTCTCATACTGCACAGGGAGAGAACTTGTGTTGCCACATTCTGCCTTCTCACCAGAGTCACAAGGTCCTTTATGGTTCACCCAAGGGCCTGTGACACTCTCCATAACTGCAGACTGGAGCTTTCAACCTCTCCCATCTTAGGAAGGGGAACCAACAAGCTCACCTACTACCACCTGGGGGCCCATATGTCACATTGCTAACAAGAGGACATCCAAAGTGGTAGACTGTGCCCTAGGAGGTTTCCATACCTCTCCCTCAGGTTATGCTGGTTTAGTTCATCCCAGTGACATGCCACAGGGACCGAGCCACACAACCCCTGCACAAGACTTCATACCTCAATCCTCAGAAGGAGACCTTGACCTTGTTCTTCTCTTTGGCTCTCGAGAACTCCCCCCACCTGCTGAAATGTTTCCTGATACTTCCACTCACTGGCACAGTGCTGTAGGTCCCCACACTAATGGGGAGAGACAGGGGGAGGCACCCCATGTGACCCCTGGACTCAAAGGCGGCATGTGGATACCTGAGGATGTGTTTCCACTTCCACACCACTGCAAGGGGGAGGTGAAATTTTTTCAAGGCCAGGAGTGGACCTGGGGCCCTCCAAACCTGGGCCTTGAACCCATTTTCACTGGGCACCGGATTCCCTGGGACCACTGCATTTCAGCCAGGTCCTCTGACACTGTCCATACCCCAGACTGGAGTTTCACACCTATCCCTTCACAGGAAGCTGGCCTCACCTTAGCTGCTTCCAGCAAAGTTGGCCCCTTACGCATCTCCTCCAACAATCGCAGATCCACTCAGTCCACCTCAGCACATGGAGGCTGCCGCACATCAACCTCAGGAACCCTGGGTGGCTTATGCCTTCACCCCTCCGACCCACGAGTCCCCAGTAATGACATTCAGGCTCAGGAGGACGTCTTCACTATGGACTTATCTGAGAATTGGTACCTTGACAACAGTCTACATTCTCCTGACTCTCTTGAACTTCTTGTGGTCCCCCACATCTAGATTACAAGCATGGGACAGGTGAGGTGTAATGTTTTCTTTGGATATGTTACTTTTCAAGATCAGTATCCTCTACAACTTTTCATTTCAGTATATGCTGGTGGAGATTCTTCCCACAAGCCACAGCCTAAGCCCTGGAATATGTTCTGGAGCTGGCAGTAGAACCCAAGACAGGGATACCTGGCTGTCATAGGTACAGTCTGTGGAAAAACTAAGCAATATGGAGTAGAAAGCTAAAGATGTCCATAACAGGGTGAGTTTTTTATTGTGTACATTTCTTCAACAAAATTTGAAGCTATTTCTTAGGTTAGTTACTGGTTAAGGAGGTAGGTGTTTCATATTCTATTGAAGTTGCACAACTTCTTCTATCTGATTGTATCTAAAAGCCTGAATTCACAATGTCATTACCACATAAGAAGACCACATTGTTGCTCACACTTGAGCCTGATGTCACAATGACCTCGGAGGTTCTTGCACCAATGATAATGTCAGAGTGTTCCTGTTCGATGTTGAAAAATCTTGATTCTGCCTCTATGCCCTGAGTCGTTGGTTTTCTTTTTGAAGTTTCTGAACTCTATTTCTTCTACAAATTGTGGTCCATTCTCTCTATTTACATGGTCTAGGATCATAAAGTGGAGCCATTTCAAGTAGCTAGTGTCTCAGTTACTTTGGTATAAGAATGCTGTACAACCTTTAATACTATATCCGTCCTGTTTATTCTATCTGGGAGATTCATTTCTTTCCATAATAGCCTACAGTAATGACTGTGTACTCAATTGAGATTCATTTGGTGAGCAGCAAATTGAGTTTTGTCTAGAGGAGGGCCCAGTATGTGGCTATAACTTCAATGTAGCAGAGGTTTCTACATAAATTAGTGTAGTGAGCCAGAATGTTTTAGCAATGCACACTTTTTCTAGTTTTCACATCAGAGCATTCGATGAAGGGAGACTGCTTTCTCTATGATAGGACATGGGGACATTTTATCTTAAGATTTCTAGGGAATTTAATACATAGTGACTCTCTTGTTTAGGTCAGTCTCCCGAGGCCAGGAAATGTCTAAAATACCTTACCAAGTACTCAAGAAAACACAATCTCTAAATTCCATTGTTATCCTTGCTTAGAACTGATGCAAAGAGTAGCCTCCCAGTGATAGTGTCTTTATGCAGGTTGGACAGATGTAAATGTGGCCAGGCATTTGGAAGCCCAGGGACCAAACAGTTCTGAGGTGGGGAAAGTGACTTCAAAGGCATGGGCATTCTGATATTCTGGAAGGCAAGAGCCACATAGCTCTCACAGCTCTTTGGAAGAAGTGCTCCATAGGAAATTATCCTGTCATTCAGGAAGCTAGGAGTCACACAGCTCTGGCAGCTTTGAGGCAAGGTAGGCTTCCCCAAATGAGCTGGAGTGTTCCAATGTAACAAGTCCTCTTTGCTCTGCTCAACTCTGTCCTGCTCTGAGGGGAAAATTCCCTAGTGTTGCAGCTCCAAAGAGGTATCCTAAGCTAACTGAAATGTTCTAGCTGAGTTGAGATGTTCTCTGCTTCTTCTCTTCTCTTAACTGCTTCCTTTCTTTTCTCCTCTTCATGGCTGCCTCCACTTGGGAGGTAGTCCACAGCCATAATTGTGCTCCTTAAGGAGTACAGTACAGAATGCTGTGCATTTTATAATGTCCCTGGGGTGAGGAGCATCCCAGAGTGTGCTGTGATTGTGGACATTTTTTTTACCTTACTTGGCCAGCCAGGATTGGTGGAGTTGCTTAGAGCAATGTGCATTTGCTGGGTCACTTCTTGGCTGATCTGCCTTGTTGGGCCTCCTCAGCCAGCTTCGAGTGAGGATCCTCATAGTCCTAGGGTGAGTTTTCCTTTGGTCATTTGAAGTCCCAGAGCTCCCCAGCCTAGCATAACCAGAGTTCCACAATGAGTAAATGTAGTATCTCCCCAGTGGTCCTCTGGAAAATTTGGGTCTCATGGTGATCACAGAAGTGATGACTGGGGACTCAGAATCCCCAGCCGTGTAGGAAGTGTCCTAAGCCGAAGCTCCAAAAGGTAAATATGCCTGATGCCAGGGATGTCCCCTTTCGATGGACCCCATAGACAGGAGCGGTTGGTTAGTCATGGGCACCCCATGAACTCCAGGTTGAACCTCCAAGCAGGGACACCAGGGACTAGAGCGGTTGCTGAGACAGTGGCAGTGCATCCTATTACTGGCTCAACAGCCATGCATGCTGGTGAGTAGATGCACTGGTCAAGACACTTCTTTCAGACTAGGTAAGAGGCAAGGGGATTGAGGGATTCTGCGGCAACTTCCCCTTCCGGAGATTGCCTTGCAGCCTCCTTTCTTCCTGCACCCAAGCGGGATGCCACCCAAATATATACTTGGCAGACAGAAGGGTGTCAGTGTCAACATGAGTCCACTAGGCAGAACACAAAGGATACAGGCAGTGACTCTTGGACTCAGTCCCCTGGCTCGGACGTGGTGTAGTCCATGTATCAGGAGGTGGTGCTCAGAGGGTCCTAGCTCAAGCTCCCAGGTACATTCTCCCCTTTCCACTGGACACTGCTGCCCCCTGGGCCTGGACTGCAAGCACACGTGGTGATGCGCAAAAGCCCTGACCTGTGACAGTCTCCATCCTCTCTACCTGGATGCCTGGGAACTAATGCAGCCACTAGACATCAGGATTTAGGCCAGCAGGGCCTAATTGCTCAAGAGGACCTCTAACCTGGGTGGAGCCCCTCTGTTGCCTTCTACTTGAAAATTTCTGAGCTCATCCAAGAACATGGCTACCCCTGGTTCCAATGTGAGCTGCGGCCCCTGGGCAACAGGGGTCACTGGCCTTGACTGAGCCACTTGTGTCATGCTGTACTGGTTCTCCACAGGGTAGCATGGGTAGGGAAGTCTTCTGATCTTAGGAACAGACTTCCTTGCTGACTTCTAGATGGCCTTTGACCAGGCTCTTTCCCAGTAGTTGAAGTCCTCAGTTGGGAGTCACCCTAATATAATCAATGATGTTGGACCCCAGGAGGAGAACTGAACAATGGTTTGTTAAAAGACAGAGGATGGCAAAGCTGTACAGTAGCAGGAAGCAAAACTTCTTGAACATCATCATCCTCTCCATCCTAGACACACCTCAGGTACTAGGATGAAGAGAAAGCCCTGTCTAATAGGAATCAGTCACATTTCATGTGTTGCTAGATTCCTCCAGCAGTGTTTAGCCCATAAGACTTGACCTGGCTCCTTCAAAAAATTTCTGAAATGATGTGGTGGTCCTGATTTATCATAGGCATACATCAAAGGAGTGTATGATGCCAAAATGTTTCCACTGTGATATCTAAGTGTCTCACAGGCTTTTAAAATCCGAGCATTCATTCCCATAGTTGGCAATGAATTTTAGTTCCTAGTGGTGAGCAGGCAAAAGATAAGAGCGAGGGAGTTGGCATTAGTCACCTGACCTAAAGGAACTCACCATAGATTGCAGAAGTAAATACTTATGTGCAGTGTAGGAAAAACATTTTCATCCCAGTAGAGAGCTTGGGGACATGGAGCGAAAGAACAAAAATAGCCTATATTTTTGACACAGTTTGGAAAGTAAGAAATCATAGAAGAATAATACTTCCACAATCAATTGTTAGTTTCCAGTCATGGAGAATTAGCCAGTGGCCCTATGAATGCAAGCATGCCCTTGATCCAAATCCCCAGTTCCTGAATTTCAAGGTTGTATAGTCAGAGTTGTTGATCTTTGTGGGAAGGAAAACATGCAGGAAAAAGAAAAAAAAAGAAACATTTATTTTTCTGTGAGTAAACTGCAAATAAGGTTTTCAGAGATCAAATAAAAAATCACGTATGATATAAGGTGAAAAATGCTTCAAAATTTTTTAAAACATGCAGTTGTCATGTATATTCAGTGGGTAGACATTTTTTTTCAATTGCTATTGCATCAATTTAATTTTGTGGATGTTTCATTCTGCAACAGAATAAACTGTAAGAGGAAGGCTTTTTTATTTTCAACACTAGATCTCATGGTGACCAGTCTAGCCTTGAGCGTTTATTAACTGGATTGAGGAATGTGTGCTGTATTTTTGATTGGTGTAGATGATAGAGCATTCCCTTTGGTGTTGGAAGGAGCTTTTGCATCTCCCTTGAGCCCAGAATTGAGAGTTGTGTCTCAGGGAAGTACAACTGCAGAGCCTCTGCATTCTGTTTCCCATAGGTCCTGAGCCTAACAACCATACTTTCCTCTTCTGCCATCCCAACAGGGAACACCTTCACCCCCTTGTATTCCCATGCAAACTTGTTGGGATCTCCTGTAATGGACTGCACCTAGATAGCTATCCCAGATCGTTAAGGATGATGAACATTTCTTTAAGTTTCTTTTCTTAAAGTATGTTGTTAAAGTTTACATAGAATGTGTAAATTTCTTCTGACAAAATGCCCATTTTTACTATGTCAATCCTACCAAATCATGAACATGGGATATCTTTCCATCTTGTGAGCTCTTCTTCAATTTCTGTCTTTAAGGTAATAAAGTATTTGTCATTCAAGTCTTCCAATTGCTTAGTTACAGAAAACTCAATATAGTTGGTGGTGTTTGTAGTTTTGCAAAGGTGCTGTTTCCCTTATTTTTTTCTCTGTCCATCTGTCATTTGTATAAATGTGAGCTAAAGACATTTTAAATTAATCCTTTAGTCAGCCACCACACTGAAGATATTTATCAGCTATAGGTGTTCCTTTTTGTACTACTACTGAATTTTTATGGACAAAGGGTACAACTGTGTCTTGTTCTAGATTTTAATATAATTATTTCAACTTTCTCTCCATTTTATTTGATGTTGGCAGACTTTTTGCTGGAAATTGCCTGTATTGTGTTTAGATACAGAATGCACCTCCATGTTAGCTTTTTTCTTTCATTCAGTTTGTTTATATGGTGGATTACATTGATTAATTTTATATGTTGAATCATACCTGTGTGTCTGGGATAAAGATAGGCTTTTTAGTTGGATACTTTTTTAATGTGTCCTTGGATGTGGTTTATGAGTATTTATTAAGTATATTTAAATATCTGTTAATGATGTATATTGGTGTATAACTCTCTTTCTTTGTTGAATCTTTGCATGGTTTGTATATTAGCGTAAATGTGGCTTTAATATTTAGTTTGTCAGTGTACCTTCTGCTTTTAGTTTAAGGAGTAATTTGAGGATTAAGCATTCAGAGCTAAAACATTTTGATCATAGGCATTATTGGAGAGGCTTTTAATGCCCTCTTGTTTTTTTTTGTGAGTTATAGGTTTGTTTGAATTGTTTACTAGATTTTACTCATTTTTTATGTTCAGTATCTACCATGAAAAGCATCCATTTCTTTAAGATTTTGCAATTTTATGGAGTTTATTGATTTTTTTATATATCTGGGAGCTCTTCTGTTAGGGATATAGATGTTAGGAATTGGAAAATTTATCTTGGTGGGTTTTTCATTTAATGAGTATCTGTGTCCTTCCCCATCTCTAACAATTTAAGTTCAAATTCTATTCTATGGGATATTACAATCTTTACACTAGCTTATTTTTCAGCATTTTCTTGGTAAATTTTTTCCAAACATTTTCTCTGAGGCAATATTTACTTTTGATATGGAAATGTTTTCTTGTTTACAGCAGAAGGCTGGATTCTGTTTTCAATCCATTCTGGTAGTCTATTTTTTTTTAAATTGGGGAATTGAGACCATCAATGTTAAGGGGTACCAATGTTCATTGATTGTCAGGACTTGTTAGTTTGTAATTCTTTTTAATGTGTGTCTGTGTGTATGTGTGTTTGTGTGTTTTTTTCTGTGTATTTGTGTATGTGTGTTTATTTATTATATTGAATATGATATTGTGAGATATTTTAATTTCTGTGTTTCCTTGACTGTAGTTAACTACCTTTAGTTAAAGTTTTTATTCTGTTTTCTTCTGTAGGGCAGGATTTGTACATAGATATTGTTTGAATCTGGATTTCTCATAAAAATTTGATTTTCTGTATGTATGATAATTGACAATTTTGTTGGGTATAGTAGTCTTGGGTAGCATCTATATTCCTTAGAGTCTGAAGTATCACAATCTAGGCCCTTTTTGCTCTCAGTGTCTCCACTGTGAAGTCAGATGTAATTCTAATAGCTTTGCCTCTTTATGTTATTTGATCTTTTTCTCTTTCAGCTTTTACTATTCTTTTTTGTTGAATATGTTTAGTGTTTTGATTATTTTGTAAAAAGGGTTCTTTTCTATTCAGGTTTATTTGGTGTCTTATAAGCTTTTTGTACATTCATAGGCCTAGGTTTTTTGTTTTGGAAAGGTTTCTTTCATGATTTTGTTGAAATTTTTATCTTTACTAATATTATGAGGTATCTATAGCCTCATATGTGATAAGAAACTATCTGATTTCCGCACTATGTCTTCAGCATGTACCTTTAACTCTCTGGTAGAAAATTGAGATTGTATCTTAAAATTTACCTTCTCTAGGAAATTATTTGTAAAAATACCTATCAGCAGGTTTAGCAGCAAGTGACATTATTGCTGAGTCATTTTCCTGGCTCTTGTCTGGTGAACACATCCCTGCAGATTCTGCCAACATTGATGATCATTGGCATCTGAAAAGATCCATCATTTACTAAGCCACACTTTCTGAGAATGAGGGCAAAATCTGTTCAAAGTACAGGTATTCCTGTAGTTGTAAAGTTAGCACATAGTATCCCAGATGATACAATTGCAACTGCAGGCGTTACAGCACCTGTGGCTCCACAACACTTGATTCCCATAATTAGATGCTTAAAGTAAAAGTTGAATTTACCTTTTATATCATTGCTTCCACTAATGACTTTATAATGGAATGAATATCAAAATATCTGGAGCTAAAAAAACACTGACTACAATAGTAATAGTACACCATAAATTGTCATGACCATATGACAAAGTGACATTGAAGGGTACAAAAAGCTTAAGCCTAGCAGAAGCTATGAAGTTGAAAATAGAGAAGAATATGGACATATATCCAATATAGAGACACAATAGGAGATAGATATATGGAGGACCTTATATGTTCAAATACAGTGGGATATGAGATTTTTAATATACAAAATTATGCAGCTTGATTTCCAGTATTTGGAGTCATTTTTATTTGTTTATTTATTTACCTAATGTTTGTAACAAGGTCTCATGTACCCTGTTTCGCCTTGAGAATATTATGTAGCTGAGGTTGGCCTTGGAATCCTGATCCTCATACCTCTCTTTCCAGTGCTAGGGTTAAAGGAATTTCTACCAAAACAAGTCTGTGGAGTGCAGGGGATCAAGCGCAGAGCTTTGTAAATGCTAGGACTGAACTGAGCTATGTGGTCAGTAAAATATATGATTCTTTAAGATTTTAATAATTTACTTTTTATTTACGTGTTTATTTCTGAATGAGAATATTCCATTGTACGTGGCCAAAAAGACTAGAAGAGATCTTCAGAATTCTTGAATCTACAGTTACAAGACATGGAGATCCAAGCATATTTGGTCCTGGGAAATTTTGTCATCTGCAAGACCAAAATGTTTTCTTAACCACTAAGCCATTATTCCTAGGTGAACTTCTGAATCTTGGTGTCCATAGTTAACTAGATTTTGAAAAAGCAGCATGACTTTAAATCTGTAACCAGATGAATATCAGGCCAAATGTCATATATATTCTGTGTTTCATTGTGATTTTTGTTGGTATCTAATTTACTCTGAGCTTGAAATAAAATTAAATAACATGCCAACTGTTCAAAGTCAGAGACTTTGAGTATAACAGGAGGAGGAAGGGGTTCTTTAAAACTCATGAGACCCTTCTATGGAACTAGGCATCCACTAGCTGTGAGACATAGATCTACTATGTAACTCAGATTTCAGTAGAAGATTCAAGGCAAAAGTAGGAGCAATGTTGTAAGATGCAGTGAAAATATAATTTCCTCTCAACTGATTAGTATAGCACATACCTCATAATTATAATGAATCTTCAGTAATCACTACATGAATAAGATAGAATTTGTCAAAGTGCTAATGTGTACCTTTGCATTCTATGTACAAAATATATCTTTGTGACAAATTACTAGTGCAGAGAAGATTATTGAATGGAGATGTTGTTTCCCATCCTTTCAGAGGCAATCATTGAGATATCAGAATTATAATCTTAATATGAAAAATATAGATTCTTAATATATTGGTATATTCTTATCTGGTTGCTTATATGGGTTCCATGGATTGTAGTTTCAGCTCAGTTCCAGTTGCTATTTATACTTAAAATTTTGAATATTGTCAATAGAAAAATAAATACTCAGGCTAGATAGATGGCTCAGCAGTTGAGATCACTGATTAAACTTCCAGAGAACATTACCCTTCTGTGTACATATATGCACAAGCAAACATGTACACCTTTACTCAAGCAACAAACACAAACAAACTTGAATTCAAGTTTGGATTGAGATAACTAGAGTTTGTTGAAAAAACAACTTGCAATTTTCTCTGCATATCTCAAAATTTTCATCATCAAGCTGTTGACTGATGATGCTTTTACAAGATGTCCTTTTTCTCTTTTGTAATACATCCTGTCAACTCAGAAGTTCTCCACTTCCTTTCTTCATTGTGTGAATAATGCTCATTCACTTATTTCAATATGTGTACTTGCTTCCTAGAAATAAACTGGGTTTTGGGAGAAAGGACAGTTAGACATAGTAATGGGACTCCTGGCATATACCATCTGTCTCTACTTTTACATTTAGACTGTTTTAAAATTAAAATATTATGCATAATGACATTTAACAATTAAAATTTTTGTGAAAAACAGTGATTTCACATGTATGTAAAATACCATAATTACATCATATAAAATGAAGTGTTATCCTTACCATTATCTACTACCCATGTTCAAATTTTGTGATAGTTTTAAAAATGTCTTTTAAAAATGAGTGGATTCTTTTAAATGAATCTCATAGACTTTATACATTATACTTTTGAGATAAGATATCAGTATGTAGCTCTAAGTTTCCTGGATTCCAAATAGACCAGGCTACCATAAAATCATGTAGCTGAATTCCACTCTGTCTACTGATGGCTGTGACATGGGACACCACACCTGTAAACACTATTATCATTAGGTCTCTTAAGCCTTAATCTCTCACATGCATTCATACCCTTGACTCCCCTGAATCTGCTGAAGCCCAGGCTGGTCTCAACTCACTGTGTTGCTGAAGATAAACTTGAATTCCTGACTTTTTCTGCATTTACCACCAGATAACTGCAATTTGGGCAGGTTCAATCTTGCCTGGATTCCTAATCTCTCTTCACATCAGTTATCTCTCCTTCCTTGCATGCCATGAAAAGAAATCAGGGAACTTGTCCTGTGGCATACTTCACCTTATGGATAAGTCTGATTGTTTCTGCATAATGATAATTGACTTGCTCGTTTTTCAATTTTTTCTTGTAAAATATTATCTTGACACTTCCTTGCTTCATTCAATGGTTTGAGGAAACATTATTCCATAGGCAACTGTACACTGAATGAATCACATCACTAGGCATAGGGTATATTTGATCTCTCTCTTGAATGGCCAGATGGGGCCTCATGTGGTGAGTCCAATCCAATATTCTTAAAGACATTCATTTAATCTTTACAAAAATAGCCACGTTGGCCAAAATTCTTAGGACAGCTGCCGTCAATGTTGACTATGCCTTTCAGCCATTATTTTCCCTACAAATGCAAACCTCCTTCTCAAGGTAATTTCTGATGATAGGTGGAAGAAGTATACTAAGGCCTCCTTGTAATCCATGATAGGGGCTGTAGTTCAGAGAGTCCATGAAATGGCTTCAGGACATGTGTAATGTGTTTTTTTCCCTACAGAGGAATGTAAATTTCAAAAGGTGAAGAATACATGATAGATTGTGTTATGTAGGTAATAGGTGTACAAGAGAGCTTTTCCATACCAGTATAATAAAAGGAACAATGACTCGTCTGTGGTAGATTGTTCCATGCAGTTACAACCATCAACAGCTGCTCAAGTTAGTGTAGGTATCACAAAGAATAGGAATCTGTCCAGGTATGCTTGGTTGGCTCCTCACATGTCATAGCAGAGAACATCTTTGATTGCTAAACATGTGGATAGCAGCTGATCAGTAACTTTAGTTTCATCACCTGGTCCTAGTGAAAAATCTGCGCAAGTCAATACGCAGGTACTTCATTTATCAGCAACACAGACACTCCCTGTACTCTGGTTCGTACACAGTTCGGACAGGATATTTCCATGGAACCAATACTTTGGTCTTTTTAAATGGACATCCCAAAATATTTAAACAATGAAGAGATAGCCTTTGTAATTTCAACTCTAAGGGCTATGGAATTGGGATGTCTCTTGGGTTAAAATGAATTCCCAAAATGAAAATGCAGATTTCCTAAGAAATCAGAGATAAAACTATGTTGAGTTTACACAAAATCTTTATGAGCATGTGAGTTTCTGAGGATGGATGTTGTTTAATGTAGTGATTGTTTGTGTTTGTGTCAGTGTTTATATATCTGTGTATTTCTTTGTTTGTGTTATGGAAGAAATAGTCAAACAAGTATGTGGTATGATTTGTCTAACTGCTAATTCTTGGAGGACAGTTCATTTCTGAGTAGGACCAGAGGGCACAAGGGATAGATCTGGGGGAAAGTGGAGACGGAAAGAGCTGGGAGGCATGGAACGAGGTTAGAATGATGTCTGGATGTATTATATGACAGAAGAAAAACAAATGAAATACTAAAAAACATTTAGAATGAATGTGGTGAAAAAAGGGGGAATAATAACTAGAAAAAATTCTTTCTGTGAACTTTTATACTAAAACTAGATTCTAGTGATGAATAAAATTTGCTTAATCTACAAGAATGTTAAATTTTACATAATAAATTTCAAGTAAGATAAACAGAATAAGAAACATACGACCACCAACTGCACTGAATTTCAACTTCCTACTTGGTTCCACTGCCACTAATAGAAGGTGGTGGGAGATATGGGCTTATGATCAACTTTTTATTATTTGAGTGGGGAGGAGTTGATCAAGGTAGAAGCAGAAGAATTTTGTTATTCCTCAATCTGGTGGTGTTAGAGTAAGAAATATATCTAAGAATCCATCAAGATACTGAATGGCATAGTAATGCATTCACTGGCTTTTTTGCTTTACTACAATGTTTATAGGTAAATGTTTAATAGGAAAAATAAATGGGTCTCAACTCATAAAGGGACTTATACCCTTTGGATAAAGTAAAGTAGTATATACTTATGTTATGAGTAGGTTGGATTTTAGTAGCACTAAGATCAGTTGTAGACCGTGACAACCTGTGAGATCATGATGGTGGTATGGAAAACCTAATATGATTCTTCTGTTGCTTTATCATCTGGACAACATGCATGAGGCAGCTGGAATGCAGTGATTTCTTTGGATTTGTTACTTTCTCAATATTATTATCCTCTACAATCTTTCATTTCAGCATATGCAGTGATTCTTTAACTCAAGTCATAGCCAAAGCCTTAGAAGCTATTCTGGACCTGACACTAGAACCCAAGGCAGGGATATTGATGACAAATTATATGGTCTGTGAAAACACTGATCAGCATGGAATAGGAATTTAAAGATGTCCATTGCAGGGTGATTTTCCACTGTGTATATTTCTTCAACATTTGAAGCTATTTCTTAAATTACTTCCTGGTTAAGGAGATAAGTATTGTATCTAGTAGGGCTAACGCCCAATATATTTTAACTGATGGCATCTAGAAGCCTGAATTCACAGTGTCATTACCATGTAGGAAGACTGATTGCATAGTGGCTCCAAGTTGAGACTGGGGTCACAATGTTCTTTGAGGGTCCTGCACCAATATCAGTGTCATGCATGATTCCTGCATGATTGCAGATCTTCATGCTGCCTTGTTTCCCATTGTTTTTGTTTCTGTGGGTCCTGGACATTATTTCTGCTAAGAATGGGTTTTACGCATTATGGGGGAGCCATTCAAAGTAGCTAGTAACTTAGTTGCTTTGACATCAGAATTCTTTACAATTTTTCATCCCACATACATCCCAATTATTTTATCCGGGAGACAAATCTCATATGAGAATTGCCTAAGGTAGCGAGTGGGTACTTACTTGGGGGTCATGTAGTAGGAAGATCAATTGTGCTTTTTGTTCAGCGGAAAGCCCAGGATGTAGCAATAGGTTCAATGCAGCATTGCATTCTAGATGAATTACTATGATGAGCCAACATATTTTGCTCATGAAGTTGGTTGTTTTTCTTTTTGGTTTTCACATCAAAACTTGATATGAAGGAAGATGGCTCACTGTATGATTTCAATGTAATTTAATATATAATGACACCTTTGTTTCATTTAATTTCCTGAAACATGCAAAAGTCTAAAATACCAAGTAGATGCAAACACAATTCTCTCACGTTCCTTATTCACAGAGTTTACAATTGATGAAAAGAAGTAGCAGCTCAATGTTAGTGTTCATATTAATCTCAGACAGAGATGGAAAAGTGGTCTAGCACTCAGAAGCAGAAAGTCTGCACAGCTTTGAGGTGAGAATAGTGTCCCAGGTGAAAATGTTTACAGCTCTGAAAGGAAGTGCCCTGGCAATTGGAACCAGGGACCAACAGTTCTGAGGTGGAGGAGAAGTCCACAATGGAAAGGTATACTGACATTTGGGAAGCCAGAATCCACATAGCTTTCACAGTTCTGAGGTGGGAAAGGTGTTCCTAATGGGAATAGGCATCCTGACATTCAGGAAGCCAGAAATAAAAGTTAGATTAAGACCTCTGTAGCCTTACCACTGAGGGAAGAGAGCAGATGGAAGTCCATATCCAAGAGTCTACATGAGGGTCTTGGGAAAAGGGAAAAAAATTTCCTGTGGTTTTGTAAATCCCAAATCCAGTTGAAAATAAGACTGTCACAATTGAGTCAAATTTGAAGCATGCATGCTTTATTTATATTAACTAAATACTGGCCAGGAAGATGGATTCTGACCAGCACAATTCTGAGATACACATAATATGATCATGTCTCCTCTCACAAAAATGCCTGAATCATTTACCCCAAATCATATAGTTTAAAACTTCAGAAACATTAAGACTATGCACTTCCCACCAGATCCAATCAGTGACAAGAATCTACCCTGATTTACTCCATATGTAGGATATTTCAACATACAAATGTACAAGCAGATCTGGTGCATGAAGCGCATCCTGTGTAACAGGGTCAACTTGGGATCTACTCACTCACTCACCAATAATCCAAGAGGTTATATCCTCGGATGAGGGAAATAGAAGTCTATATCAGCTTTACAGCCCCACCTAGCATTCCAAGAGGTTATGCTTTCAATATTCCTAAAAGAAAACAGATACCTCATTGACAAATACCCATTCAAGTTACAAAGCTCTTCAATCCATCACATAACTTTCTAGTGGGAGACGAAAAAGGCTCTAATTATGGTGGCATGTGGTTACAGAATTGAGAGTACACATTCATTCAACTCAAACTTCTTTTTTCTCATATTGTATTAGTGGTTATTAAGTGATTATATTTTGTCCTCAGGGAGCTTTTCAGATGAAATGTTCTCTTTGTATATTTTACAATCCCAGAAAAATAACCTGTAGCAGCCTCGATTTCTGCATACATTGGTTATGATGTTTCCAGCAAAATCCATGACCCAAGTCCAGGAAGTTGTACTGCAGTTGTCACTAGAACCCAAGGCACAGTTCACTGATACCACATGCAGTGAATAAGCTAATCAAAGAGTTGTGGTGGTAAATGTCTTTTCTTCTAAGGATTGCAACAATGAATAGAAATCTCATGGCATCAGAGGTATCCACAGCACGGTGAGTTTTACACTGTGAACCAACTCTCACAAGCTAAATTAGAGTGTAAGAGTATGGGTGTGTATACATGTGAGTGTGTAAAAGTATCTATGTGTTAGCTGGAAATATAATTAAAACACTAAGTTTTTCAACAGATTTGCACCATGTTCATGTGGTTCACATCCTACAAATAAGAAAGAATGAATAGATATTGTTTTCATTTTAGTTGAAAGAGAGTGAGTAAGGCAGAAGCAGAAGAGTGGTGTTGGTCTCCAGTATTTAAGAGTTAAAAAAGGAGAATCAGAATTATAGATAAGTGTCTTAACATCTATTCATATGGCAACTCATTTCTTTCACTTAAATGTGTGCATTACTATATGCAGAGTAGGTAAATGTGTGGCAGTAAATGTCAAAGATGCTACTACTCCTAGACAGTTTTGTGAATTTTGGAAAATGCTAGTAAGTATAAATTGATGGGTCTTAAGTGTATGGGGTCCCTGTGGCATGTGGACCTGTATTTGATGGTGATAGATTATGAGATCATAATTGCCTAGCAACACAAACACATGCTCTGGGTTAAGTCTCATGGTCAAAACGGGCATGTAGCTATTGAGATGTAATATTTGTTTTGCTCCTTTTACAATCCTAGGATAAATATTATAGGTGAAAAGCAACAGGATATTCCTGGTGAAATATTGCGAATCATAATTGTGTTGATGAAGCACACCCTGCTTTCTTTTCAATTTCTTTTCATTCCTTGAGATGAGGGCGGTCTGCTTCCTCCAAAAAATGGCAATGGTCCACTATATCCTTGGGGATTTATGGTCTTTTGAGTCTGTTAACAAAGGCCGTCTCTGAGGCATGCAAAAATCTAGAATTTTTGTCCTAGCTGGGATAAAATCACAGTTCCTAGTGTCCTTTGTGGTTTTGTTTAGCAGGAAAGCAAAATAGGAATCACCAAGGAGTCCATATAGGGCTTTGGAAAGGGTATGCATGCCTGAGGTCCTTTCTTGTCTTACTAATAGAAAACTGAGGGATCCAAATATGACACAGCCCCAATCACTGTTCCAAGCTGCTTTCTCTTATATCTACAATCTCTGAAAGCACATTTCTTGGAATATACACCACAAAATACATAATCCAACATTTCCAATCATCAGTCCTTCTTTTCATTCAAACAGTCTTATTTCATTTTTCTTTCCTATATCCATGCCTCCTTAAGGATATCCCATTATCATTAAGTTTTCACTCACTCATATGTTTATTTCTTCTCATCTTTCATTTGCTTTTATTCCTTCTTATATCCTCTTTTCTTTATTTCCTTTCTTGCATTTTTAAATGTTTTGTATCAGGAGCGTTGTAATTTTACACTTCATTTACCAAACTGTCTGATACTGTTTTTGAAACAGAAACTCACGTATATTACTACAACAAGGAGTTAGGAGCACCATACCTTGATTTGCAGAGTAGACATCATGTACAGATAAAAGATGCATATTATCCAAAGTAGAATGATGTATTATCATTCATGCTGAAAATTACAGAACAGGGATCTCCATGCAGGGATAGCAAGGAGCTTCAAAACCAATGAAATAGGAACAGTTTCTTTTTTGTGGCATACCTAGGATATAGGATGCCTGAAATAGTTGGTTCAATTTTAATGTGATGTTACTTAATACCATCTTAGTTATGTTCCTCAGGAAGAATGCCAGGATGCAGATCAAGAAATCCCTTGAAACATCACTTTTTAGGTCATGTGTTCCTCCTTGGCAAGTTGCTCCCTAATTACAGGAGGAAGAATGTGTACCAGAGGACGTATTTGTAATGTATAATAGAGAATGGGGTTCAGGAAGTTCACAAATTAGTCAGGGAGCATTAATAACATGTTCTTCATGTAGATTTGAACACAAGCCTCAGAAGGTGAGGGAGAGAGAATATTCTATGTATGTTGTCGATGTAGATCGGCACCTCTCCTACTTAGGGCCTTAAAGTTTAAACAAGAAACAAAGATTGTTATATAGTAGAAGCCTCACACTGTCACAACTCTGAAGTGGAGCCTATTATTACACAGGTTATACAGTGCTATGATCACAGGCAAGTGCTCTTATTAGCGTAATTTTCTAATCTTATTACTGATCATATATAATCATTCCTTAATTGGAATCAATGATAGTGGATGGAGGTAAAATTGTCCATGAAATGGCAAGTGACCATGCATACTGTGTATTTCCCCTAGAGTCAAAGTCTTGACACAAAATATACTGAAGACATGGCAAATGGAATCGTGTATGTAGTTGATGTAGGACAGTAAATCTAATACTTGTCCTCATATTTTAGAAGAAGTTGTGATGATTGGAATATGGTGCATCCTTTTGCAGTTACAACAATTCTCTGTAACCCAAAATAATACTTATTGTCATGCAGGGATCACAGAATTACGGTATATTCTTTAATCAGTAAAATTGTCTATTCTTGTGTCTGAGAATATTGCCTGTTATTTGCAGCTTTGTACACAGCATCTGTTCAGTGAAATGAATTACATAGCCTTCTCCTTATGATAACTTGGAGCACGTCAAAATGCATACAGCAAACAGTGGCATTGGCACCCGCAGGCAAATGGGGCAATGGTTGGGAGGGAGTGTCCCAAGATTGTGCTGCGTGGGCAGGGGCAAACCTGGGAGACAAAATTCCCAGTTCCTTTGAGCAGACCTTAAAATGTCTGTTCCTTTCCTCTGGATGGAAATTCTTGGATTATTCAATTTTTTCCTCTCTCCCTCCTTTCTCTCTTTCTAGCAAAGCTGCACACAAGGAGCATATAGTGAATGGCTTGCTTGAATAAAGGATTGGATGAATTTATTGACGGACAAATGTAGTCTAATGGAGTGTTGATGAAATCCATGCCAGTTTTCACAGCCCATAAAATACATAGGTAGCTCAGAAGTCAGCTAGTTTGTTAGTACAAGACTAAATTACTTTTAAGATGTGAGGATCTATTGAACAAAATCCATGTGGTTTTCTGTCATTGTGAATATTGTTTTCTCATCTATGTCGTGAACTTAGATTTTATTACCACTGTATTTTTTCTGTTTTAAGTAGAGGCATAAAATTGTTTGCAAAAAACTACTTCTATAGAGTAAAATGGATTTCATCCAGTAATTCATCATTCTTGGTCAACAATGTCTTACTTTCACCAGTTAAGCTGGATTCTCTGGATTTCTAGCAGATTTCACTTCTTGTTAATTTTTTTGAGAGAAATTACTAATTTGAAGATATAAAATAAAATATTTCTTAAAACCAACAGTGATGCTATAGGTAATTTATATATTTTTGGTGTGTTCTTTCAGTTTCACTAGGGTATATAAGGTTATTTAAACAAGACTATAAAATGTAAACTCAGTAAACCATTTTAAAAAATTTATTATTTATTTGTTTCAGACCATAAAATTTTTATTCCTAAGGCAGATATAAAACAAACTAATTGCATATTGGATCATTTATTTTTTCATGATGTGGGCTTTCTTTCTTTTTTTTGGAAGAAGTACTTGAGGTACTTCTTGAGGGGGGAAAAACAGATAGTTTTTATGAATTTATCCAATGATGTTAACTTTACATTTGCAAATAGTATTTATTATGAGCTATAAACATGTGTATTGATGAAATTCTGATTTAAATGTACCTAAAATAGGTAAGTTTTCATTTTGTTTGATTAATAAGAAATTAATAAGAAACACTAAGTTCCAGCCTGGGCCTAAATCCACTGGGAAGAAGACTTGAGGTTTAGGCGGCCTTTCTCAATTCCCATTAGACTCAGGGCTCAGAACTGAGAACCTGGAGCCCTCACAGGTACACACAGCTGCTTTGAGTTTTGGCCAGTACTCATTAGGAAGGATAAATGGTGTTTTTTGTTTTAGTTGGGTCTAGGTGATCGCCTGGAGAGAGGAAAGAGGTTGTGACAGACATGGTGATAGCTTATAGTAGTTGCTTGGCAATGCCTAGGAGTCTGATAGAGTGGGAATGAAAGCCTACTTCTTGGTGGACAAAGTGTCAGGAGACATGTAATGTTTCTCCTTTAGACCTGTCTTCCCTACAACAGGATCCTAGGCAGCCTATCTCTTCAGTTGAAATTGGGTCTATAGCCCCATTGAGATGAGAGGTTGTCTTTGGTGTGGTATCTGCGCAACTTCCCATGTAACCAGATTTCTGTGACACCACCACCCAGCTTCCCTACAGACCTGTTTTAGCCTGAGACTGTCTTGGCAGTCTATTTGATCTCAAAGCTTGGAAATCAACAGGTTCACTGAGTGTCAGCACACCCAATTCTTTCTTGACAGCCTTAGTGGTTCTCCAGGTGGGCAGAGTGAAGTAGAATTCACCAGTATCTCTGGGGAGGTCTAAGTCAAAATGTGCTGATGTACCCCAAAAGGGCCATGTCCAGTCCTCGATCTCCAGATCCTTTTTTAGTTTGTTTCTGAGAATGCTACACTGTGGTACAGATTGCCATGAGTTGTCTGCAGCATTCCTGAGGACCTATACAACAACTTCTGTGTCCTCAGATTCCCTGAATTGAATGGACTGTCCTAGGTAGAGAAATTGATAAGCCCCCTGGTTCTATGACCTACAGGTCCTGAGCTTAACACCCATTACCACCTGTACCTGCACCCCTGCCCTGAGACCTCTTACCTACTTGCATGCCTATACAACCCTTCTGGAATTCCCTGTAGTGGACTGCAATTAGAGAGTCAACTCTCTCCCTGGCTGGCCTGTAAGGTAAGCTGCCAACTTGTTTTCTGAAGTCATTTTTACATTTTCTGTTTTTTGGTTTTTTTTCTTTTGTTTTTGTTTTGTTTTGTTATGTGTTGCTCAGGGAATGCTATATAGAGTGGTCCCAGGGCCCAAGGTACTGGACATTCTTGGTGCACTACTGTCATCAAGTGGAATTGTTTCACAGGTCTACCAGCTGGTCCCTGTGTTCCAGTGGACATCGCCAAAACCCTAAGCAGCAACTCTGGTGCTTGCTGTACAGGACTAACTCAGATCTCCTGCAAAACTGTTGACCCAGGAGTGCAGTGAAGAAAAGCAGGCTGCAGCTGTTGCTGCGATACTTGAAGCCCAGTACCACATAGTTTGTCTTGTTTCAAGCAGAAAGCATATCCTCCTTGGTATTGACACTGCCATGGCTGTCAGGATTGGGAGGATCTCTTTGCAAGGAATTATGTATCTATTGTTGAATCTGGGTTGAAGAAAGAGAATTTATAGCACATGCCAGTGTTCACTAGGGCAATCACAATCCTCTTTTTGGATGATGCTTACCAGTAGCCCACACAACTCACTTCCAGGAACCACACAAGCTGCACAACATCATTTCAATTCTGTGCCCAGTTTGCTTGGGCAACACAGCCTTTATGGTCCTATGTGTTTTATCCATTTTACTCCCTCCCTACCATCATCAATCCCTCCTTGCTCATCATTTTTCATCTCATGTTTTCTCTGACATTTTCTTCTTTGTCTTCATTTCATTAATTTTTTATCAGAAATTTGGATCTCTTGAGCTTGGCTGCACGTGGAATTCAGGGACCCTGACTTCAGAGAAAATATTTCTATCTTCAGAGCTATATCCTTGTCACCCATCAAAGTATTGTAGTGCCATGGAGATATGCATCCTCATTTTGGATACACAGATGTAGCCTATGTTATTCTTGTGTGTCAGGATGAAACTCAGTAGAAGCATTCATATAAGGTGTACTGAAGAGTGTCTAAAAGTAGCCAGGCATGCACTGCACTGGAGGCATGTTAGGCTCCCTGTTCCTCCCTTTAAAATACCTCCTGTGGTTATTCCCAACACCCATGCAGGAAGCATAACTGTGAATTCTCTTGATTTGTCACCTTGCCTATTACCAAGGGAAAATATCCAGGGTTAAGTGTTAAAAAGCACCTTTTTCCTGTTTGCCCTTTTTAGTGATATCTTGTAGAATAATGGTTAGTTAGATGAGGCTCTAAAGTAAACAGTTGGTAGAATCAGGAGAATCCACAAGTATGTTTCCTGTGTAGGTGTTGGGAAACACAACAGGGGGCATTGTTAAGCAAGATCCAGGGAGCCTACACTTTCCTGTGGTTCACTGAAAAAGGGGTCTCCTCAATTACAATTCCCTGAGACACTACATTCATTTCTGGGCAGCTGGGTGACCCAAAAGGTGCTGGACATGTCCTAAGGAATGCTCTAGAAAACCCATGACAATCTATACTACAGAATAGTACCAAAAGAAATAAACAAAAAAGGATCTGGGGATCAGGGATTGGACATTGCCCTTTTGTGGACCATCAGCACATTTTGACTTAGAACTCCACAGAGATCATATTGAATTCTACTAGTCTGAATTTTCTAACATTCTTACCCCTGCCTCTGGCCCTTCCCTTGCCCCAACCTCCACCTTGAACCCCCTCCCCCATGTTCAAGCTCATACATCCTTTCTGGTGTCCCCAGTAGCAAACTGTACCTACAGAGTCATCCCAGATGGATAAGGATGTAGAAAATTCAGTGTTTTTCAGCTATTTGAGATTCTTCTTTTGTGAATTGTTTGTTTACATCTGCACTTCATTTTCAGTTCTGTTATTTGTTTTGTTGACACCTAGTTTCTTGCATTCTTTATGAATTTTGGATATTAGCTCTTTATTGGAAATGAATGAATGTTTCTCCAAAACAAACAAAGCCTTATCAAACCCCATAAACAAACAGAAAAACAGATATATGAATGATGAACAGCTTTGAATAATATAAGGTACTTCTAGACACAACTGAGGTTTAAATAAATTAACTAAAGTATGGGAACATGTATATGGTGTATCACAGTAGACAAATATCTCAGAGCTTCATGCTTTGAGACAAATAGAGACACAACTTCTTACAGGGCTGAGACAGAAAGCTCATTTCAAGCTAGATGTTCACGATCAGCCTGGATTGCATAGAGAATTTAGCAGTGAAAAAATAAATTAATACTGTCACTAAATTTTATAGCTTTAAGCAGGGAAAACTCTCTCAGCCTCTGTTTTCTTTATGTTCTTTTAAATTTTTAAAATATTGTATTATTTAACTTATTATTTATTTATTCCTCTTCATATTCCTCAATTTATTAATTTATTTACTTATTTATGACATTGTTTTCTTTTTACCCCAGTAGCCTTGGAACTAAATATGTATGCAAGGATACCTCAAACTCTCAAGAGATCTAACTGATTCTGCCTCCTGAGTTCTGAGATTAA
Source organism: Cricetomys ansorgei (assembly GCA_026225945.1). Lineage (NCBI taxonomy): Eukaryota > Metazoa > Chordata > Mammalia > Rodentia > Nesomyidae > Cricetomys > Cricetomys ansorgei. Next base: position 993,360 of record JAMJFZ010001949.1, on the reverse strand, counting down.
AGTAGCATCCCAACAAGTCAAGGAAGCTTAAGTTTTCTCACAACGTAAAGGTATTCCCCACCAGCTTTACAGAACCATGGAGAGTACTCCATAATTCATAGCCATTAATTCATGGAGGTATGAAGCATATAGCTATTTGAAAATAGTAAACAGAGCATTGTATCTTACATAATGCCTTTGAGGAATCTGTTGGCATATTTTAAAAGTTTGAGTTAGGTGCTCTTTAATTTTTACTTTTAAAAAAAATGTGGAGCACATAATGATTTTGCATGCCAGTCTTACTTAGGGGACATGCTCATCATCTCTGTATCATTCCAGATTTTATATATGTGCTGCTAACTCACAGACTCTTTATTTACTTTTAAAATTCCCTTCATGAAGGGTCAAATTGAGCAGCTGGCTATTGAGTATACTATACAATGAGATGTATTTATTTATCTAAATGATAGATGGTCCACCAACAGCCTAACATTGACTTTGTCCCTGCCCCACAGAGTAACATAGCAGCTGGAAATGCTACTGTGCAGCTGCACGAATCTATTTAGCTCAATCCCGCTATCTGCCCCCTCCCACAATTAGCACCAGTGTAACTGGTGGCTTCACATGTACAGCAAAGATGTGGATGCTGTCAGAGCATTCAATGCAAGGCACTGTTACCTCAAAATGTTTTCTGAGTTAGTGAAGAATGCATCTTTTTGCCTCATTATCACTTGTTCAGACCACACAGTATGACCTCCTTACAGGCCAGTCCTGGCAACAGCAACAATTATCTGGTCCTTTTACCACCAGGTCACTGGTTCTGATGGCTGAGTTTTTTTGTCATCTGAGTATCTGGAATTAGTACTATGACAGAACTGGAAGTACCTCTCTAAGGGGTTCCTAATGTTCAGGAAGCTTGTGGTATCTTAAATCTAGGAGGTTGGCCTGAGGAAATCCTAACTGTCTTCAAGACTGGGAGTAAATTATACTCTCTGGCATGGGTCGCGGGTGTTTCAGATATCTAATGGAAAACTATGTCTGGGGTTTGGGTATTTCTGTGTCTTATGGTGCTCAGAAACTGGGACTGAGGGTGACATCCCTTTAGCATTAAGCATCAACTTTGATTTTGCAGTTCAGGGCTTCCACAGAATGTATACTACATATTATATATTGTGTCAAATGAGTATTATCCATTTATTTCCTTCCCTTCGATCTACATTCTCTCCTGACTTTCGTAATCTTACTTCTGTTTTCTCTGACTCATTTCTTATCCTTCCTTTCATGTTTTATTTTCCTTTTTCCTTCAGAAAATGGTCATCTTTGAGTTTGAATGCAGGTGGAGTACAGACATATGCCTTTTGGAGGTTTCTACTCCAGAGCCATATCACTAAAACCCAAAAGGGTACTGAAGTGACTGTCATGGATATATTCATCCTGATTTTGTGTACAGGAAGTGTAAGTAGCCAAACTCAATCTTCTGAAATATTAATATGTTAATAGATATTAAAATCTTAATATAACTGCCCAAAAGTGACCAGGCATGGACTGAACCATGGAGGCAGGATTTGACTCCGCTGTGCCTCCACTAACAAGCCCCACCAACATTGTAATTCCCAACACATGTGCAGCAGGCCTAATAATGGATTCTGCTGACCTGGTTTCCTTGCTTTTTACCCATGGAGTACACTCATTGTCAAGGATAGAAAAAACATATTTTCCTGATCTGTCTCGTCCAGTGCTATTAGTTGGAAGAATAATTAGTTAGAGAAGGCTCTAAATTTACAGATGGCAGAGTCTGGGTTCAAAGATATTTTTCTGTTTGTTTCTGTGTATGTGTCTTTATGTCTTTTTGTGTGAGTTTGTTCAGTCATTCCTTTTGAGTCTGCAAGACATGAATCTAGTACTCAGAGAGACTATAAGTGTGGCAGCATCCACAGATCACAGATCAGAGGGTACAATTGGGCCCTGGCCTGATTCCATTGGAAAGATTTGAGATTTAAGTGGTCTTTCTCCATTCCCATGAGACTCATGTCTCAGACTTGAGAAGATGGAGCCCTAACAGGTACACACAACTGCCTTGAACATTGCCCTATGTCCAATAGGATGGCTGAATGATGCTTAGTTTCATTGGGTCTGGGTGGTATATTGGTATGAGGAGAACGAAGATGTTGTGACAGACCTGATGATAGCTCTTAATGGTTGCCTGGCAATGCCTAGGAGACTGATAGATTGGAGATGCAAGCTCACCACCTGGTACGCAAGGTGGCAGGAGTCATGTAATGTTTGTGCTTTGCATCTGTCCTTTCCCTACAACAGAGACATAGGCAACCTTACTCTGCAGGTGAAATTGGGAACCTGGATCCTTATAAGACCTGTTGTGGAAGTAGTGTGGCAGAATTCACCTAAACCAAGATGGAATGGTATCTTAAGGAACCAGACAGGAAACACGAGCAAATTTGAGGATTTTACTAAATTTCTCAACTTCCATCAGCCTCAAAGCTCAGACCTGAAAAACTAGAGACCTCACAGGTACACACAGTGGCCTTGTGCTTTGTCCTTTTTCCATTGCAAGGCTTCTTCTGCCAAGAGGGGTAGCAGTTCAGTGTCTAGAGCCCCATTGAAATGAGTGGTGATCTTTGGTGAGGTATCTGCCTAACTTCTCATGTGGCCATAGTTTTGTGCCACCACCACACAGCTTCCCTTCAATTCAGATTTCACCTGATGCATTCTTGGCAGGCCTCCTTGACCTGGAAGTTTGGATTTCAGATGGTTTACCAAGTATCAGCACACCCAATTCTTGCCTGACAGCTCTAGTGATCTCCCAGATGGGCACAGTCACGGAAAATTCAGTAGGATCTCTGGGGAGGCCCAAGTCAAAATGTCCCAACTGAACCACAAGAGAGCAGTGTCCATTCTGGATCCCCAAGTCTTTTGTTTTTTGTTCTGTGGAAATCTGTGGCATTGGTTTTCTGGAGCATTCCTTAGGACCTATACATCAATTTCTAAGCCTCCCAGGGGCCTGAATTGAATAAAATTTCCAAGGGATTGCAATTCAGAAGCCCCTTGTTCTGTGAACTACAGGTGCTGGATCTACCACCCTTTCCCACCCACACCTTTACCGCTACCAAGAATCTCCTTACCTACCTGTCTGCCCACAACTTTCCTAGCCAGTAAATAATGCTGCCAACTTGTAGTCTGTATTTTCTTTTACCCAGTAAAGGTCATACAGAGTTGTCTCAGGGCCCAAGGTACTTGACATTCTTGGTGCACAAGTGTCATCAAGTAGAATTATTTTTCAGATTTTGAAAGCACATCACTGTCTTTCAGTGATGGATCTTGCTAGACAGGGTTGACTGAGATCTACTGCAATCCTATAATCCCTGGTGTGGTGTGGGGAAAAAACAGGGTCCAGTTGATCCTTGTCCCACAAGGCTAAGTCCTGTCAGTGCTGGCCCAACACCATAGAATTTTGCTCTGAGGTGGAAGCACAGCATCCCAGGACTAGAGGCTGCTGTGTTTGTCAGGAGGAATGTGAAGATCATTGCAAGTGACTGTATATCTGGTTGAATCAGCATTGAGGAAGGGAAACATATTCCACATGCCACTGTGTACAAGGCCACCCACAATCTCCATAGTTTTTGGATGATGCTCATCAAGTAGCTCACACAGCTCACTTTTAGGAACACACATGCTACAAAGAACCTTTTTCATGTCTGTGCACAAATTGTCAGGGCAACACAGCCATTATTGTCATATGGGTTTTATCCATTTATTCTATTCCTACAGTCCTCATCCCCTCCTCACTTATCTTTTTCTACCTCCTATTCTCTATAACTATGTTTTTATTCTGTTCTTTAAATTTTTTCATCAGAAAATTAGGTTCTCTATGAGCTTGGCTACAGATGGAGTTCGGGATTGCTGACCTGAAAAGAAGCGTTTTTGCTCCAGATACACAACCTTAGTACCCTAAAATTTGTCTGAGTTGCACCACCATGGATATATGCATTCTCTTTTTTGAGTACACATGGCAAGTAGCCTGAGACATTCCTTTGGCTTAAGACACGACGTCTTCTGCTTAGAAGCAGTCATTTAGGTTGTGCTGAGCAGTGCCAAAAGTGTCCAGGTAGGCACTGTACCTAGGTGGCAGGTATACACTCTACATGCTTCCCTTAACATGCCTCTTGCTGTGATTTTCAACACCCATGCAGGAAGTATACTTGTCAATTTGCCTGATTTGTTGACCTTACCTCTTATAAAGGGAGAACAACCAGATTGAAGAGTCAAAAAGCACTTTCATCTTGCTCTTCCCTGTCCAGCGATTTCTTGTGGAAGAGTAATTAATTAGAAGAGGCTCAAAAATTAACAGGTGGCAAAATCTGAGGTCCACGAATTCAGTGTGTTTGTGTGTGTGTGTGTGTGTGTGTGTGTGTGAGTGAGTGTATTTTCATTTTTCTTGAGATGAATTTTGAGGAATCTATGTGCCAAAGATCCCTGTTAGTGCCAGAAAGGATGTTGTGGGTAAAAGTCATAATGGTTATGTCAGATTTGTCTGGGAATGCCAGGATGTTTTGTGTAATACAGGACCTTTAGTGCTCCACCCCTCAGCACAATATCAAGTAGTCATGATATCTGGATGTGTCCATGTACTGCTATAGCCTGTTATGGCTCAGTTTATGAGACCAGTTACATGGCAATAATATGAAGGTGGCAGGAACAGTCCTGAGGAGGGCTGCCATGGCATTTCTGAGATCTCAGACAGTCACAGCCTAAGGGAGCTCCCTTTGCAGCTTCAGAAAAATTGACTGCAGAAGGCATGACTGAGAGGAGAAGATGTAAAGCAACGTTGTGAATGTCCTCATGAGGTAAGAAAAATTGTCTTTTTCTACAGGCCAATGTGGACAGTCTCATACTCATTGGGTTGGGTTTCTATAGATGCTCAGCTCTTGGAAGGAAGCGTATTTCTGTGGTAGTGAAAATTATTTCACAAATGGACATGGTATATCATGTTTTTTCCAGACAGGCCTACATTCCCTGGATGAAAAAGACTATGTCTGTACATATGAGAGGAATATAGATGGAGAGAGCATTGGAAAGAAACAGAGGATTAGAGACAGAGAGGGGAGAGAGAGAGACAGAGAGAGAGAGAAGGAGAATCTCTGTGCTGCTTGTGGGTGATTTTTGAGATTGTTGCTTTTTTCACCTATAGCCTGGCAGTAAAAACTATTCTCAAATGACAGCCCTATGGTGAGTTATCCCTGACCCTTGATTGTAGGCCACAGGACAGAAAGGAAGAAGGGAAGTTGAGAGTTTCCTATGAGATGCACAGCTGCAGATTGTTTCATGCTTTCTGGAGGCAACAATCCTAAAGGTATCTTCTCCCTTGTATCTATTGGCTCATTATTTCCATTTGAATCTTATTAGAGAGCTCTGAGTTTGATGTCTTCCTTGCTTTGGCCACAGTTTGGTGGGTGTCCACTGAAGACACAGAATAATACAAATCTGAGAGTGACTTGGGGATTTAGAGAAATAAAAGAAAACCAATTATCCGAATGGTTCCTGTAGGGAATGTTTTTAGGCTGGGGAGAGGACATAGGTTGGGACTGACTTTGAGATTGCTCATAACGATTGCCTGCCAATGGCTTGGTTGTGTAACCCAGTCCATGGCCTGATAGGCAAGGCAGCACATAGGATGTAATGTTTCTCCTTCAGACACATCTTTGTCCCCACAACAGGTTCCTGGACAGCTTGTGTCTACTGTCAAAGTATGGCTACATCCACCTGATCCCATATGGCAGTGTAGGTACCTGCCTGGATTCATTTTCAAGAAGATTTGAGGTTTTTGGTAGCTTTTCTCACAATCCATCAGATTCAGTGCTTAGACATGAACAATTAGATTCTCATAGGTACACACAAATGCCTCTGGTTTTGTACTTTGTCCATTACTGACAATTCTGCTAGGTGCAAAGATGATTCTGAGCCTAAATCCTGTCTGAGTCTTTTGGTTGTCTTTTCTGAGACTTCTGCCTATCTTTCCATGTACATAGAGCTTTGTGATACTACTACCTTACTGACTTATCCCCCGCCAGGGCCTCCAGGGTAGGACCTTCTTGGCAGGCGGCCTTGGCTTGGAAGCTTGGTTGTGGCCAGGGTCACAAAGTGTCAACACACCCAAATCTAGAGTTGCAGTATTAGTGAACATTCTGGAAGGTGGAGTCAAGGAGAATTCCCTAGGATCTCTGGGAACAACCAAGTTGGGATGTCCTGGTTAGGCCACAAGGGAACAGTGTACATCACTTGTTTCCTAAGTCCATGCTTTTGTGTTTGAGGCAATTCTCCTGTGTTGAAGATTGGTATGTGTATTATGGAGCATTCCCTTGGGTGTCTAGGCCACATCTTCTGTATTTCCCCACATCCTTATTGAGTGAAGTGACTCAGGACACTGCAGGTGAGGAACTCTTGTGTTCTGGGTTCTTTGACTCACAGGTTCTGAAACTACCACCCATCATCATCCCCACCCAACCCTGTTTGAAAACATCTCACCTACCTGCATGCTTACATAACATGGTACCATCCTCTGTGGTGGACTGCAAAAGAGAGACTTTTCTGGGCCAATCTTGATGTGTGAGTTTAGCAGCCTCTTGCAGTCTAAGGTAGCTGGTTGTGTTGTATTTTTGCACAGAAAAGGGGAGAAGGAGTAGTCTCATGGCATGAATTATTTGGCAGTTTGGTAAACAACTGTTGTTAAGTGGAAGGGTTTTCCTGATCCTGTCAGCCGGTATCTGAGCATCTCTGTACAGTGCCAGCTCCCTAAGCATCACCTCTAGTTCTGGCTGGACAGGACTTGCTTGGGTCTCCTGCAGCCTTGTTGGCCCAATTGAAATGTGTGAGAAAGCAGCGTCCAGGGGATCCTTGACTCTTGAGGATGAGTCCTGCTCCAGTGCAGGCCAGGTGCCATGAGGTTTGTCATACAGCAAGCAGGAAGCGCAGTCTAACAGGACTTGAGGGAGATGTGTTTGTAGTGACTGGGGATCTCTTTGCAAGGGACTCTATAACTGAGGCTTCATCTGGCTTTAGGCAGGGAAACTTATTCCACAAGACAGGTGGGTTCATAATGTCACCCAGTGGCTCCTAAATTTCAGGTGAGCATCAACATTAGCACACAGACGTCTCTTCTCAGACCCCTCACACTGCCAGAATATCTTCTAAGCTTTTATCTGAATGTCAGGGCCACATACCCATTGTGGTCCTGTGTGTTTTATCCAATTCACTCACCTCCTAGCATTGTCATTCTCTCCTTTCTTTCTGCCACCTCTTCTCTTTTTATCTTTTTTCTTTTGTGTTCTCTTTTGAACTTTTCTGCAGGTATAGTTAACGGATCCAGACCTATCAGTGGTCAATTCAGAGTCGTCTGTGAAGGAAAGGGTTTTTTTTTTTTTAGGGAGACCCTCTGGAGACCCAACCCTAAGCACAAGCTCATGTATACATAATGTCTGGATTCATTCTTGGATTCATGTGGGTTCTTGTGGCTCAGTAAATTAGAATCAGGATATGAAAACAGCATTAAAGGTGACAGGACCACTACCTAGGAGTGTCTGGTTTGGCACAACTGAGAACTCAATTCAGGTCCAGCCTGAGGGACCGCCCTTTATGTATCAGAGAGGCTGCCTCAAGGATGTGTGACAGAGAGGGAGAGATGGAAATCAATGATGGTCTCTCTTCTATAGGCAGGAAAAGTTGTCTTTTGAGGGGCTTTCATCCCCATGGAGCCGGGCCTCTGTGGGCTCTCAGGTCATGGAAGAAATGTTTCCTTTGGGATAGTGCAAATCATTTCCTAGTGAATAATGTACATCATCACAGTGAACATGTTATATCATCTGGTATCCAGACAGGCATATCTGCCCTTGATGCTTTGGCAATGAATATCTACATGAGAGAGGGAGATGAAGAGGCCAAAGGAAGGAAGAGACACGATAGAAAGTGATAAGTAGATAGATCGATAGATCGATAGATAGATAGATAGATACATAGATAGCTAGATACATAGATAGATACATAGATAGATAGATAGATAAAAATACAGACCGAGAGATACAATGAAAGGAAATTTCCTGTGAAATTGTTGCGATTTTTGCCTGTAATTTGGTGATCAAATCCATTCTCTCAAATGACAGGTCTATGGCCTCTCACTCCTGTTCCTTGGTTCTAGGCCAATGGAGAGAAAGGGTAAAGGAACCATCATAGTTTTCTGTGAGGGTGCCTTCCTTTGGTATGAAGTTACTGTTTTGAGCAGGGGTGTGGTTGTGCTGCAGGCAATTCAGTGGCATCAGTTAGGCATGTGTATTTTTTTGTGTCTAGATGCCACGAGATCCAATGAATCAATACAGACAGCTCTGAGTTGCCTAGGTGCCTAGCCTTGGCCACATGAAGAAGTATGTGTCTACAGAAGACACAGAGTGATCCGTATTTGAAAGCACCTTGTTGACTTTTGAGAAAGGAAAGAGAGGCAAGTATCCTAAATCATTCCTTCTGGTTAGGTGTGGTTGGGGTGGGTTGTTGGACTGGAGAGCGGAGATAGGTTATGTCACATCTGCACATTGTTCATAACAGTTGCCTGGCAATGCCCAGTAGACAGATATTATTGGGTCCAACCCACTACCTCATAGGCCAGGGAGTAACTGGAATGAAAAGTCTCTTCTTTAGATAAATCCTTTCTGACAACAAGGTTGTGCACTACCTGCCTCTTCAGGTGAAGTTGTAGGTGGATTCTTCTGACTTTTGGTGACTCCTACTATGGATGAAGTTTGGCAGCATCCACATGAATTCACATGGCAGCTTTCCTGATGGCACCAGCCTTGATCCATGGGCAAGAAGATGAAAGTTTTGGGATGGCATTTCTCATCACCCAGCTGATTCAGAGGTCAGACCTGAGCAACTGGATTATCACAGGTACATACAGATGGCATTTTGGTTTGCCATACTTTCACCAAGGGAGTCTTCTTTTGCAATATTGTAAGGCCAGTCTCTGCCTAGAACTCCAGTGACATGTGAGTGTCCTCCTGAGGCTTTTGCCTACCTTCCATTGTATATGCAGCTATGAAACAACACTCATTTGATGATGTGTGTTTCAAATGTTAGCCTAGGAGAGCCTTCTTGTTGGGAATCCTTTACTTAGATGCTTTGTTTCTATTTTATTGATTACAGCCCTCAGTTTGATTAATTCTTTATATCTACTTCTTTTCAGTGTTATTGCTTACTTCTGTTCTAAGGCTTTCAGATATGCTCTTAATTTTCTAATATATGAAGTCTTTTCTAGTAAGCACTTTGTGCTGTGAATTTTCCCCTTATCATAGCTTTTACCCTGTATTATATGTTTTGATATATTTTAGAGTCCTATTCATTGAATTCATGAAAGTCTGTAATTTCTTCCTTTATTTCTGTCTTAACCAACATGTCATTAAGTAGGGAGTTGTTGAGTTTACATGAATTTGTAGGCTTTCTGCAGTTGCTGTTGATGAAGTTGAGCATTAATCCATGGTGAACTGACAGTATGCTTGGGGTTATTTCAATTTTTATGTATTTATTGAGGCTTGCTTTCTGTCCAAGAATGTGGTTAATTGTTGAGTACGTTCTGTGAGATGGTGAGAAAAAGATGTATTCTTTTGTGAGTGGATGAAATGTTCTCTAAATATCTATTAGGTCCATTTAGTTTATAACATCTAATAATGCCAATATTTCTCAGTTATTTTTTGAATGGATGGCATATCAGTTGGTGAGAGCTGGGGTACTGAAATCTTCCACTATCAGAGTGTGAGGGAAAAAGTGATTATTTAAATTTTGCATTGTTCCTTTTACAATTGTTGGAGCCCTTGTATTAGGGACAAAGGTGTGAAGAATTCCAATGTCATCTTTGTGCATTTTTTGTTTAATGCACATGAAGTGTCCTTACCCATGTCTTCTGATTAATTGTGATTTGAAATCTAATTGGGGGAGTATTAGAATGGCTACACCAGCTTGGTTCTTAAGTCCATTTGCTTAGTAAATCTTTTTCCAATGGTTTACTCTGAGGTAATATTTAACTTTGTGGTTTAGGTGTGTTTCCTGTATGCATCAGAAGGCTGGATTCCGTTTTTAAATCCATTCTATTACTCTGTTACTTTTTCTTGGGGAAATTGACAGTATTTATTTGAGGGTTATCAATAACCAATGATACTTAGTTCCTGTTATTTTGTAGTTATCATTGGTGTGTGTATATGTGTGTGTGTCCCTTCTATTGAGTATGATGGTGTGAGATTATTTATTTACTGTGACTTTTTGATTGTAGTTAATATCCTTGGGTTGTTTTTTTTTTTTCTAGTACCATCTGTAGGGTAGGATTCGTGGATAGGTAATGTTAGAATTTAGATTTACCATGAAATATATTCGTTTCTCTGTCTATGATAATTCACAGTTTTCCTGGAAATAGTAGTCTGGGCTGACATCTGTGTTCTCTTAGAATCTGTAGAATTTCTGTTTAGGGTTAGGCATTAACATATCCATTAAGAAGTTAGGTGTAATTCTAATAGATTTTCCTTTTTATGTTATTTGTTGTTTTCTCTTGCAGCTTTTAGTATTCTTTGTATGTTTTGTATGTTTAGTGGTCTCATTTGTATGTGGCAAGAGGACTTGCTTTTCTGGTCCAGTCTAATTGATGTTCAATAAGCTTCTTGTACTTTTATAGGCATCTTGTTCTATTTTGTAAATTTTGTTTAATGATTTTGCTGACTTATTTATCTCTACAAATTTTGTGAAGTATGTAAATCATGGTATGTACTTGCCAAACAGTGTACACCTATGCTAAGTTAGTACAAAATTGAGTTTGTGTATTGAAATTTCTCTTGTCTGGGAAATTGTTTTTAAATTTTCTGTCATCAAGCTTTACAGCAAGTACCTTTATTGCTGAAAGAATATACTGGCTCTTGTCTGGGAGACACTTCCCTTCTGATGTTGCCCGCATTGGTGAGTGTTTACACCTGAAGTGACTCATCTCTTACCAAGCCAGTCTGTCTGAATCTGAGGGCAAAATCTGTTGGAAAAACAGGCCTTCTTGATGTTGAACAGATATCAGATAACAGTCCAGATGCTACAGCTATAGGGATAGTATTTCCTTCAGCTCCACAACAGTTAATTCTCATGGTTAGATGTTCAAAATAGAAGTGGAATTTACCTTTCTGTTACAGCTTCCCACTATTTGCTTCATAATGAAATAAATATAAAAAATTCTGGACATTAAAAAATCTTATTTCACATCATTTGAACACCCTTTTTTGTCATGACCATATGTCACTGAGAAATAGAACGTACATGTGTCTTAATCCTAGTAAAATCTAAACAGATAAACATAAAGGAGAACATGGGTATATATCCAACATAGATACACCACATGAGACAGATAGCTGAAGGACCTTATATGTTTGAATAAACTGAATGTGAAATTTTTAAAATATAAAAATATGCAGTTTGGGTTTTAGTGTTTGGAATATTTATTTACTTATTTACTTTTGTAACAAGGTATCATATATTCAATATTGGCCATGACCTTATTGTGTAGCTGAGACCTGCCCTTGAAATTCTGATTCTCTTATGTCTACCTTTCCAGTCCTAGGGTTATGTGTATGTGCCATGATGCATAGTCTGTGCGGTGCTAGGGAACAACCCCAGAGCTTTGTGAATGGTAGTCCTGAACTGAGCTACAAGTTCAGCCCATTTGGAATCTTTTCTTTTTATGAATTAAAATTTTGTTTACGTGTGTATTTCTGAGTGAGCATGTGCATTAAGTATGTGACGGAAGAGACCAGAAGTGAGCTCCAGAATCCTTGCAAATGGAGTTACAAGCAGCTGGGAGACAAGTATTATAGGTGCTGGGAACTAAATTTGGGTGTTCTGGAAAAGCTGGAATTATTATTAACCATTGAGCCACCTTTGTTGGCCTATCTTCTGACCCTCGATGCCCATAGTTTACTGGATATCGAAACTGTAGGCTGGCTTTAATCCACAGCCAGATGAACATCAGGCTAAATGACATTTTCTGTGGCTGATTTTATTTAGTTTTTTTGGTATCTAGTTTGCTCTAAGATGAAAATGAATTTTCTACCTAGCCAACTGTCCAAGGTAAGATAAATGGTTTGTTGCAGGGGGAGGACTGAATCCTTATGTTAACTACATCTTTCCAAAGTACCAGTCATGCCCTTGCTGTGAGACACAGGTCTATTATATAACTCATTTTGCAGTAGAAAATTCAAAACAGTAGATGAAGGGACGTTGTGAGATACAGTGAAAAATACTTTCCTTAATTGATTGCTGTAGGACACACCTAGTAATTACAATTAAACTTCATTAATCACTAAATGAGTAAGACACAGTTGGTCATACTATTATGTGCACCTTTACATTTTGCATAATACATAGATCTATGTGACAAATTACTATTGTTGACAATATTATTGAGTGGGGAGGCTGTTTCCCATCATTTCAGAGCAATCATAGAGACATCAGAGGTAAAAACTTGATATGAGAAAAATAGACACTTAATATACTGGTAAAATCTTCTCTGTTTGCAAAAAGTGATTCCATAGATTTTATTTTTCAGCTCAGTTACAGATGCTGTTTATTCTGAAAAGCATGAATATTGGCATTAGATAAAAAATATACTCAGATTAGATGGATGCCTCAGCAGTGGAGATCACTGATTAGTCTTCATAGTACCTCAACCACTTGTGTATGTCTATGCGCAAGCAAATATATACACCTATACTCACTTCCCCACATGTGTGTGCACACAAACACACACATACACACACACACACAAGTTTGGTTTGAGATTAATAGGGTTTGTAGGAAAAAAAACTTGCAATTATCTCTGCATATCTCAAAATTTTCATTTTCATGCTGTGGATTGAAATACATTTTTGAAGATAAATTTTCTTTTTTGATGCATCCTGTCACTCAGAATTTCTATACTTCCTTTCTTCATTTTTGGAATACTTCACCTCCAGTTATTTCAGTATGTGCACTTGCTTCCCAGCACTAAAGTGGGTTTGGGAAGAAGGACTGTCAGACATAGAAATGGGATTTCTGGTATATACCACCTGTCTCTCACATTAAACTGAGACTATTTTAAAATTAAAGTATTATGCCTCATTATGTGTAACATCTAAAATTTTTGCACCATTTCTAATGAAAAACAGTGATTTCACATGTACATTCAATGCCATTAACACATCTTATAAAATGAGGAATTATCCTTTACCATCATCTACTAACCATGTTATGTTCAAATTCCGGGGTAATCTTAAAAATGCCATAGAAAAATGATTGGTATATTTTAAGAGAATGTTACAATCTGTCTACATTACACTTTTATTTGATACAGGATCTTAGTATGTAGGCCTATCTTGTCTGAAATTCCCTATGTAGAACAGGCTGCCCTGAAACTCACACACCTCCATTTCACTCTGCCTAATGACTGCTGTGACACGGGCCACCACAACTCTAAACAATGTTGTCATTAGGTCTCTTAAATGTTAATCGCTTACTTGCATTCACAGCCTTCACTTCCCTGAAAGTCATGAAGCCCAGGTCTCAACTCACTTTGTTGCTGACAATTTGAATTCTTGATCCTTCTGCATTCACCTCCAGATTACTTCAGTAAAAGCAAGTTCCATCTTGCCTAGGTCCCTATAATCTCTCTTCACATCAATTTTCTTGCTTCCTTTCATGCCATGAAAAGATATCAGGGAAGTTGTCCTGTGGAACACTTTACCTTCTGAATTACTCTGATTGCTTCAGCACAATGATGATTAACTTGGTCCCTATCCACAAGGTTTCTGATAAAATATCATTTGGACACTGACTTGCTTGATTCAATAGTGTAGGGAAACATGATTTCGTAGGAAACTCTACTCTGAATTATTCACAAAAGTAGCGATACAGTATCTTTCATTTCTTCCTTCATTGGCCATATGGTTCCCCATGTGGAGAGTCCAATCTAATATTCTTAAAGATGTTCATTCATCCTTTACAAACAATTAATACCATGGTCAAGATTTCCAGGAGGACAGCTGTAATCAATGTTAAGATTGAATTCCAGGCATGGTTTTCCCTGTTAATGCAAGCCTTCTTTTCAAGGTGATTTCTAATGAGAGATGGAAGATGTAGACTAAGACCTTCTTGTAATTCATGGTAGGGGCTATAGTTCAGAGAGGCCCTGAAGTGACTAGAGGGCATATGTTTCCTTAGAGAGGAACCCAAGATTTAAAAGGTGATGAATAAATGTTAGTGTGGCATGTATGTACTTGATGTAGAACAGAACATCTACTTCTTCCATTTCCATTTATTTGTCTATGGTAGATTGTCCCATGCACTTCTAACTATTAACGGGTGCCCAGGTTGGTGCTTGTATAACAGAGAATAGGAATCTGTTCAAGTATGCTCTGTTGGATTCTCATGTACCTGAGCAGAGAAGATCTGTGATTGCTAGACATGTGGATAGCAGCTGATCTACACATTTAGTTTCTTAACCTGCTCCTGGTGAAACCTCTGAGCAGTTCGACATGCAAGTTCTTCAGTTGTCAGTAACAAAGAGGCTCGCTGAATTCTGATTGGTACAGAGATAGGACAGGATATATCCAATGAAGCAAAAAGAAGGCCTTTTTCCCTGGGCATCAAAAAAAATCTCAATACTGAAGAAATAGCCTCTGCAGTTTCAGTTGAAAAGGAACTGGAGTTAGGAGGCCTGTTGGATTATGAAAGCATTCCCCAAAGATAAGATATCCTAAGATATCGAGATAAAAGTCTGTCCTGCTATCTTGTGGCACAAAAGCTATAGGAGCATGAGGGTTTCTGAGGACAGATGTCATTTTATGTATTGTGTATGTATGTGTGTGTTTCTGTGTTTGTGTGCTAGGAGAAGTATTCAAACCAGTATGTGTTATGCCTTGTTTGAATTTTAATCCTTGGAGGACTTCTAATTTCAGATTAGTAGCAGATAACACAAGGGGTATATCTGGTAGAGAGCGGAGATGCAATTACCTGGGAGATATGGAGGGAGGGTGAAAAAGGTTTTGGATGTATTATATGAGGTAATAAAAACAAATTAAATACTTAAAACCATGCAGAAGGAATGTGGCACAAAAAAGTCATCAATAATGATGAGAAAGCTTTTCTTGTCTGTAAACTTTTATAATAAAAAAACATTCTGGTGGTAAACGCAGTTTACTTGATCTGTATCAGTTTTAAGTTATATTCAATAAATCTATGATAAAACAAAAAGAAGAAACATACAAATACCAACATCACTGAATTGCACCTTGCTGCTTGGGTTCAGTTCCATAATAAAAGAGGATATCTGGGGATATGAGGAACTTGTTTTTATTTGAGATGGGAACAGCTGAGTAAGGTAAAAGCACAAGAATGTTGTTTAGTCTCCAGCCTGGTGATATTGGAGCAAGAAATGTATCTAAGAGCTCATCAATTTAATGAATGGCATACTAATGCATCAACTTGGTTGTATGATATACTAGTGTTTGTAGTAAAAGTGTGATAGGAAAAATAAACAGTTCCCAACTCATAAAGAAATATGTTCTGTGGATAATCAAAAGACATATATACTGATGTGTCATGAGTAGGTGGGGTCTTAGTCGCACTAAGAACAGTAGTAATACATTGTGATAACCTGTGAGATCATAATGGTTGCCTGGAAAACCCAGTGAGATTCTTGTGGTCCCTTATCATCTGGACAACAAGAATGGGACAGGTAAGATGTAATGTTTTCTTTGATATGTTACTTTTCAAGATCAGAGTCCTCTACAACTTTTCATTTCAGCATATGCTGGTGGTGATTCTTCCCACCAAGCCACTGCACAAGCCCTGAAATCTGTTCTGGAGCTGGCAGTAGAACACAAGACAGGGATATCTGATGACAGGTACAGTCTGTGGACAAACTAATCAATATGGAATAGAAAGTTAAAGATGTCCATAACAGGGTGATTTTTTTATTGGTACAGTTCTTCCACAAGATTTGGAACTATTTCTTAGATTAGTTCCTCTTCCAGCTTGTATGGAAGCTGCCCAATTTCTTCTATCTGATTGTCTCTAAAAACCTGAATTCACAGTGTCATTACCACATGAGAAGACTGCATTGTGGCTCAAACTTGATCCTGGTGTCACAATGATCTCAAAGGGTCCTGCACCAATGTTAAAGTCAGAGTGCTGCTGTTTCATGTTGAGAAATCGTGATTATGCCTCCGTGACCTGAGTCATTGTTTTTCTATCTGATGTTTCTGGACTATATTTCTGCTATGAATTTGGTTCCATTCTCTCTATTTATATGTTCTAAGGTCAGTAAACTGGAGCCATTCCAAGTAGCTAGTGTCTCATTTGTTTTGATATAAAAATTCTGTACAACTTTTAAGACTACCTCCCTCCCATTTATATTATCTGGGAGATTCATCTCTTGCCAGAATAGCCTAAAGTAATGATTGTGTACTCAGATGGGATTCATTTGGTGGGCAGAAAATTGAGGTTTTATTCAGAGGAGGACCAAGGATGTAGCTATAATTTCAATGCAGCATGGGATTCTACACAAATTAGTGTAGTGAGTCACAATGTTTTAGTGATGCAAACTATTTTTTGTTTTCACAACAGAGCATGAGAAGAAGTTGGGCTGCTTGCTCTATGATAGAACTTGGGGACATTTTATCTTAAGATTCCTAGGGAATTTGATACATAGTGACCCTCTTGTTTAGTTCAGTCTCCCGAGGCCAGCAAGTGTCTAAAATACCTTACCAAGGACACAAGAAAACACAATCTCTCAATTCCTTTGTTATCCCTGCTTAGAATTGATGTAAAAGAATAGCAGTCCAGTCATAGTGGTTTTATTCAGTTTGGACATGAATGGAATTGTGGCTTGGCATTTATAAGCCCAGGGACTAACTTGTTCTGAGGTTGAGAAAATGACTCCAGAGGCATGGGTATCCTGATTTTCTGGAAGGCAGGAACCACACAGCTCTCACAGCTCTTTGGAAGGAGTGCTGAATATGAAGTTATCCTGTCATTCAGGGAGGCAGGAGTCACAGAGCACTGGCAGCTTTGAGGCAGGGAAGGCTTCCCCAACTGAGCTGGAATATTACAATGCAACAACTCCTCTCTGCTCTGAACCTCTTCTCTGCTCTGAGGGGGGAAGCTCCCCTAGTGTTGTGGCTCCGAAGAGATATCCTAAGCTAAGTGAAATGTTCTAGCTGAGTTGAGGTGTTCTTCTCTGCTTCTTCTCTTCTCTTAACTTCTTCCTTTCTTTTCTCCTCTTCATGGCTGTCTCCACTTGGGAGCAAGGCCACAGCCAGTGTTGTGCTCACCAAGGAGTAGAGTACAGAATGTTGCTAATTATATAATGTCCCTGGGGTGTGGAGTATCCCAGTGTTGTGCTCCCCAAGGATAAGAGTACAGAATATTGCTAATTATATAATGTCCCTGGGGTGAGGAGTATCCCAGTATGGCTGTGATTGTTGAGATTTTTTTTTTTACCTTACTTGGCCTTCCAGGAGAGGATGGAGGGTCCTAACCTAAAGCAATGTGTTTCAGTTTTGCCAATTCTTTGCTGATCTGTCAAGTTGGGCCTCCTCAGCAAGCTTGGAGTGGGGATCCTCATAGTCCTAGGATGAGCTGTCCTTTGGTGGTCTGAAATACCAGAGCTCCCCAGGCTTGCATAGCCAGATTTCCGCAATGAGGAAATGTAGTAGCTCCCCAGGGGACTGCTGGAAAATTTGAGTCCCATGGTGATCACAGGGAGGGAAGTTTGGGGACCCAGAAATCCCAGCAGTGTAGGAAGTCAGTTAAGCAGGAGCTACAAATGTCAAATATGCCTGAAGCCAGAGGTGGCAGCTCCAATGGGACTCCAGGGACAGGAGCGGTTGGTGAGCTATGGCCACTCGGTCATGCTCCAGGCTGAACAGCCATGCATGCTGGTGAGTAGAGCCATGGGTCAAGAACTGCCTTGCGGACTGGGTAACAGGCAAGGAAGTTGGAAGAATTCTGAGTCTACTTCCCCTCTTGGGGATTGCCTTTCTTCCTCCTTTCTTGATTCGCCAGACAGGGATGTCACCCACACAAAGTCCTGGCAGGCAGTAGGATGGCCATGTCCACGTGAGTTCGCTTGGCAGATGCAAAGGGCAGAGTCAGTAACCATTGGACTCCCTTGGCTCAGCCCTGGCCTAGTCCAAATATCAGTAGGTGGTGCTCATAGGGTCCTGGCTGGGGCATCCAGGTTCCACCTGCCTTTGTTGCCCCCTGGTACCTGGACAGCAAGCACATATGGTGCTGCACCAAAGCCCTGACCTATGACAGTCTCCATCCTCTATACCTGGATGCCCGGAAACAAATGCAGCTACCAGCCATCAGGATTAGGCCAGCCGGGACCGGTTGCTCAAGAGGACCTCTAACCTGGGTGTAGCACCTCTTTTACCTTCTACTTTAAATACTCTGGGCTCATCCAGGAACATGGCTATCCCTGGTGTCCAATGCGAGCTGGGTTTACTGGGCATGCAGGGGTCACTGGCCTTGACTGAGCTCCTTGTGCCTTGCTCTGCTGGGTCTCCACAAGGTAGCATGGGTAGGGAAGTCTTCTGAACCTAGGAACAGACTTCCTTGCTGACTTCTAGATAGCCTCTGACCAGGCTCTTTCACAGTGGTTGAAGTACTAAGTTGGCAGACACTCTAATAGAATCTATGATGTTGGACCCCAGGAGGAGAACTGAACATTGGTTTGTTTAAAGTCAGAGTAGGTCAAAGCTCTACGGTAGCAGTTAGCAAAACTTCTTGAACATCATCATCCTCTCCATCCTAGACACACCTCAGGTACTAGGATGGCAGAGAAAGCCCGTTTTAATAGGAATCTGTCACACTTCACATGTTGCTAGATTCCTCCAGCTGTGTTTAGCCCATAGGACTTGACCTGGCTCCTTCAAAAAATTTCCAAAATGACGTGGTGGTCCCGATTTATCAGGGAGATACATCAAAAGAGTGTATGATGCCGAAATATTCTCACTGCGATATCTAAAGGTCTCACAGACTTTTAGAATCTGAGCACTCATTCGCAAAGTCAGCAATGATATTTAGTTCCTAGGGGTGACCAGACATGAGCTAAGAGCGAGGGAGTTGGCATTAGGCACCTGTCCTAAAGGAACTCACTATAGATTGCAGAAGTAAATAATCACGGGCAATGTAGGAAAAACACTTTCATCCATGTAGAGGGCTTGGGGAGATGGAGGGAAAGAACAAAAATAGACTATATTTATGAGACAGTTTGGAGAGTAAGAAATCATAGAAGAATAATACTTCCACCATCAATTGTTTGTTTCAAGTCATGGAGAATTAACCACTGGCCTCATGAATGCATTCCTGTCCCTGATCCGAACCCCCAGTTTCTAATTTTCAAGGTAGAATAGTCAGAGTTGTTGATCATTGTGAGAAGGAAAACATGCATGAAAAAGAAAAAAAAAAGATATATTTTTCTTTGGGTAAACTGCACATAATGTTTTCAGAGATCAAATCAAAAATCAGGCATGATAAGAGGTGAAAAATACTTCAAAAATTTTAAAAACATGTAATTGTCATGTATACTCCATGGGTTGACTTTTTTTTTGCATTGCTATTGCATCAGTATAATTTTATGGATGTTGCATTCTGTAACAGAATAGACTGTAAGAGGAAGGCTTTTTATATTTGAACTCTGTATCTCATGTAGACCACACTGGCCTTGAGCTTCTATTAACTGGTTTGAGGACTCTTTGCTGCATTGTTGATTGGCATAGATAATAGATATTCTAGATCATTCCCTTTGGAGTTTTAAACAGCTTTTGCATCTTCCATGTTCCCATTATTGAGAGTTGTATCTTAAGGAAGAACAATAGTGGAGCCCCTGCATTGTTACCCATAGGTCCTGAGCCTATCAACCGTACTTTCTTCTTCTACCATCCCAACACGGAAAACCCTCATCCACTTATATACCCATATAACCTTGTTGGGATACCCTGTAATGGACTGTATCTAGAGATCTATCCCAGATAACTAAGGATGTTGAACATTTCTTTAAATTTCTTTTCTTTAAGTACGTTGTTAAAGATTACATAGAATGTGGAGATTTCTTCCCATAAAGTGCACATTTTTACTATACCAATCGTACCAAACAAGGAGCATGGGCTATCTTTCCATCCTGTGAGCTCTTCTTCAATTTCCATCTTCAAGGAAAAACGTATTTGTAATTCAAGTCTTCCAATTGTTTGGGGAGATGGAGGGAAAGAACAAAAATAGCCAATAGCTGGTGTTGTTTGTACGTTTGTAAAGGTTTTATTTCCCTTAATTCTTACTCTGTCCAGCTGTCATTTGTGTATATGGGAGGTAAACACTTTTAAAGTTAATCTTGTAATCTCAACCACCTCATTGAAGATGTTTATCCTCTATAGTTTTTCCTTTTTATAGTACTATTGAATATGTATAGAGAGAGGGGATAACTGTTTCTTGTTCCTGATTTTAATAGAATTATTTTGACTCTCTCTCCATTTAATTTGATGTTGGCAGAGTTCTTGCTGGAAATTGCCTGGATTATGTTTAGATTTGAAATGCATCTCCAATCTCTCCAGTAGGTTTATCATGAAGGGGTGTTAGATTTTGTCAAATACTGTTTTACGTTCAAATGACATGACATAATTGTGTGACTGGAAAAATAGATAGATATCAACTCATAAAAAGACTTACAACCTGTGGAAAAAATAAGGAATTACATCCTTATATGTGATGAGTAGGTGGGATTTTAATAGCACTAAGAACAGTTGTAGACTGTGACAACAAGTGAGATCATGATGATTGTATGGAAAACATAAAGTGATTCTTTTTTTTCTTTATCAACTGGCCAACAAGCATGAGGCAGATGGAATGCAGTGGTTTTTTTTCGCTATGTTACTTTCTCAAGATTATTATCCTCTACATTCTTTCATTTCAGTGTATGCTTGCAGTGATTCTTCAAATCAAGCTACACCCAAAGCCTTCGAAGCTATTCTGGAGCTAGCACTAGAACCCAAGGCAGAAATTATTGATGACATATTCTACAGTCTGGGAAAACACTGATCACTATGGAATAGGAAGCTAAAGAAGTCCATAGCAGGGTGAGGTTTCCATTGTGTATATTTCTTCATGATTTGAAGCTTTTTCCTAATTTATTTCCTGGTTAAGGAGGTTGTATCTAATATGGCTCTTGATGACATATTCTACGGTCTGTGAAAACATTGATCACTATGGAATAGGAAGGTCAAGAAGTCCATAGCAGGGTGAGGTTTCCATTGTGTATATTTCTTCATGATTTGAAGCTATTTTTTAAATTATTTCCTGGTTAAGGAGATAGGTATTGTATCTAATATGGCAGCTGCCCAATATCTTCTATCTGATGTCATCTAGAAGCCTGAATTCACAGTGTCATTACCATGTGGGTAGAGTGATTACACTGTGGATCAAATATGAGACTGGGAAAACTGCACCCAGAGACATTGGTGTCTGATGGTCCTGCACCAATATCAATGTCAGGATGTTGTTCTTGCATGCTTCCAGATCTTGATTATGCCTCTGACCCCATTGGTTTTGTTTCTCGGGGTCCTGCACATCATTCCTGCTAAGAATGGGGTTTATGCATTAAGGTGGAGCCATTCTGAGTACCTAGTAAATTAGTTCTTTTGACAACAGAATCCTGTGCAAACTTTAATCTCACCTACATCCCAATTATTAGATCTGGGAGACACATCTCATGCCAGAATTGCCTAAGGTAGTGAGTGGGTACTTTCATGGGTGTCATGTAGTAGGCAGAGCAATTATCGTTCTGGTTCAGCAGAGCCCAGGATGTGGAAATAGGTTCAGTGCAGCATTACATTCTAGATGAATCACTATGATGAGCCAAAATATTTTGCTCATGCAGTTTGTTGTTTTTCTTTTTGGTTTTCATATCAAAGCTTGAGATGAAGAAAGATGGCTTACTCTATGATTTCAAGATAATTTAATATATAATGACCCCTATATTCCATTAATTTTCGTGAAGCATGCAAGAGTCTAAAAACCAAGTAGATGCAATACCACAATCTCGAAGCTCATTTTGAAATTGAGTTGCAGCCCAGTGTTAGTGTTCATATTAATCTCAGACAGATATTGAAAAGTGGCTCAGTGCTCAGGAGCAGAAAATCTCCACAGTTCTGTGGTGAGAATAGTGTCCCCAATGGAAGTGTTTACAGTTCTGAAAGGAAGTGCCCTGGCTGTTGAAAGGCCAGGGACCACCCAGTTCTGAGGTGGAGAAGATGTCCACAATGGCAAGGAATCCTGACATTTGGGAAGAAAGGAACCACATAGTTTTCACAGTTCTGAGGTGGGGAAGGTATCCATAATGAGAATGGGCATCCTGACATTCAGGAAGCTAATAACAAAAGTGAGACAAACACCCCTGTAGCGATACCACTGAGGAAAGAGAACAGATGAGAGTCTATACCCAAGAGTATATATTATGGGCTTGGGAAAAGGGAAAAAAAGTCATCAGGATTTTGTAAATCCCAAATTCAGTAGAAAATAAGACTATCACAATTGAGCCAAATTTGAAGCAAGCATGTTTTAATTATATTAACTTAATACTGGCCAGGAAGATAGACTCTGACAGGCACAATTCTGATATACTCATAGTCTCCGATGTAACTCTCACAGAAATGCCCCAAACATAAAGTCTCAAATCATATAACTTAAAAGGTCAGAAACTTTAATGCTATGCGCTTCTCACCAGGTTCAATCAGTGACAAGCATCTACCTTGATGTACTCCCTGTTTAGGTTATTTCAACCTAAAAGTGCACAGGCGGATCTGGTGCATGAACCACATCCTCTGCGGTAGGGACAACTTGGGATCTAGTCACTCACTACCCAATACTCCAAGATATTGTATCCTCTAATGAGGGAGATACAAGACTCTATCACCTGTACAGCCCCACCTAGCATTCCAGGAGGTCATGTATTTTGTTTTAAAGATATTTTTGCAGTGCAACAAAAATTTAAAATGTCACTTTTCCTCTTACAGTTTCTTTCAATATTCCAAGAAGAAAACAGATACCTCATTGACAAAGCCTCATTCAATTTCCAAAGGTCTTCAAGCCATCACAGAACTTACTACTGGGAGACAAAAAATACCCTAATTATTGAGGCATATGGTTACAGAGTAGAGTGTACATATTAATAACACTCAAACCTCTTTTTCTCATATTGTAATAGTGGTTATTACGTGATTATATTGTGTCTTCAGGGAGCTTTTCACATGAAATGTTTTCTTTGTATATTTTACAATCACACAAAAATAACCTGTAGCAGCCTCTATTTTTGCATACATTGGTTATGATGTTTCCAGCAAAACCATGACCCAAGTCCTCAAAGTTGTACTGCAGTTGTCACTAGAATCCAAGGCACAGTTCATTGATACCACATTCAGTGGATAAGCTGATTAAAGAGTTGTGGTGATAAATGTCTTGTCTTGTAAGGATTGGGACAATGAATAGAAACCTCATGGCCTCAGAGGTATCCACAGTAGGGTGAGTTTCACACTGTACCAACTCTCACAAGCTAAAGTTATTTCACAGACTAGTTCTTGGGTCATGAAATAGGTGTTTTTCACTGCTATAGCATCTTTGCGAATCATACTATTTGATGTTCTTTAGGAGCCTGGATTCACTGTGTTAATACCACCCATGAAGTCTCATTGTTTTGTATTTCACACTTGAAACTAGAGCCAAGACCACAGCTGAGGGTACTGCTACATAAACAATTCAGAATTTCGTTATTTCATGCTTAGAGGTTTTAGCTCTATCTTTGCGACAGTGTAAATGATTCTATTCCTAAGGATCCTGCTCCCTCATTCACCTATATCCGGATTTCTGTTCATCTTTCCTAATGTGTGATACATTAGGATTGACATTGGACAATTTTACTAGACGGTATGTCTGTCTAATTCTTAGAAATGAGACCCTATTCAATCTTCATCCTAAGATCATCTTACTTACACAAAAGGGGAAAGACATCACTTGCCAGATGGTGACAAGTACAGTAAAGTACAGTTTCCAGAGGCATGTGGAATTCGAGAATTCTTGACCTCATAGAGAGAAAAAACAGTTTAACAGGCATACAAAACAGTAGTTACATAGCAGTCCAATTTTGGGGCTTGGGAAAGTGAGTAACTTGCCTTGTCTCCCTTTCAGTCTTCCTAGCAGAAAACAGAGTTATCCCAAAATTTAACAGCCCCTCTCACTGTCCCAACTTGCATTCTCTGGTCTCCATAGGCACACATAACTCTTTACATGGGACACTACATGTACTTATTGGGGACTCTATCTATGAAATTGGGCACATACACTCCTGACACTCAAAGCTTGCTTCCACTATTATTTTTGTGATTATAATATTATTCCCCTTCTCTTTGTTTCCTCAAAAACTTTTCAAGTACCCTGCTTCTTCTATCCATGCAGATAAAGGTTTATATGAATGACAGCCTAAACCCGAGCAGGAAAATCCTAACAATACATATGTAAATGAAACAGAAGGAAGCTTCAATCCTAAATCTAGATCTACATAAAATAAAAAATAATAAGGATTGAAGAAATAGTTTTCCACAGGCAAGAGAAATAATAGTTATCCAGTATTATTTTTGACAATATAGTATACTTACAGTACATTCCCTTTTCTGATCATACAAAAACACCTGTGTTCACTTCTTGCTCATTCATTTCCTCTTCATATTTAATCATAGACCAAATATGACCAAATATGTGTCAGACAAAGTTCATGCAAGAAACCAAAACTAACATAAGGGTTTGGGTGCACTGTAGCTTGGTATGTAGAATATGCATCTGTGAAAGCAAGAAAATGTTTAGCATCAATAAGGAAAGTTATTTGCCTTTCCTCATGGTGAAAGTGTGGAGAAGCAGATACCTCAATGCAGGTATACAATGGAGCTAAAAACAGTGAATGAGGAAGTATTTTTGTTAGAATATTACACTGCCTGTGTTACTTACCATGGAATCATGCCTCTAATAATAGCTGATTCATTTTTAATATGGATTCACTTTATTGCACCTCGGTCAGAATTCCCAGGGGAAATGAACTGAACAGAGATGCAAAAGCCTTTTATTCATTTTTTTCCATGTCATGCTTCCCTGCTTAGCAAACTACTTCCTGATTACAGGTAGAAGAATGGGTAGCATGGTGCTGTGTATAAATGTGTAAAATCTCTGAGATTCAGAAATCACTTGAAAAGTAATAGGGGCATGCATTCTGGGTTTTCCACAGGAGAAGGATGGAAGCCTCAAGAGTTTCAGTAGCCATGATAAAATGTCTTATTTGGTAGGTAAACAAAAACATATCTTTTACTTCTCCTCATTAATATTTAAAACGGAACAAATTTTGAACAATGATTGAACAATATACAGTCACAACTCTGTATAGGTGTAAAGGATGACACAGGGGATATTGCGAAAATCACAGAAAAGAGGCAAGTTCCCTTGTAAATAGTCAATGTCTACTTTTATGTCTAAACATATTAAAACATTAGTAGTTAACCAATGGATAGCAGTGAATCAATCAATTAAATTACTTAGCCTGCTCCAGGTGAGAATGCAGAGCAAGTTAACATTCAGCAATATGTTTGGTCAACCACAAGTGGGTTGCTCAGATTATGGTTGGAACAATAGGATGTCTAGTACATGGAAGAGAAAGTGGTCTTTTGCTCTGAATATCACCAACTATCAGACTAATGAGTATTAGACTCTAAAGTCTCAGTAGTTTGGTGTTTTAGATATGAAATGTACTGCCCACATGGTAATTACAATATCCAAGGAATCCAATTATAAATATCTGTCCTTCTTAAATATTAGAAGGTACAGGGGTGCATTTGTTCTTGTGAGCTTGGATGTCATTTTAAATATCATATGTGAGTGTGGGTGTGTATATATGTGACTGTGTAAATGTATCTATGTCTTTGCTGGATATAGAATTCAAACACTTAGTTTTTCTACAGATTTGCACCATGTTCATGTTGTTCACATCCTACAAATAAGACAGAATGAGTTGATATTGTTTTCATTTGAGTTGAAAGAGGGTGAGTAAGGCTGAAGGAAAAGAGTGGTGTTGCTCTCCAGTATTGCACAGTGAGAACAAGAGAATCCAAATTATAGATAAGTGCCTACATATCAATTCATATGGCAACTCAATTCTTTCACTTAAATGTGTGCATTATTATATGCATAGTAGGTAAATATGTGGCAGTAAATGTCAAAGAACCTACCACTCCTAGAAAGTCATGTGTAATTTGGAAAATGTTAGTAAGTATAAATTAATGGGTCATAAGTCGGTGGGGTCCCTTTGGCATGTGGACCTGTGTTTGATGGTGATAGAGTATGAGATCATAATTGCCTAGCAACACAATGACATGCTCTGGGTCAAGTCTCATGGTCACAACAGGTATGGAGCTTTTGAGATGTAGTATTTCTTTTGCTCCTTTTACAATCCTAGGATAAATATTATAGGTGAAAATCAACAGGATATTCCTGGTGAAATATTGCCATAAATCAGAATTGTGTTGATGAAACACACACTGCTTTCTTTTTGATTTCATTCATTCCTTGAGATGAAGGTGGTCTGCTTCCTCCAAAATATGGCAATGGTCCATTATATCCTTGGGGATTTATGGTCTTTTGACTCCGTTTAACCAGTGCCATATCCTGAGACATGCAAAACTCTAGAATTTTTGTCCTAGCTGGGATGAAGTGACAGTTCCTAGTGTCCTTTGTGGTTTTGTATAGCAGGGAAGCAAAACAGAAATCACCCAGGAGTGCAAATATGGCTTTGAAAGAGTGGGCATTCCTGGGATCCTTTCTTGCATTCCTAACAGAAAACTGAGGGATCCAAATTTGACACAGACTGCTTTCTCTTATCTCCACACTCTCTGAAAGCACATTTATTGGAATATACATCACAAAATACATTATCCAACATTTCCAATCATCAGTCCTTCTTTTCATTCATACATTCTTATAGCATTTTTCTTTCCTATATCCATACCTCCCATTATTAATTTTTCACTCACTCTTTTGTTTTTTTCTTCTCATCTTTCGTTTGCTTTTGGTCATTCTTTATTTCCTTTTTTTTTCTTTCTTTTTTTCCTGTTTTGCATTTTTAAATGTTTTCCATTAGGAGAGTTGTAATTTTACACTTCATTCACCTACCTGTCACTCATTGTTTTTGAAAGAGAAAGTCATGTATATTATTACAACAAGGAGTTATGAACACTATACCTCGATTTGCAGAGTAAACATCATGTACAGCTAAAAGATGCCTTATTACTCATGGTGAAAATTACAGAACAGAAACCTCCATGCAGGGATAGCAAGAAGCTTCAAAAGCAATGAAATAGGAAAAGTTTCTTTTTGTGGCATATCTAGGAAATAGGTTGCCTGAAATAGTTGATTCAATTTTAATCTGATGTTACTGAACTCTATCTTAGTCATGTTCCTCAGGAAGAATGCCAGGATGCAGATCAAGAAATCCCTTGAAACATCACTTTTTAGGTCATGTGTTCCTCCTTTGCAAGCTGCTCCCTAATTACAAGAGGAAGAATGTGTACCTGAGGACCTAAGTGTAATGTATAATAGAAACTGGGGTCCAGGAAGCTCACAAATTAGCCAGGGAGCATTCATAACCTGTTCTTAATGTAGATTGGAACTCAAGCCTCAGAAGTTGATGGAGAGAGAATATTCTATGTATGTTGTAGATGTATATGAGCATCTATACTTAATCCCCTTAACAGTTTAAACAAGAAACAAAGATTGTTATATAGTAGAAGCCTCATACAATCAAAACTATGAAGTGGAGCCTATTATGACCAAGGTTATACAGTGCTATAATCACAGGCATGTGCTCTTATTAGTGTAATTTTCTAATCTTATTACTGATCATATAAAATCATCCGTTACTTGTAATCAATGGTAAGGGATGGAGGTAAAAATGTCCATGAAATGGAGAGTGACCATGCATACTGTGTATTTCCCCTAGAGACAAAGCCTTGCCACAAAATATACAGAAAACATGGCAAATGGAATCTTGTATGTAGGAGATGTAGGGCAGTACATCTATTACTTGTCCTCTTATTTTAGAACAAGGAGTGATGATTGGAATATGGTGCATTCTCATGCAGTCACAACCATCCACATGAGCCCATAAAAAATCTGGTTATCATGCAGGGATTGCAGAAATAAGGTATATTTTTTTTCAGTAAAATTGTCTATTTTTGTGTCTGAGAATATTGCCTATATTAGGAACTATGTAAACAGCCTCTGTTCAGTGAAATGAATTACATAGCCTTCTCCTTATGAGAACTCAGAGCATGTCAAAATGCAAACAGCAACACAGTGGCAGCACCTGCAGGCCAAGGGGGCAATGGTTGTGAGGGAATATTCCAGGACCATGCTGCATGGGCAGGGGCAAGCCTAGGAGGTAAAATTCCCAGTTCCTTTGAGCAGACCTTAAAATGTCTGTTCCTTTCCTCTGGATGGAAACTCCTGGATTATTCAAATTGTTCCCCTCTCCCTGCTGTCTCTCCTTCTAGCAAAGCTGCACACAAGGAGCATGTAGTGAATGTCTTCTTGAAAAAAGGATTGGATGAATTTATGACAGACAAATGTAGTCTAATGGAGTGTTGATGATAATCTATGCCAGTTTTCCAGCCCATAAAATACATCGGTAGCTCAGAATCAGCTGTTTGTCAGTACAACACTAATTTACTTTTAAAATGTGAAGATCTATTGAACAAAAGCCATGTGGTTTTCTGTCAATGTGAATATTGTTTTCTCATCTATGTCGTAAATGTGGATTTTATTACCATTGTATGTTTTTCTTTTTTAAGTAGAGGCATAAAATTGTTTGCAAAAAATAGTTCTATTGAATAAAATAGATTTAATCCAGTAACTCCTCACTCCTGGTGCAACAATGTCTTACTTTCACCAGTTAGGCTGGCTTCTCTGGATTCCTTGCAGATTTTCCTTCTTGTTACTTTATTTGGAGAAATTGCTAATTTGAAGATATAAAAAATTTTTCCTAAAATCAACAGTGATGTCAAAGCTAATTTGTATATTTTTGGTGTGTTCTTTCAGTTTAGGATGGGTACAGAAGGTTCTTTAACCAAGACTGTAAAATGTAAACCCAGTTAACCATTTTAAGAAATTTATTGTTTGTTTGTTAAAGACCATATTATTTTTATTACTAGGGTAGATATAAACAAATGGTATTTACGATTTGCATCTTGGATCATTGATCTCTCCCTGATATGGGCTTTTTTTTCATTTTAGAAAAAGTACTTCAGGTACTTCTTGAGGGGGGAAAAACAGATAGTCTTGATGAATTCTTCCAATGATGTTAACTTTATATTTGCAAACAGTATTTAGTATGAGGTATAAACAAATGTATTGATGAAATTCTGATTTAAATTTACCTACCAAAGTTAAATTTTCACTTGCTTGATTAATAAGATACACTAAGAACCAGCACTGGCTTAAATCCATTGTCAAGAAGATTTGAGGTTTAGGTGGCCTTCCTGAATTCCCTTTAGATTCAGGGCTCAGACCTGAGAACCTGGAACCCTCACACGTACACACAGCTGCTTTGAGTCTTGGCCTCTGTGCATTAGGTAGAATGAAGGGTACTTCTTGGTTTAGTTGTGTCTGGGTAATCGCCTTGGGAGAGAAAAGAGGTTTGACAGATGTGGTGATAGCTGTTGCCTAGCAATGCCTAGGAGACTGATACGGTGGGAAAGCAAGCCCACTGCTTGATAGGCAAGGTGTCAGGAGACATATAATGTTTCTCCTTAGGTCTGTCCTCCCCACAACAGGAACCTAGTCAGCCTGTCTCTTCAGGTGAAATTGGGTGCTTCGACCTTTATAGCCCATGTTGTGGTTGAAGTGTGTCAGAACTCAATTCAGATCCAGCCTGAGGGACCACCCTAAGAGCATTAGAGAGGCTGCCTCAAGGATGTATGACAGAGAGGGAGAGATGGAAATCAATGTTGGTCTGTCTTCTGGAGGCAGGGAAAATGGCCTTTTTAGGGGCTGTCATCCCCATGGATCTGGGCCTCTGTGGGCTCTCAGCTCATGGAAGAAATGTTTCCTTTGGGATAGTGCAAATCATTTCCTAGTGAATAATGTATATCATCTGGTATCCAGACAGGCATATCTGCCCTGGATGCTCTGGCTTTGAATGTATACATGAGAGAGGGAGATAGAGACGCTAAGAAAGAGATGAGACAGAAGGTGATAGGCAGATAGATAAATAGATGATAGATAGTTAGATAGACAGATAGATAGATAAGATAAAGACACAGAGAGATAGAGAGAAAATTTCCTGTGAAATTGTTGGTATATTTGCCCTGCACCTTGGTGATCAAATCCATTCTTTCACATGACAGCTATATGGCCTCTCACTCCTGTTCCTTTGTTCTAGGCCAATGGAGAGAAAGGGTAAAGAAAGCATGATAGTTCTCTGTGAGGATGTCTTACTTTGCTATGAAGTTACTGTTTAGGACAGCG
Source organism: Cricetomys ansorgei (assembly GCA_026225945.1). Classification (NCBI taxonomy): domain Eukaryota; kingdom Metazoa; phylum Chordata; class Mammalia; order Rodentia; family Nesomyidae; genus Cricetomys; species Cricetomys ansorgei. Next base: position 962,715 of record JAMJFZ010001949.1, on the reverse strand, counting down.
GTGTGTTTGTGCTACGGGCATCCTGGATTGACCAGTTAGGACAGTGTATTTTGTTTTGTGTCTAGATGCCAGTAGATCTGGCATCAGACTTGAATCACTTCAGAAAGCTCTGAGTTACCTGTGTGCCTATCCCTGGCCAAATGAAGAGATATGTCCTCAGAGGACACAGAATGATCCATATTTGAGAGCACCTTCCGGAATTTTAGAGAAATAAAACATAGCCAAGTATCCTGAGTGGTGCCCTCTTGTTTGGGGGTAGTGTGGATTGGTTATTGGGCTGGGGAGAGGAGATAGGTTATGACACACCTTGACATAACTCATAATAGTTACCTGACAATGCCAGGAGACAGTTATGATTGGGTCTAAGCCCACTACCGATAGGCCCGGGCTAAGTGGGATGAAATATCTATTCTTTACAAATATCTTTTCCCCACAACAGGGTCATACACTGCCTGCCTCTTCAAGTGAAGTTTTGGGTGGATGCTCCTGGCTTCTGGTGTCTCCTGCATGGATGAACTTTGGAAGTATCCACAGAACTCAGATGGAAGTTTTCCTGAAGGCAGCAGCTTTGCTCCATGTGCAAGAATATGAAAGCGTTGGGGTGGCCTTTCTCATCACCCATCTGATGCAGGTGTCAGACCAGAGTAACTGGATTATCACAAGTACACACAGACACCATTTTGCTTTGCCATTTGTTCATCAAATGTGTCTTCTTTTGCTATATTGGAAAGCAGTTCTATGCTTAGGACCACAATGAGGTTGAAGATTCTTTCGGAGGCTTCTGCTCTCCTTCCCATGTAAATGCAGCTATTTGACACTAACTTGCTGCTGTATGGGATCTGCCTTAGCCTAGGATTGTGTGATAAGTTGTTTATCTGATCTTGATTTAATTTTTGTAGGTGGTACCTAACGAGAAAATTTTCATTACTTTTGGATTTTACAATTTTGTGGAGTACAGTTTTTTAAGATATGACCTATTGATTCGTTGGATTTCTACAATTGTATAGGCAAATCTTCCTCTTTTCTGATTTTATTGATTTATACATTGTTTCTCTGTCCTTTAATTAGTTTAGCTAGGTGTTTCTCTACCTTGTTGATTTTGTCAAAGAACCAGGTCTTTGTTTCCTTGATTCTTTGAATTATTCCCTTTGTTTCTATTTTGTTGATTTCAGCACTAGTTTGATTAATTCTCGACATCTAATTTTTTGGGTATACTTTTTTCTTTTTGATTTAGTTCATTCAGATATGCTCTTAATTTTCTAGTATATGAAGTCTCCAATCTTTCCTGGTAAAAACTTTGAACTATTAATTTTCCTTTTATCATAGCTTTATCATGTACCGTAATATTGGATATGTTTTAGAGTCATTTTCATTGAATTCAGGAAAGTCTTTAATTCATACTATATTTCTGGCTTGACCCACTTGTAATTAAGTAGAGAGTTTTTGAATTTCCATAAATTTGCAGGCCTTCTGCTGTTGCTGTTGTTGAAGTTGTGCATTAATCAATGGTGGTCTAATAGGATGCATGGGTTTATTTCGAATTTCCTGTAAGTATTGAGGATTGCTTAGTGTCCAAGAATTTGGTCAATTTTTAGAAGATTCTGTGAGATGTTGAGAAAAAGATGCATTCTTTTGTGTCGGTGAAACATTTTGTATATATCTGTTAGATCCATTTATTTTATAATATTTGTTAGTGCAGTATTTCTCAGTTATGTTTTGTATGGCTGGCTTGTCAATCCACAAGAGTTGGGGTATTGAAATCTCCCACTATCAGACTGTGAGGATCTCCCATTCTCAGAATGTGAGGGTGAATTTGTTTATTTAAATTTTTCTTTGTTTCTTTTACAATTGTTGGAGCCATTTTACTAATTTTAGGGACATTGGTTTGAAGAATTGCAATGTCATCTTTGTGGATTTTTGGTTTAATGGATGTGAATTGTCCTTCTCCATTTCATCTGATGAATTGTGGATATTATAAATGGCCACTCCAGCTTGGTTCTTAGGTAAATTTGCTGGGTAAATCTTTTCCCAATGCTTTCCTTTGAGGTAATATTTATCTTTGTGGTTGAGGTGTGTTTCTTGTATGCAGCAGAGGGATGGATTCTGTTTTCAAATCCTTTCTATTAGTCTCTCCTTTTTTTGGGAAATTGACACCATTAATCATGACAGATATCAATGACCAATGATACTTAACTCCTATTATTTTGCATTTATTGTTGTTTTTGTTTTGTGTGTGTGTGTGTGTGTGTGTGTGTGTGTGTGTGTGTGTGTGTGTTTGTGTGTGTGTCCCTTCTTTTGAGTTTGATGATGTGAGATTATTTCCTCTGATTTTTGGACGGTAATTAATCTCCTTGTTTTGGAGTTTTCATTCTACTCCTTTCTGTGGTCGGGGTCTGTAGAAAGGTATTGTTAGAATCTGATTTTATCATGCAATATTTTGGTTTCTCTGTCTATACTTGACAATTTTACTCGGAATCATAGTGTGGGCTGGCATCTGTGTTCCTTTAGAATATGTAGTTTTTCTGTTTATGGTTAGACATTTAGGTATCCATTAAGAAGTTAGGTGTAATTCTAATAGATTTACATTTGTATGCCATTTGTTGTTTTCTTTTGTAGCTTTTAATATTTTTTGTTTGTTCTCTATGTTCAGTGGTTTCATTTGTAAGTGGCAAGTGGACTTGCCTTTCTTGTCCAGTCTAATTGGTATTCTTTAAGCTTCTTTTACTTTTATAGGCATCTCTTTCTTTATATTTGGGAAATTTTGATCAATGATTTTCTTGATTATTTTTTATCCCTATAAACATTCTGAGTTATCTAAATTCTGATATCAACTAGCCAAACAGTCTACCACCTGTGCTAAGTCTGTACAAAATTGATTTTGTGTCTTAAAACTTGTCTGTGAAAGTATTTTTAAATATCATGTAATCAAGCTTAGCAGCAAGAACCTTTATTGCTGAAAGAACACACTGGCTCCTTTCTTGGCTTTGCTTCCCTTCAGATGTTGCCCACATTGGTGAGTGCCTACAGCTGCAATGCCTCAGCTCTCACCAAGACAAACTATCTGAGTCTGAGGGCAACATCATTTGGAAAAACAGGCCCTCATGATGTTGTGCAGATATCAGATAACAGCTCAGATGAAACAGCTGCAAAGAGAGCAGCATCCTTGACTCCAGACCTCTTAATTCCCATAGTTAGATGCTGAAAATAGAAGTGGAATTTATCTTTCTATCACATCTTCCCACTAATGACTTCACAATGAAATAAGTGTCAAAAATTCTGGTGCTTAAGAAATCTGATTTCACAATAATTGAACACCATTTGTTTTCAGGATCATTGCCACTGAGACATAGAAGGTGGCTACATGTGATTTAAGCCTTGTAAAAGCTAGAAGTCAAAAATAGAAAGGAATATGTGTATATATCCAAAATAGTGACACCACATGACGTATATACCTGAAGAACCTTATATGTTCAAATACACAGGAATGAGAATATTCTTTAAATATAAAAATATGTAACTTGGTTTTCATTGTTTGGATTTATCCATATATTTATTTTGATTTGTAACAAATGGTATCATATATTCAATGCTGGCTTTCACTTTATTATGTATATGAGACCGCAATTGAAATCCTGATACTCTTGCCTCTTTGTTTTCAGTGCTAGTGTTTATATATATGTGCCATGATACATAGTCAGCTCAGTGCTGAGGATCAACCCCAGAGCTTTGTGAATGCTAGGTCTGTGCACCATTACATTTTGTATAATTAAAACATCTATGTGACAAATTACTATTGTTGACAATATTATACAGTGGTGAGGTTGTTTCCTATCCTTTCAGAGCAACCATAGAGATATCAGAGGTAAACACTTGATATGAAAAATATAGACACTTAATATACTGGTATATTCTTCTCTGTTTGCTAAAAGGCGTTCCATAGATTATATTTTTCAGCTCAGTTTCAGATGTTGTTTATTCTGAAAACTTGAATATTGCATTAGAGAAAAAATATACACAGATTAGTTGGTTGCCTCAGCAGTGGAGAGCACTGATTAATTTCTAGGGTACCTCAAACACCTGTGTACATCTATGCAGAAGCAAACACATACACTTATACTCACTTTCCCTCCATGTGTATACACACACACACACACACACACGTTTGGAATGAGAGTAATAGAATTTGTAGGAAAAAAAATTGTTATTTTCTCTGAATATCTGAACTCAGTCATCATCAAGCTGTGGACTGAAAATAATTGTTTTAGATGAAGTTTCTCTCTGTTTTGATGCATCCTGTTACTCAGAATTTATATACTTCCCTAATTCATTTTGGGAATACTTCACCTCCACTTATTTCAGTATGTGCACTTGCTTCCCAGCACTGAACTGGGTTTGGGTAGAAGGACTGTTAGACATAGAAATGAGATTTCTGGCATTTACCATCTGTGTCTCCCTTTAAACTGAGACTATTTTAAAATTAAAATATTATCCATTATTATATTTAACATTTAAAATTTTTGCACTATTTTGAATGAAAAACAGTGATTTCACATGTACATACAATGCCATTAACACATCTTATAAAATGAGAAATTCTCCTTTACCATCATATATTAAACAAGTTATGTTCAAATTATTTGATATTCTTAAAAATGCCTTAGAAAAATGCTTGGTTTTTATTAAGAAAAACTAAATACTGTATACATTACACTTTTATTTGATATAGAATGTTAGTATGTAGGCCAGGCTTGTATGTAATTCCCTTGGTAGACCAGACACAGATCCACTTCTTTGTGCATCATGACTGCTGTGACAAAGGCCACCACAACTCTAAACACTGTTGTCATTAGGTCTCTTGAATGTTAATTGCTCCGTTTCATTTATACCCTTCACTCCCCTGAAAGTCATAAAGCCCAGGCAAGTCTCAACTCACTTTGTTTCTGAAAATAAACTTGAATTCCTGACTCTTCTGCATTCACCTCCATACTACGGTAGTTCAATCAAGTTCCATCTTGCCTAGGTCCCTTTAATCTCTCTTCACATCAGGTTTTTCACCTCCTTTCATGCCATGAAAAGAACTCAGGTAAATTGTCCTGTGGCACACTTTATTTTCTGAATTAGTCTGATTGTTCAGTGCAATTGTGATTAACTTGGTCCCTATCCACTAGGTTTCTTCTAAAGTATCAGTTGGACTCTACCTTGCTTGATTCAATAGTTTGGGGAAACATGATTTTGTAGTTTACTCTATTATGAATTATTCACATCAGTGTGCATACACTATCTTTTATTTCTTCCTTCATTTGCCAGATGTGTCCCCATATGGAGCCCAATCCAATATTCTTAAAGATGTTGGTTGATCATTTACAAACAATTACCACTATGATCAAGATTTCCAGGAGGACAGCTGTAATGTTAAGATTGCCTTTCAGGCATTGTTTTCCCTGTTAATGCAAGCCTTCTTCTCAAGGTGATTACTAATGAGAAATGGAAGATGTAGACTAAAGCCTACTTGTAATCCATGGTAGGAGCTATAGTTCAGAGAGCCCCTGAAGTGACTTGGGGGCTTCTGTACTCTGTCATTTCCCTAGAGAGGAGTCCAAAATGTAAAAGATGAAGAATAAATGGTAGAATATGCCATGTATGTACATGATGCAAAACAGAACATCTACTTCTTCCCCTTCCATTTATTTATCTGTGGTAAATTGCTCCATGCTGTCACAACTTTCAACAGGTTCCTAGGTTGGTACTTGTACAAGAGAGAAGAGGAATCTGTTCAAGTGTGCTCTGTTGGCTTCTCATATGTCATGATTGCTAAACATGTGGATAATAGCTTTTCTGTAAATTTATTTTCATAGCCTGCCCCTGCTGAAACCTCTGAGCAGTTCGACATGCAAGTTCTTCAGTTATCAGCAACCCAGGTGCTCCCTGTACTCTGATTGGTACAGAGATGGGACAGGAAATCGCCAAGGAAGCAAGACTTTTTCTCTAGGCATCAGAAAAGATCTCAATAGTGAGGAGATAGCCTCTGCATGTTCAGTTGTAAAGGAGGTGGACTTCAGAGGCCGGTTGGTTTATGAAAGCATTCTCCAAATGAAAACGCCAATTTCCTAAAATACCAGAGATAAAATTCCATCCTTCAGTCCTATTGCACAAAATCTATGGGATTATTGGAGTTTCTGAGGATGGATGCCATTTTATGTATTGTGTGTGTGTGTGTTCGAATGTTTGCATGAACACACACTCACTATGTGTTTCTATGTTTGTGTGCTAGGAGAAGTATTCAAAACAGTATTTGCTATTCATTGTCTGAGTTTTAATCCTTGGGGGACTTCTGTCTTCTGAGTAGTAGTAGAGAACACAAGGGGTAGATCCTGTAGGGAGGGGAGATGGAAGAAGCTGGGATATATGGTAGGAGGGTGAAAGAGGTTCTAGATGTATTATATGAGGAAATAAAAACAAATTAAATACTTGAAAACATGCAGAATGAATGTGGTGCAAAAAAAAGGCATCAATAAAGATGAGAATGTTTGTCTTTTCTGCAAACATTTATAATAAAACTAGATCCTTGTGGTAAACCCAGATTACATGATCTGCATCAATTTTAAGTTTTATTTATTAAATCTATGCTAAAACAAAAAGAAGAAACATACAAATAACAACTTCACTGAATTTCACCTTGCTGCTTGGGTTCAGATCCACTAATAAAGGAGGACATCTGGGGATATGATGAACTTGTTTTTTTTCGAGATAGGAATAGCTGAGTAAGGTAAAAGCACAAGACTGTTGTTTAGTCTCCAGTGTGGTGGTATTGGAGTAAGAAATATATCTAAGAGCTCATCAATATAAAAATGGCATAGTAATATATTCACTTGCTTGTATGATATATAGTGTTTGTAGGTTAAAGTGTGATAGGAAAAATAAACAGTTCCCAACTCATAAAGAAACATGCTTTGTGGATGATCTAAAAACATGTTTACTGATGTGTCATTAGTAGGTTGCGTCATAGTAGCACTAAGAACACTAGTAGATTGTGACCACCTGTGAGATCATAATGGTTGCCTGGCAAACCAATGAGATTCTTGTGGTCCCTTCTCATCTGGACAACAAGCATGGGACAGGTAAGATTTAATGTTTTCTTTGGATATATTACTTTTCAAGATCTGTACCCTCTACGACTTTTCATTTCAGTATATGCTGGTGGTGGTTCTTCCAATTAAGCCACAGCCCAAGCCCTGGAATCTGTCTTTTAGCTGGCAGCAGAATTCAAGACAGGGATACCTGATGACAGGGATATGTGAAGCTAAGTTGTCCATAACACGGTTAATTTTCTATAGGATACATTTCTTCAACAAGATTTGAAGCTATTTCTTAGATTAGTTCCTGGTTAAGGAGGTAGTCATTCTATCTAGTATGGAGGCTGCTCAACTTCTTCTGTCTGAATATCTCTAAAAGCCTGAATTCACAGTGTCATTACCTCATGAAAAGACTGCATCGTGGCTCAAACTTGAGCCTGGTGTCCCAATGACCTCGGAGGGTCCTGCACCAATATTGAAGTCAGATGTTGCTGTTGCATGTTGAAAATTCTTGATTATGCCTCCATGCCCTGAGTCATTGGTTTTCTTTCTGAGGTTTCTGGACTCTATTTTTTGCTAAGAAGTGGGTTCCCTTCTCTCCATTTATATTGTCTAGGTCATTAAAGTGGAGCCATTCCAAGTAGCTAGTGTCTCAGTTACTTTGATATATGAATGTTGTACAACCTTTATTACCACCTCCTTCGCATTTTTTCTATCTGGAAGATTCACCTCTTGCTAGAATAGCCTAAAGTAATCAATGTGCACTCATTTGGGATTCATTTGGTTAGCAGCAAATTGAGGTTTTGTTCAGAGGAGGGCTCAGTATGTGGCTGTAATTTCAATGCAGAATGGAATTCTACATAAATTAGTGTAGTGAGCCAGAATGTTTTAGCAATGCACAGTTTTACTGGTTTTCACATCAAAGCATGAGATGAAAGGAGACTACTTCCCCTATGATAGTAAATGGAGACATTTTACCTTAAGATTTCTAGGCAATTCAATACATAGTGACCCTCTTGTATAGTTCAGTCTCCCGAGGCCAGGAAGTGTCTAAAATACCTCACCAAGTAATCAAGAAATGACAATCTCTCAATTCCTTTGTTATCTCTGCTTAGAACTGATGTAAAAGAGTAGCAGCCCAGTGATAGTGTTTTTATGCATGTTGGACAGAAATAGAAATGTGGCCTGACATTTGGAAGCCCAGGGACCAAACAGTTATTAATTGGGGAAACCTATTTTGAAGTGATGGGTATCCTTATATTCTGGAAGGCAAGAGCCACATAGCTCTCACAGCTCTTTGGAAGAAGTGCTCCATAGGAAATTATCCTGTCATTCAGGAAGCTAGGAGTCACACAGCTCTGGCAGCTTTGAGGCAAGGTAGGCTTCCCCAAATGAGTTGGAGTGCTCCAATGTAACAAGTCCTCTCTGCTCTGCTCAACTCTCTTGTGCTCTGAGGGGAGAACTTCCCTAGTGTTGCAGCTCCAAAGAGATATCCTAAGCTAACTGAAATGTTCTAGCTGAGTTGAGATGTTCTCTGCTTCTTCTCTTCTCTTAACTGCTTCCTTTCTTTTCTCCTCTTCATGGCTGCCTCCACTTGGGAGTTAGTCCACAGCCAAAGTTGTGCTCCTTAAGGGGAAGAGTACAGAATGTTGGGCATTATATAATGTCCCTGGGGTGAGGAGCATTCCAGAGTGTCCTGTGATTGTTGATATTTTTTTTACCTTACTTGACCAGCCAGGAGTGGGTGGAGTTGCTTAGACCAATGTTAATTAGTTAGGCCTCTTCTTTGCTGATCTGCCATGTTGGGCCTCCTCAGCCAGTTTGGACTGGGGATCCTGATAGTCCTAGGGTGAGCTGTCTTTTGGTGGTTTGAAATCCCAGAGCTCCCCAGCCTAGCACAACCAGACTTCCATAATGGGGAAATGTAGTAGCTACTCAGTGGTCATCTGGAAAATTTGGGTCTCATGGTGATCACAGAAGTGATGACTGGGGAGCCAGAAACCCCAGCCATGTAGGAAGTGACCTAAGGAGAAGCTCCAAAAGGTAAATATGCCTGATGCCAGAGGAGGCCCCTTTCTATGGACCTCACTGGCAGGAGCAGTTGGTTAGCCATGGGCACCCCATCATACTCCAGGTTGAACCGCCAAGCAGGGACACCAGGAACAGGTGCGGTTGATAAGACAGAGGCACCGCATCCTGTTCTAGGCTGAACAGCCATCCATGCTGGTAAGGAGAGCCACTGGTCAAGACCACCCTTTCAGATTAGGTAAGAGGCAAAGGGGTTGAGGGGCTTTTGTGGCAATGTCGCCTCCTGGGGATTGCCTTGATGCCTTGTTTCTTGCTGCACCCAACAGAGATGTTGCTCACATAGATGTCTGGGAGGCAGAAGGGTGGCAGTGTCAACATGAGTCTGCTTGGCAGAATGCAAAGTGTAGAGGCGGTGACCCTTGGACTGATTCCACTGGCTCAGTCCATGTATCAGGAGGTGGTGCTCAGAGTGTTCTAGCTCAAGCACCCAGGTACATTCTCCACTGTTCACTGGCCGATGGCTGCCCTCTGGTGGCTGGACCGCAAGTGCAGATGGTGCCATCCCAAATCCCTTACCTGTGACAGTCTCCATCCTCTCTACCTGGATGCTGCTGAACACATGCTGTCACTAGACATCAGGATTTAGGCCAGTAGGGCCTAATTTCACAAGAAGACCATTATTCTGTGTGGAGCCGCTCTCTTACCTTCTACTTGAAACGCTCTGGGCTCATCTAGGAACATGGCCACCGCTGGTTTCCTATGTGAGCTGGGGCCCCTGGTCACCCAGGGGTGACTGGCCTTAGCTGAGCCCCTTGTACCTTGCTCTGCTGGGTCTGCACAGGGTAGTATGGGTAGGAAAGTCTTCTGAACTTAGGAACAGACTTCCTTGCTGACTTCTAGATGGCCTTTGACCAGGCTCCTTCCTAGTGGTTGAAGTCCTGAGTTGGGAGATACCCTAATATAATCAATGATGTTGGGCCCCTGGAGTAGAACTGAACATTTGTTTGTTAAAATTCAGAGGAGGGCAAAACTCTACGGTAACAGGAAGCAAAACTTCTTGACATCATCATCCTCTCCATCCTAGACACACCTCAGGTAATAGGATGTGAGAGAAGCCCGGTCTAATAGGTATCAGACACACTTCTCATGTTGCTAGATTCCTCCAGCTGTGTTTAGCCCATAAGACTTGACCTGTTTCCTTCAAAAAATTTCCCAAATGATGTGGAGTTCCTGATTTATCAGAAAGATACATCAAAGGAGTGTATGATGCCAAAATGTTTCCACTGTGAAATCTAAATATCTCACAGACTTTTAGAATCCCAGCATTCATTCCCATAGTCAGCAATGAACTTTAGTTCCTAGTGGTGACCAGACATGATCTAAGAGCAAGAGAGTTGGCATTAGGCACCTGACCTAAAGGAACTCACCATAGATTGCAGAAGTAAATAATCATGGGCAGTGTAGGAAAAACACTTTCATCCAAGTAGAGGGCTTGGGGAGATGGAGGGATAAAATAAAAATAGCCTATATTTATGGGACTGTTTGGAGAGTAAGAAATCATAGAAGAATAATACTTCCACAGTCAATTGTTAGTTTCCAGTCATGGAGAATTAACCAGTGGCCCTGTGAATGCAAGCCTGTCCTTGATCCAAACCCCTGTTCCTGAGTTTCAAGGTTGTATAGTCAGAGTTGTTGATCATTGTGAGAAGGAAAACATGCAGCAAAAAGAAAAAAAAGAAAGATTTATTTTTCTGTGAGTAAACTGCATATAAGGTTTTCAGAGATCAAATCAAAAATCAGGTATGATATAAGGTGAAAAATGCTTCAAAATTTTTTAAAACATGCAGTTGTCATTTATATCCAGTGGGTTGACATTTTTTTGAATTGCTATTGCATCGATTTAATTTTATGGATGTTGCATTCTGTAACAGAATAGACTGTAATAAGAAGGCTTTTCATATTTTCAACTTTGGATCTCATGTGGACCAAACTGGCCTTGAGCTTTTATTAACTGGTTTGAGGATTCTGTTCTGTATTTTTGAATAGCATAGTTCACAGAGCATTCCCTTTGGTGTTGGAAGCAGCTTTTGAACTTTCCGTGTGCCCAGAATTGAGAGTTGTGTCTCAGGGAAATACAATAGTGGAACCTCTGCATTCTGTTACCCATAGGTCATGAGCCTATCAAACATACTTTCGTCCTCTGCCATCCAGACAGGGAACATCTTCACCCACTTTTATTTCCATGCAAATTTGCTGGGATCCCCTGTAATGGACTTCACCTAGAGAACTATCCCATATCATTAAGTAAGATGAACATTTCTTTAAGTTTCTTTTGAATAAATATTTTGTTAAACTTTACATTGAATATGTATATTTCTTCTGATAAAATGCCCATTTTTACTCTCTCAATCCTACCAAACCAGGAACATGGGGTATCTTTCCATCTTGTGAGCTGTTCTTCAATTTCCATCTTTAAGGAAATAAAGTATTTGTCATTCAAATCTTCCAATTGTTTAATTAGAGAAACCGCAATATACCTGTTGTTGTTTGTAGGCTTGTATAGGTACTGCTTCCCTTAATTGTTTCTCTGTCCATCTGTCATTTGTATATATGTGAGCTAAAGACTTTTAAAGTTAATCCTGTAGTCAGCCACCTCACTGAAGATGTTTATCAGGTATAGTTTTTCCTTTTTATAGTACCATTGAATATGTATGGAGAGAAGGGACAACTGTGTCTTGTTCCAGATTTTAAATAATTATTTTTACTTTCTCTCCATTTAATTTTATGTTGGCAGAGTTCTTGCTGGAGAATGCCTGTATTATGTTTACATACAGAATGCATCTCCAATATCTGCAATAGTTTTCTCATGAAGAGGTGTTGGATTTTGTCAAAAACTGTTGTAGGATCTAGTGAGGTGACCATGTGAGCTTTTTTTTTCTTTCAGTTTGTTTATATTGTGTATGACATTGATTAATTTTATATGTTGAATCATCTGTGTGGGTCTGGGATTAAGATGGGCTTTATACGTGGATAATTTTTTAATGTGTCCTTGGATGTGGTTTATGAGTATTTATTAAGTATATTTAAATATCTGTAAATGATGTATATGGGTGTATAACTCTCTTCGTTGAATCTTTGCATGGTTTGTATATTACTGTAAATGTAGCTTTAAGCATTAGTTTCGCAGGGTACCTTCTGCTTTTATTTTAAGGAGTAATTTGAGGATTAAGCATTCAGAGCTAAAATATTCTGATCATAGATTTTATGAAGAAGCTTTAATTGTCCTCTTATATTTATTTGTGAGATACAGGTTTGTTTGAATTGTTTATTAGATTTTATTCAATTTTTATGTGCAGTATCTATCGAGAAAAGCATCCATTTCTTTAAGATTTTCCAATTTTATGGAGTCTAGTGATTTTTTTTAAAATGTGGGAGCTCTTGTGTTAGGGATAAAGATGTTAAGAATTGGAATATTATTTTGGTGGGTTTTTCATTTAATGAATATGTTGTGTCCTTCCCCATCTTTTCCAATTAATTTGGGTCAAATTCTATTCTATGGGATATTAGAATATTTACAATAGCTTATTTTTCAGCATGTGCTTGGTAAATTTTTTCCAAATCTTTTCTCTGAGGCAGTATTTACTTTTGAGATGGAAAGGAGTTTCTTGTATGCAGCAGAAGGCTGGATTCTGTTTTCAAATCCATTGGGTAGTCTCTTTTTTTAAATTGGGGAATTTAGACCATCAATGTTGAGGAGTGCCAATGTCCATTGATTTGCAGGACGTGTTATTTTGTAATTATTTTTGATGTGTGTGTATGTGTGTGAGTGTGTATGTGTGTTTATATGTGTATTTGTGTATGTGTGTGTGTTTATTGTATTGAATATTATATTGTGAGATAATTTAATTTCTGTGTTTCCTTGATTGTAGTTAACTTGCTTTTGTTGTAGTTTTTATTCTGTTGCATACTGTAGGATAGAATTTGTACATAGGTATTGTTTGAATTTGGATTCATCATTAAATATTTGATTTTCTCTATGTATGATAATTGACAGTTTTGTTGGGTAAAGTAGTCTTGGGAAGCATCTATATTCCATAGAGTCTTAATTGTTTCAATCTAGGCCCTTTTTGCTCTCAGTGTCTCCACTGTGAAGTCAGATGTAATTCTAATAGCTTTGCCTCTTTATGTTACTTGATCTTTTTCTCTTTCAGCTTTTAGTATTCTTTCATTGTTGAATTTGTTTACTGTTTTGATTATTTGGAGTAAGGGTTCATTTTAGTCTGGTTTATTTGGTGTCCTGTAAGCTTCTTGTACTTTTAAAGGCCTAGGTTTTTAGTTTAGGAAAGGTTTCTTCCATGATTTTGTTGAAATTTTTACCTTTACTAATATAATGAGGTATCTAAGGCCTCATATTTGATAGGAAACTATCTGATTTCCACTCTATGTCTTCAGAACATATCTTTAACTTTCCTGTAGAAAATTGAGATTATATCTTGAAATTTACCTTCTCTGGGAACTTATTTGTAAAAAAACTTATCATCAGGCTTAGCAGCAAGTGCCATTATTGCTGAGTCATTTTATTGGCTCTTATCTGGTGAATATATCCCTGCAGATGCAGCCAACATTGATGATCATTGGCATCTGCAATGACCCATCTTTTACTAAGTCACACTTTCTGAGATTGAGGGCAATATCTGTTCGAAATACACGTATTCATGTGCTTGTAAAGATAGCAGATAGTATACCAGATTATACAACTGCTGGGGTTGTATTGTGTGCTCCACAATACTTGATTCCCATCATGAGATGCTTAAAATAGAAGTGGAATTTATCTTTTATATTATTGTTTCCCACTAACGACTTCATAATGGAATTAATACCCAAATTTCTGGAGCTAAAAAATACTGAATGCAATAGAACACCATAAATTGTCATGAACATATGACACAGTGACATTGAAGGGTACAAAAAGCTTAAGCCTAGCAGAAGGTATGTAGTTGAAAATAGACAGGAATATGGGCATGTATCGAATATAGAGACACATTAGGAGACAGATATATGAAGGACCTTATATGTTCAAATACAGTGGGATATGAGACGTTTAATATACAAAATTATTCAGCCTGATTTCCAGTATTTGGAGTCTCTTTTATTTGTTTATTCATTTACTTAACGTTTGTAACAAGGTCTCATGTATTCCAGGTTGGCCTTGAGAATATTATGTAGCTGAGGTTGGCCTTGGGCTCCTGATCCTCTTACCTGTCTTTCCAGTGCTAGTGTTAAAGAAATTTCTACCAAACCAAGTCTGTGAAATGAAAGGAATCAAGCATAGAGCTTTTTAAATGCTAGGCCTGAACTGAGCTGCATGGTCAGTAAAATATGTGATTCTTTTAAGATTTTAAGAATTTACTTTATGTTTATTTGTTTATTTCTGAATGAGCATATGCTAATATATGTGGCCATAAAGACCAGAAGAGAGCTGCAGAATTCTTGAATCTAGAGTTACAAGACGTGGGGATCCAAACATATTTGTTTCTGGGAAATGAGGTCATCTGCAAGAGCAAAATGTTTTCTTAACAACTGAACCATCATTCCTAGGAGAGCTTCTGAAACTTGATGTCGATAGTTAATTAGATTTTGAAACTGTAGCATGACTTCAAATCTGTAACCAGATGAACATAAGGCCAAATGTTATTTACATTCTGTGGTTGATTGCGATTTTTGTTGGTATCTAATTTATTCTGAGCTTGAAATAAAATTTAATAGCATGCCAACTGTTCAAAGTCAGAGACTTTGGGTGTAATAAGAGGAGGAAGGGGGGCTCTAAAACTCATGAGTCCATTCCATGGAACTAGGCATGCACTGGCTATCAGTATAGATCTACTATGTAACTCAAATTTCAGTAGAAAATTCAACACAGTTGTAGGTGGAACGGTGTAAGATACAGTGAATACAAAATTTACTCAACTGATTAGTATAGCATATACCTCATAATTATAATGAAACTTCATTAATCACTACCTGAATAAGATAGAGTTTGTCATAGTGCTAATGTGTACCTTTGCATTCTATATACAAAGAATATCTGTGTGACAAATTACTAGTGCAGACAAGACTATTGAGTGGAGATGTTGTTTCCCATCCTTTCAGAGGCAATCATTGCGATATCAGAATTCAAGTCCTGATATGAAAAATATAGATTCTCAATATACTGATATTCTTATCTATTTGCTAAAATGGTTCCATGGATTTTATTTTCAGCTCATTTCCAGTTGCCATTTATTCTTAAAATTTTGAATATTGTCAATAAAAAAAATATATACTCAGGTTAGATAGATGGCTCAGCAGTTGAGAGTACTGATTAATCTTTCAGAGAAACTTACCCTTCTGTGTACATATATGCACAAGCAAACATGTACAACTTAACTCACCTCACATAAACAAACACACTTGAATTCAAGTTTGGATTGAGATAACTAGAGTTTGTAGAAAAAAACTTTCTGTTTTCTCTGCATATCAAAATTTTCATCTTCAAGCCGTTGACTGAAGATGCTTTTACAAGATGTCCTTTTTCTCTTTTGTAATACATCCTATCAACTCAGAAGTTCTCCTCTTTCTTTCTTCATTGTGTGAATAATTCACATTCTATAATTTTAATATGTGTACTTCCTTCCTAGAAATAAACAATATTTTGGGGAAAAGGACAGTTAGACATAGATATGGGACTCCTGGCATATAAAATCTGTCTCATTTTTTACACTTAGACTGTTTTAAAATTATAGTATTAAGCATAATGACATTTAACATTTAAAATTTTTGCCACATTTCCAATGAAAAACAGTAATTTCACATGTATATAAAATACCATTACTACATCTTAAAAAATGAAGTTTTATCCTTAGCATTATCTACGACCCATGTTCAAATTCTCTGATAGTCTTAATAATGCCTTTGAAAAATGATTGGAGTCTCTTCAATGAATCTAATAAGCTTTATACATTATACTGTTAATTGAGATGAGATCTCGGTATGTAACTCTAGGTTGTCTGGAATTCCCTGTATAGACCAGTCTACCCTAAAAATCATGTACCTGAATTCCACTCTGTCTCCTGATGGCTGTGACATGGGACACCACACCTGTAAATACTATTATCATTAGGTCTCTTAAATATTAAACTCTCACTTGCATTCATACTTTTTACTCCAGTGAATCAGCTGAAGCACAGGGTGGTCTCAACTCACTCTGATGCTGAAGATAAACTTGAATTCATGACTTTTTCTGCATTTACCACCAGATAACTGCAATTTGAGCAAGTTCCATCTTACCTGGATTCCTTAAATCTCTCTTCACAACAGTTATCTCTCCTTCCTTGCATGCCATGAAAAAAAATCAGGGAACTTGTCCTTTGGCACACTTCACCTTATGGATAAGTCTGATTGTTTCTGCATAATGATAATTTGTTCCTTTTAATTATGTTTCTTATAAAGTATCAACTGGACACTTCCTTGCTTGATTCAATGGTTTCAGGAAACAAGATTCCATAGGAAACTCTACTTTGAATGAATCACAGCAATAGGAACAGTGTATCTTTTATGTCTCTCTTAAATGGTCAGATAGGGCCCCATGTGGTGATTCCAATCCAATATTCTTAAAGACGTTCATTCAATCTTTACAAAAAATAGCCTTATTGGTCAAAATTCTCTGGACAGCTGCAGTCAATGTTGAATATGTCTTTCAGCCATTATTTTCCCTATTAATGCAAACCTCCTCCTAAAGGTGATTTTTGATGATAGGTGGAAGAAGTATACTAAGGCCTCGTTGTAATCCATGATAGGGGCTATAGTACAGAGAGTCTGTGAAATGGCTACGGGGCATGTGTAATGTGTTTTTTTCCCTATAGAGGAATCAAAACTTCAAAAGTTGAAAAATACATGATAGATTGTGTCATGTAAGTAGTAGATGTACAAGACAGCTTTTTCATTCCAGCATAATAAAAGGAACAATGACTGATCTGTCATAGAATGTCTCATGCAGTTACAATCATCAACAGCTACTCAAGTTAGTGTAGGTATCACAAAGAATAGGAATCTGTGCAAGTATGATTCCTTGGCTCCTCACGTGTCTTAGCAGAGAACATCTTTGATTGCTAAACATGTGGATAGCAGCTGATCAGGAAATTTAGTTCCATTGCCTGCTCCTAATGAAAAATCTGAGCAAGTCAATACGCAGGTACTTCATTTATCAGCAACACAGAGGTTCCCTATACTCTGGTTCATACAGAGTTAGAACAGGATATCTCCAAGGATAAAGGAACCAAGACTCTGGTCTTTTTCAATTGACATCCCAAAATATCTAAACAGTGAAGAGATAGCGTTTGCTATTTCAATACTAACAGTAATGGGGAGTTGGGATATCTCTTGTGTTAAGAATGAATTCCACAAATGAATGTGCAGATTTTCTCAGAAATCAGAGTTAAAACTCTGTTGAGTTTACAGAAAATCTTTATGAGCTTGGGAGTTTCTGAGGATGGATGTGGTTTCATGTAGTGATTGTGTGAGTTTGTGTCGGTGTTTATATATCTGTGTGTTTCTTTGTTTGTGTTATTGAAGAAATTGTCAAACAAGTATGTGGTATGACTTGTCTAACTGCTAATTTTTGGAGGACAGCTCTTTTCTGATTAGAAGCAGAGGCCACAAGAGGTAGATCTGGTAGAGATGGGAGATAGAAAGAGCTGGCAGACATGGAAGGAGGGTGGAATGGGGTCTGGATGTATTATATGACATAAGAAAAACAAATGAAATGCTTAAACACATTTGGAATGAAAGTGGTGCAAAAAGTGGGAATAGTAAGTAGAAAAAAATTCTGTGAACTTTTATAGTAAAACTAGATTCTGGTGATGAATGTAATTTGCTTGATCTGCAACAATGTTAAATTTTATATAATAAATTTCAGCTAAAACAAAAAGAAGAAGAAACATACAAACACCAACTGTACTGAATTTCACCTTGCTACTTGGATCCACTTCCACTAATAGACGGGATTGGAAGATATGGGCTTATGAGCAACTTTTTATTACTTGAGTGGGGAAGAGCTGATCAAGGTAGAAGCACAAGAATTTTGTTATTCCTCACTTTGATGGTGTTAGAGTAAGAAATATATCTAAGAATCCATCAAGATACTGAATGGCATACTAATGCATTCACTTGCTTTTTTGCTTTACTACAATGTTTGTAGGTAAATGTGTGATAGGAAAAATAAATAGATCTGAACTCATAAAGAGATGTATAGCTGGTGAATAAAATAAAGTAGTATATACTGATGTTATGTGTAGGTGGGATTTTAGTAGTACTAAGAACAGTTATAGACCGTGACAACTTGTGAAATCATGATGGTGGTATGGAAAACCCAATATGATTCTTCTGTTGCTTTTTCATCTGGCCAACAAACATGAGGCAGCTGAACAGCAGTGATTTCTTTGGATATGTTACTTTCTCAATATTATTATCCTCTACAACCCTTCAATTCAGCATATGCTGACAGTGATTCTTTAAATAAAGCCATAGCCAAAGCCTTAGAAGCTATACTGGACCTGTCACTAGAACCTAAGGCAGGGATATTGATGACATATTCTGTGGTCTTTGAAAACACTGATCAGCATGGAATAAGAAGCTAAAGATGTCCATAGCAGGGTGATTTTACATTGTGTATATTTCTTCAAGATTTGAAGCTATTTCTTAAATTCTTACTGGTTAAGGAGATAAGTATTTTATCTAGTAGGGCAAAGGCCCAATATCTTCTATCTGATGGCATCTAGAAGCCTGAATTCACAGTGTAATTACCATGTAGGAAGACAGATTGCATACTGACTCAAAGTTGAGATTGGGGTCACAATGATCTCTATGGGTCCTGCACCAATATCAATGTCAGTATGTTGTTCTTGCATGCTTGAAGATCTGGATGCTGCCTTGGGTCCTATTGGTTTTGTTTCTTTGGGTCCTGGACATTATTAATGGTAAGAATGGGATTAACGCATTAAGGTTGAGCCATTCCAAGTAGCTAGTAACTTAATTGCTTTGACATCAGAATCCTTTCCAATTTTTAATCCCACCTACATCCCAATTATTTTATCTGGGACACAAATCTCATATCAGAATTGGCTAATGTAGTGAGTGGATACTTTCATGGGGGTCATGTTGTAGGCAGAGCAATTGTGGTTTTGGTTCAGCAGAAATTCTAGGATGTAGCAATAGGTTTAATGCAGCATTGCATTCTAGATGAATTAGTATGATGAGCCAAAATATTTTGCTCATGAAGTTTGTTGTTTTTCTTTTTGGTTTTCACATCAAAACTTGATATGAAGGAAGACGTCTCACTCTATGATTTCAACGTAATTTAATATACAATGACCCCTTTGTTTCATTCATTTTCCTGAAGCATGAAAAAGTCTAAAATACCAAGTAGGTGCAAAAACACAATCTCCCAGGTTCCTTTTTCACAGTGTTTAGAATTGATGAAAAAGAGTACCAGCCCAGTGTTAGTGTTCATATTATTCTCAGACAGAAATGGAAAATGGTCTTACACTCAGAATCAGAAATTCTGCACAGCTCTGTGGTGAGAATAGTGTCCCCAATGGTAGTGTTTACAGCTCAGAAAGGAAGTGGCCTGGCTGTTGAAAGCTCAGGGACCACACAGTTCTGAGGTGGAGAAGATGTCCACAATGGCAAGTTATTCTGACATTTGGGAAGCCAGGAACCACATAGCTTTCACAGTACTGAGGTAGGGAAGGTATCCCTAATGGGAATGTGCATCCTGACATTCTGGAAGCTAGGAACAAAAGTGAGACAAAGACCCCTGTAACTATACCACTGATGGAAGAGAGCAGATGGGAGTCTATATCCAAGAGTCTACATTAGGGGCTTGGGAAAAGGGAAAAAAAATTCCCATGGTTTTGTAAATCACAAATCCAGTTGAAAATAAGACTGTCACAATTGAGCCAAATTTGAAGCAATCAAGCAAGCTTTAATTATATTAACTAAATACTGGCCAAGAACATGGACTCTGACCAGCACAATTCTGAGACACATTGTATGAACCTGTCACCTCTCACAGAAATGCCTGAATCATTTTCCCGAAATCATATAGTTTAAATCTTTAGAAACATTAAGGCTACGCACTTCCAAGCAGGTGCAATCAATAACAAGAATCTACACTGATGTACTCCCTATGTAGGATATATTAACCTACAAGTGAGCAGGCACATCTGGAGCATGGAGCACATCCTGTGCAGTAGGGTAAACTTGGGATCTAGTCACTCCCTACCCAACAATCCAAGAGGTTATATCCTCGGATGAGGGAGATACAAAACTATTTCAGCTGTATAGCTCCACCTAGCATTCCAGGAGGTTATCTGCTTTTGTTTTAAAGATATTTTTGGCATAGTATCTAAAATTGAAAACAGCAGTTTTCCTCTTACACTTCCTTACAGTATTTCAAGAAGAAAACAGATACCTCAATGACAAAGCCCCATTCAAGTTCCAAAGCTCTTCAAGCCACTACAGAACTTACTAGTGGGAGTCAAAAAATGACCTAATTATTGTGGCACATGGTTACACAGTTGAGTGTATATATTCATTCCACTCAAACCTCTTTTTCTCATATTGTATTAGTGGTTATTAAGTGATTATATTTTATCCTCAGGGAGCTTTTCAGATGAAATGTTTTCTTTGTAAATTTTACAATCCCACAAAAATATCCTGTAGCAGCCTCTATTTCTGCATATATTGGTTATGATGTTTCCAGCAAAACCATGACCCAAGACCTGGAAGCTAGGCGGCACTTACCACTAGAACCCAAGGCACAGTTCAATGATACCTCTTGCAGTGGATAAGCTGATCAAAGAGTTGTGGTGGTAAATGTCTTGTCTTGCCAAGATTTCAACAATGGATAGAAAGTTGTTGGCTTCAGAGTTATCCACAGAAGGGTGAGTTTTACACTGTTACCAGTTCTCACAAGCTCGAGTTATTTCACAGACTAGTTCTTGGGTGATGAAATAGGTGTTTTTCACTGTTACAGCATCTTTACAAACTCTACTATTTAATGTTCTTTAGGAGCATGGATTCACCGTGTAAGTACCACCCATGATGTTTAATTGTTTTGTATTTCACACGTGAAATTAAGGCCAAGACCACAGCTGAGAGTACTGCTTCTTATACAATTTAGGATTTTGTTATTTCATGCTTAGAGGTTTTAGCTCTACCTTTGGGACAGTGTAAATGACTTTGTTCCTCAGGATTCTGCTTCGTCATTCATCTCTATATGGATTTCTGTTCATCTTTGCTAATGTGTGATACATTAGGATTGACATTGGGCAATTTTTCTAGACAGTGTCTCTAATCCTTATAAATGAGACCCTTTTCAATCTTCAACCTAAGATCATCTTACTTACACAAGATGGGAATACATCAATTGCCAGATAGTGACCAGTACAGTACAGTACAATTTGCTGAGGCATGTGGAATTCTAGAATTCTTGACCACGTAGAGAGAAAAAAAAATTAACAGAAGTACAAACAGTAGTCACATAGCAGTCCAGTTTTGGGTCTTTGGCAAGTGAGTAACTTGCCTGGTCTCCATTACTTTCTTCCTAGGAGAAATTAGAGTTATCCCAAATTTAAACGGCCCCACTCACTGTCCCAACTTGCATTCTCTGCTTTCCCTAGGCACACAAAACTCTTTATATGGGACACTACCTGTCCTTATTAGGGACTCTATGAAGTTGGACACATACAATCCTCTCACTCAAAATTTGTTTCCACTTTTATTTTTGTGAATATATTATAATATTATTCCACTTCTCTTTGTTTGCTAAAAAATTCTCAAATATCTTGCTTCTTCTATCTACTCAGATAAAGTTTTATATGAATGACAGCCTAACCCTGAGAAGGAAAATCCTAACAATAGATATGTAAAATGAAATAGCAGGAAGCTACTGAAGGAAGCTTAATCCTAAATCTAGATCTACAGAAAGTAAGAAATATTAAGGGTTGAAGAAATAGTCTTCCACAGGAAAGAGAAATAATAGTTATCCAATAATATTTTTGACAATTTAGTATACTTACAGTACACCCCCTTTTATGATCATACAAAAACACCTGTGTTAATTTCTTGCTCCTTCATTTTCTCTTCATATTTAATCATAGACCAAATATGACCAAATGTAACTCAGACAAACTTCATGCAAGAAACCATAGCTTACACAAGGCTTTGTGTGCACTGTAGCTAGTATGTAGAATGTGCACCTGTCAAAGCAAGCAATGTTTAGCATCAATAAGGAAAGTTATGTGCCTTTTCTCATGATGAAAGTGAATGGAAGCAGATACCTCAATGCAGGTAAACAATGTAGCTTAAAAACAGTGAATGAGGAAGTGTTTTGGTGTGAATATTACACTGCCTGTGTTACTTACCTGGAAATCATGCCTCTAATTATAGCTGATTCATTTTTAATTTTCAACCTTCGTCAGGATCCAGAAGGGAAATATATTAGTCAGAGTTGGAAAGCCTTCCAGTCGTCTTTTTCCATGTCATGCTTCCCTGTTTAGCAAGCTGCTTCCTGATTGCAGGTGGAAGAATGGGTAGCATGGTGCTTACTATTAATATGTATAAAGTGTGAGGTTCATAAATCACTTGAAAAGTCAAGGGGTATGCATTCTGGGTTTTCCACGTGAGAAGGATTCAAGCCTCAAATTTTCAATAGCCATGATAAAATGTCTTATGTTTTTGGGAGATAACCAGATCATATCTTTAATTATCCTCACCAATATTTAAAAACAACTCTGTATACGTGTCCAGGATGACACAGGAGATTTTTCAAGGATCACAGAAAAGAGTCATTTTCCCTTATAAGTAGTCATTGTCTACTTTTATGACTAAACATATTAGAACATTAGTACTTAACCATATGTATAGCAGTGAATCAGTCAATTAAATTACTTATCCTGCTGTAGGTGAGAATGCAGAGCAGGTTAACATTCAACAATATCTTTTGTCAACCACAAGTGGGTTTCTTGGATTATGTTTGGAACAGTAGGATGTCTCCTTAATGGAAGAGAGAGTGGTCTTTTGCTCAAACATCAGCAACTATCAGACTAATGAGGACTAGACTCTGAAGTCTCAGTAGGTAGTTGTTTTAGATATGAAATGGACGGCCCACATGGTAAGTACAACATTTAAGGAATTAAATTATAAATATCTGTCCTTCTTGAATATTGCAAGGTACAGGGGTACATTTGTTCTTGTGAGCTTGGATGTCATTTTATATATCATATGTGTGTGTGGGTGTGTATATATGTGACTGTGTAAATGTATCTATGTCTTTGCTGGATATAGAATTCAAACACTTAGTTTTTCTACAGATTTACACCATGTTCATGTTGTTCACATCCTACAAATAAGACAGAATGAGTTGATACTGTTTTCAGTTGAGTTGAAAGAGGGTGTATAAGGCAGAAGCACAAGAGAGGTTTTGGTCTCCAGTATTTTGGAGTAAGAACAGGAGAATCTGAATTATAAATAAGTGCCTAATATCTATTCATATGGCAACTCAATTCTTTCACTTAAATGTGTGCATTATTATATGCATAGTAGGTAAATGTGTGGCAGTGAATGTCAAAGAAGCTAAAACTCCTAGACAGTCTTGTGTACTTGGAAAATGTTAGTAAGTATAAATTAATAGGACATAAGTGGGTGGGTTCCCAGTGTCATGCGGACCTGTATTTGATGGTGAGAGTGTATGAGATCATAATTACCTAGCAACACAATGACATGCTCGGGGTCAAATCTCATGGTCACAACAGGCATGGAGCTTTTGAGTTGTAGTATTTCTTTTACTCCTTTTATATTCCTATGATAAATATTATAGGTGAAAAGCAACAGGATATTCCTGGTGAAATATTTCCATAAATCAGATTGTGTTGGTGAGGCACACACTGCTTTTTTATGATTTCTTTTCCTTCCTTGACATGAGGGCAGTCTGCTTCCTCCAAAACATGGCAATGGTCCATTATATCCTTGGGGATTAATGTTCTTTTGATCCCGTTAACCAGTGCCGTCTTGTGAGGCATGAAAACTCTAGAATTCTTGTCCCAGCTGGGATAAAATGACAGATCCTAGTATCCTTTGTGGTTTTGTATAGCAGGGAAGCAAAACAGGAATCACCAAGGAGTGCATACAGGGCTTTGGAAAGGGTGGGTATTCCTGGGGTCCTTTCTTGTCTTCCTAACAGAAAACTGAGGGATCCAAAATTGACACAGACCCAATCACTGTTCCAAGCTGTTTTCTCTTATCTCTACACTCTCTGAAAGCACGTTTATTGAAATATACATCACAAAATACATAATCCAACATTTGCAATCATCAGTCCTTCTTTTCATTCATGCATTCTTATTTCATTTTTCTTTCCTATATCCATGCCTCCTTAACGATTTCCCATTATCATTAATTTTTCACTCAATCTTGTGTTTATTTCTTCCTCATCTTTCATTTGCTATTGCTCATTCATTATTTCCTTTTTTTCTTTCTTTTTTTCTTTTTTGCATTTCTAAATGTTTTCCATTAGAAGAGTTGTAATTTTACACTTCATTCACTTACCTATCATGCATTGTTTTTGAAAGAGATACTCATGTATATTACTACCACAAGGACTTAGGAGCACCACTCCTTGATTTCCAGAGTAGACATCATGTACAGCTAAAAGATGTGTATTATCCAAAAGTAGAATTATATGTTATTATTCATGGTTAAAATTACAGAACAGAGACCTCCATGCAGGGATAGCAACAAGTTTCAAAACTAATGAAAAAGGAACAGCTTCTTTTTTGTGGCATACCTAGGAAATAGGATGCCTGAAATAGTTGATTCAATTTTGATCTGATGTTACTTAACTCTATCTTAGTCATGTTCCTCAGGTAGAAAGCCAGGATCCAGATAAAGAAATCCCTTGAAACAATACTTTTTAGGTCACGTGTTCCTCCTTGGCAAGTTGCTCCTTAATAACAGGAGGAAGAATGTGTACCAGAGGACCTTATTGTAATGTATAATAGAGACTGGGGTTGAGGAAGCTCACAAATTAGCCAAGGAGCATTCATAACATGTTTTTCTTGTAGATTGTAACACCAGCTTCAGAAGGTGAGGGAGAGAGATATGATATGTATGTTGTAGATGTATATCAGCACCTCTCTTACTTATCTCCTTAAAGTTTAAACAAGAAAGAAAGATTGTTATATAGTAGAAGCCTCAAACAATCACAACTCTGAAGTAGAGCCTATCATGACACAGTTTATACAGTGCAATGATCACAGGCATGTGCTCTTATTAGTGCAATTTTGTATTCTAATTACTGAAAATATATAATCATTAGTTAATTGTAATCAATGGTAGGGGATGTAGGTAAAAATGTCCATGAAATGGAGAGTGACCATGCATACTGTGCATTTCCCTGAGAGACAAAGACTTGCCAAAAAATTTTCAGAAGACATGGCAAACTGAATCATGTATGTAGTTGATGTAGGACAGTATATCTATTACTTGTCCTGTTATTTTAGAACAAGGAGTGAATGTGGTCTATCGTGCATACTAATGCAGTAACAACCATCCTCAGGAGCCCAAAATAAAACTGGTTATCATGCAGGGATCGCAGAATTGATGTCTATTCTTTAGTCAGCAAATTGTCTTTTCTTTGTCAGAGAATATTGGCTGATATTGGGAATTATGTGAACAGCATCTATTCAGTGAAATGAATTACACAGCCTTCTCATTGTGAAAACTCGGAGCAGGTCAAAATACATACAATTCAGTGTTAAGCAACACAGTGGCATGAACACCCGCAGGCCAAAGGGCAATGGTTGGGAGAGGGTGTCCTGGAGCTGTTCTCCATCGTAAGCCTGGGAGATAAAATTCCCAGTCCCTTTGAGCAGACCTTAAAATGTCTGTTCCTTTCCTCTGGATGGAAAATTCTGGATTATTCAAATTGTTCCCCTAGCCCTTCTGTCTCTCTTCTTAGCAAAAAGGCACACAAAAGCATTTAGTGAATTGCTTGCTTGCATAATGGATTCAATGAACGTATTGAGGGATAAATGTAGTATAATGGAATGTTGATGAAATTCATGCCAGTTCTTACAACCCATAAAATACATTGGTAGCTTGGATGTCAGCTAGTTTAACATTACAAGACTAATTTGTATTTAAAATATGAGATCTGTTAAACAAAATTCATGTAGGTTTCTGTCAGTGTGAATATTGTTTTCTCATCTATGTCATGAATGTGGATTTTATTACCACTGTTTTTTTTAAGTAAAGGCATAAAATTTGTTGCAAAATAATTCTATTGAGTAAAATAGATTTCATCCAGTAATTCCTCACTCCCAGTGCAAAAATGTCACTTTCACCAGTATGCTGGCTTCTCTGGATTCCTAGCAAATTTCACTTCTTGTTACTTTTTTTTGGAGAAATTACTAATTTGAAAATATAAAAAAAAAGTTCCTTAAAATCAATCGTGATGCTGAAGCTAATTTTTATATTTTGGTGTGTTCATTCATTTTAACAAGAGTATAGAAGGTTATTTAAACAAGAGTATAAAACATAAACTCAGTTAATCATTTTAAAAAATTTATTGTTTATTTGTTGCAGACTATATGATTTTTACTAGTAGGGCAGATATAAACAAATGGTATTTACTAATTGCATCTTGGATCATTGATTTCTGCATGATGTGGCCTTTTTCATTTTTTAATGTTTTCAGGAAGAAGTACCTTAGGTACATCTTGAGGGGGAAAAACAGAGATAGTCTTTTGAATTCATCCAATGATGTTAACTTTATATTTGTAAATAGTTTTTATGATGAGCTATAAACATATGTATTGATGAAATTCCGATTTAAATTCACCTACAAAAGATAAATTTTCAGTTTGCTTGATTAATAAAAAGCAGTAAGATCCAGCCTGGGCCGAAATACATTGGAAAGAAGATTTGAGGTTTAGGTGGCTTTTCTTAATTCCCATTAAACTCAGGGATCAAACCTGAGAACCTGGAGACCTCACAGGTACACACAGCTGCTTTACGTTTTGATCTGTGTACATTAGGAAGGATGAAGGGTGCTTCTTGGTTTAGTTCAGTCTGGGTAATTGCCTGAGGAGAGGAAAGTGTTTGTGACAGACATGGTGATAGCTCATAATGGCATTGCCTGGCAATGCCTAGGAGACTGATAGGGTGGGAATGCATGCCCACTGATTGGTAGGCAGAGTCTGGAGACATGTAATGTTTCTCCTTTAGACCTGCCCTCCCCACAACAGAATCCTAGGAAGCCTGTCACTTCAGGTGATATTTGGTCCTTAGTCCCTTATAGCCCCTGTTGTGGATGAAGTGTGGCAGAATTCACCTGAACCCAAACAGAATGGTGTGTAAAGGAACTAGTCTGGATCCATGGGCAAGTAAATTTGAGGTTTTTGGCTCTTTCTCCACTTCTATCAGACTTTGAGCTCAGAGCTAAGAAACTGGAGACCTCACAAGTACACCCAGTAGCCTTGAGTTTTGCCCTTGCTCCATTGCAAGGGTATTGCCAGGTGGGAAAGCAATTCTGGGTCTAGAGCCCCATTGAAATGAGAGGTTTTCTTTGGTGTGGTATCTGCTCAACTTCCCATGTGACCAGATTTCTGTGACACTACCACCCAGCTTCTCTACAGACCAGCTTTAGCCTGAGGCTGCCTTGGCAGGTCTCTTTGATCTCAAAGCTTGGATATCAGCAGGTTCACTGAGTGTCAGCACACCCAATTATTACCTGACAGCCTTAGTGTTCTTCCAGGTGGGCAGAGTTAAGTAGAATTCACGAGGATCTCTGTGGAGATGCAAGTCAAATTGTGCTTATGTAACACAAAAGAGCAATGTCCAGTCCTTGATCTCCAGATCCTGTTTTGTTTGTTTCTGAGAATGCTACTCTGTGGAACAGATGCCATGGGTTTTCTGCAGCATTCCTGAGAACCTATGCAACAACTTCTGTGTCCTCAGATTCCTTGAACTGAATGGACTATCTCAGGGTAGAGAAATTGAGAAGACCCTTGTTCTGTGATGCACAGGTCCTGAGCTTATCTCCCATTACCACCTGTATCTGCACACATGCCTTGAGTCCTCTTACCTACAGGTGTGCCGATACAACCCTTCTAGAATCCCCTGTACTGGACTGCAATTAGAGTCATCTCTCTCCATGCCTGGTCTTTAGGGCAAGCTGCCAACTTGGATTCTCTAGTCATTTTCAAGTTTTCTGTTTTTGTTTTTTGTTTTTGTTTTTGTTTTGTTTTGTTATGCTTCGCTCAGGAAATGACATAGAGAGTGGTTCCAGGGCCCAAGGTACTTTGCATTCTTTGTGTACTACTGTCATCAACTGCAATTGTTTTGCAGGTCTGCCAGCTGGTCCCTGTTTTTCAGTGGACATGACCAGCACCATAAGCAGTATCTCTGGTCCTTGCTAGACAGGACTATCTCAGATCTCCTGCTAAACTCTTGGCCCATGAAAGGTGTTGGGAAAAGCAGGCTCCAGTTAGGCCTGACACACAGTAAGCTGAGCACAACATGGTTTAGTTTCTCCAAGCAGGAAGCATTGCCTCCCATGTC
This sequence comes from Cricetomys ansorgei, assembly GCA_026225945.1. Taxonomy (NCBI): domain Eukaryota; kingdom Metazoa; phylum Chordata; class Mammalia; order Rodentia; family Nesomyidae; genus Cricetomys; species Cricetomys ansorgei. The sequence goes on along the minus strand of JAMJFZ010001949.1, from coordinate 933,955 downwards.
TTGAGGCTGCCACATCAGGATTGTGCGTATTTCACTACAACGGACTCTGTATCTGTGGTTGAATCTGGGTTGAAAAATGGGAACTTATCACACATTCCAGTGTTCACTAGGCTACCCAAATTCGAACTTGCATTTGGATGATGCTTACCAGTAGCCCACAAACATCACATCCAGGAATCACAGAAGCTGACTAACATCATTTCAAGTCTTTGCCCAGTTTGCCTGGGAAACACAGCCTTTATAGTCATATGTGTTTTATCCATTTTACTCCTTCCCTAGCATCCTCATTCCCTCCTTGCTAATCATTGTCTGTCTCCTGTTCTCTGTGACATTTTCTTCTTTTTCTTCATTTCATTAATGTTTTGTCAGAAATTAGAATCTCTTTGATCTTGGCTGCAGGTGGAGTTCAGGGATCCTGACTTGAGAGACATATCCCTATCACCCTTAAAGGGTTTGTACTGCCTTGGACATACACGTCCTCCTTAAGGGTTAAAGGAGAAATTATCCCATGACATTCATGTGGTTCAGGATGAATCTTAGTAAAAGCAGTCATGTAGGGTGTACTGAAGAGTGCCCAAAAATAGTTAGGCAGGCACTGCACAGGAGGCTGGTTAAGGATCTCTGTTCCTCCATTAACAATACCCTCTGTTGTGATTCCCAACACCCATTCAGGTAGCATATTTGTGGATTCTCCTGATTTTGTCACCTTGCTTATTACCAAAGGAGAACACCCAGGGTTATGTGTTAAAAAAGCACTTTTATTTTGTTCTGACCTGTCCAGTGATAATTAGTTAGATGAGGCTCTAAAATTAACAGTTGGTTGAATCAGGAGAATCCACCAGTATGTTTCCTGCATGGGTGTTGAGAATCAAAACAGGGGCCATTCTTAAGGGAGGACCAGGGAGCCTAAAACTTCCTGTGGGTCACTCAGTAAGAGGGTTCCTCAATTGCACTGTCCTGAGGCAATACGTATAATTCAAGGCACTTTGGAGTCCCAGAAGTTGTTGGACCTCTCCTAAGAAATGCTCTAGATAACTCATGCCAATTTATACCACAGAGTAGCATCATGAGAAATAAACAAAAAAGGATTTGAGGATCAGGGACTGCACATTGCCCATTTGTGGTACTTCAGCACATTTTGACTTGGACCTCCACAGAGATCATGTTGAATTCTCTTTGACTGAATTCATCTACCATCCCTGTCCCTGCCCCAATCTTCACGTAGAACAGCCCCCCCAACCCATGTACAAGCCACCACAAACTTTCTGGTGTCCCCAGTAGCTAACTTTCCCTACAGAGCCATCCCATATGGATAAAGATATAGAACGTTAAGTGTTTCTCAGCTGTTTGATATTCCTCTTTTGTGAATTATTTGTTTAGATCTGCACCTTGTTTTCAATTGTGTTATTTGTTTTGCTGACATCTAGTTTTTGAAAATCTTTTTTCCCATTCTGTAGGCTGCAGTTTTCTCTTATTGACAATGGCTTTTTCCTTATAGATGCCTTTCAGATTCATGAAGTCCCAGTTGTCAATCTTTGATCATAGGTCATGAGCTGAGTTCTTTTAAAAAAGTTGTCTCCTATACCATTGTGCTCAATGATATTCCCCATTTTGTCTTCTATCACACATTTGGTTTTATATTGAGACTCTTAATGCATTTGGACTTGAGTTTTGTGCACGATAGATATGGATCTATTTTCATTCTTCTATCTCCAGGCATCCAATTAAAACAGCAACATTTGTTGAAGAGGCTTTCTGTTTTACATTTTATGTTTCTGGAATTTTAAAAAAATCAGGTGTACATAGTTACATGAATATATATATGGATCCTTGATTCAGTTCCATTGATCCTCATGTTTGTTTTTAAGGAAATACCATGCTCCTATTATTTTTATGGTTTTGTAATATATCTTAATATCAGAGAAGTTGGTACCTACAGAAATTCTTTTATTTTTCAGGATTACTTTTGTTATCCTACTTTTTTATTGTTGTTTCATTTTCCATATGAAAGTGAGTATTGCCCTTATAAGGTCTGTAAAGTATTGTGTTCGGAATTGATAGGGATTGCACTGAATTTGTCGATTGCTCTTGATAAAAAGTATATTTTACTGTGTAAAGTCTACCAACCCTGGAACATGGGATATCTTTCTACTTCTAAAATCTTTTTCAATTTCCCTCTTCAAGTACTTAAACTTTTCTGACATTCAAGTCTTTAACCCGGTTTGTTAGAGTCTCTGAAGATACCATATGTTTATTTATAGGTATTGTGAGAGGTGTTGTTTCCCTGTTTTCTTTATTGATCTATTTTTCTTTTATATTGGAGGGCAACAGATTTTTTTGTGAGTTGATCATATAGGTAGTCACTTCACTGAAGGAGTTTCCAAGTTATAGGAGTTATCTGGTTGAGTTTGGGGTAACTTATATATACTATTATACCTTATATATGTACGTATTTACATATGTGTGTCTGTGTGTTTGCATGTGTATGTGTGATATTTATTTCTTACTTTCCAATACATATTCCTTGATGTCCTTCTTTTTTCTTACCCATACAGCTAGAACTTCATATACTGTATTGAGTAGGTATGGAGAGACGGGACAACCTTGCCTTGTTAATAATTTTAGAGTAATTACTTTGTGTTTATCTCCCTTTAACTTAATATTCTCTGTAGGCTTGCTCTAAATATTATTTATTATATTTGTGTGGCCTTCCTATCCCATATCTCTCAAAATATTTTATCATAAAGAGGCGTTGGATTTAGTGAAAAAATTTCTCATCATCTGGTGAGATGATCAGTTTTTTATGTCATAGAATTCATTGAATGATTTACATATAATTGACTGCACAAGGGAACAGATGACAGTTTGTTTTATATTTAATATCATATAAATAAGAGTTAGTGCTACTTATTAGGATCTTAGGGAAGGCCTGTTACCTAGGGAACTTTCATATATGATAAATTTGCAAACTTTTGGTTTTGTGGAGGTAACCTTCTATAAATCACTAGATAAGTGAAACCTTCCTACCAGGAAGTTGTAAAAGTTTTTTGATGCAGATATTACCACAACAGTGGTCTGTAAAGAGGCACTTGCATGAAATCCTATCAAATAGAAGGTAGAAACTGGAGGGCCATGAGTTCAAGGACTGGGTTATATGAGAGCTTTTCACAAAAACAAACAAAACTTTATAAAAACGCCATAAACAAGCAGAGAAACAGATATAGGAATGATTAACAGATTTGAATTATATAAGGTATTTCTAGGTTCAACTGAGGTGGGAGTAAATTAACTAATGTGTGGGAACTTTTGTATGGTTATGATCTAGTGGTCAAATATTTCTTAGCTTGATGCTTTGATGCAGGTACAATTAAAGGGCTGAGACAGAAAGCTCATTTCAAACTAGAAATTCATGATAAGCCTGGATTCCATAGAGAACTTATCATTGAAAACATGAATTAACACTGTCATGAACTTTATACCTTTAAGTAGGGAAAACACTCTCAGCTTCAGTTTTCTATTTGTTCTTTTAAAAAATTTTTAAATATTTTATTATTTAATTTATTATTATTTATTCCTCCTTACATTCCTCAGTTAATTTATTTATTTATTTCTGACATTGTTTCTCTTTTTACCCCTGGTAGTCTTGGAACTAAATATGTAGGCCTGGGTGGCTCGAAATGTGAAGATATCCAACTGGTTCTGCCTGCTGATTGCTGAGATTAAAGTAGCATCCCAACAAACCCAGCAAGTTTACGTTTTCTCACATCACGATGATATTACCCACCATCTTTACAGAAATGTGGAGAGTATAGCATTAATCATAGCCATTATTTCATGGGGGAATGAAGCATACAGCTATTTGAAAACAGAAAACAGAACAATGATTCTTACACAATGCGTTTGAGGAATCTGTTGGCATATTTTAAAAGTTTGAATTGAGTGGTCTTTACTTTTTCTTTTACAAAAATGTGTATCACTTAATGATTTTAAGTGCCAGTCTTGCAGAGGGGACATGCTCATCATCTCTTTGTCATTCCAGTTTTAATATATGTGCTGCTAAGTCATGCACTCTTTATTTACTTTTAAAATTCTCATCGTGAAGGTCAAATTGAACAGCTGGCTACTGACTATGTTATGGAAAGAGATGTGTTTAATTTTTTCAATGACAGAGAGTCCACCAACAACCTAACATTGAATTTGTCCCTGCCATCACAGACTAACATAGCACCTGACAATGTTACTGTGCAGATGCAGAAGTCTATTTAGTTCAATCCCGCTCCCACCCATCCCATATTTAGCACCAGTGTTACTGGTGCCTTGACACAGGTACAGGAAAGATGTGGATGCTGTCAGGGCATTTACACAAGGCACTGTTACCTCAAAATGTCTTCTGAGTTAGGGAAGAATGCATCCTTTTGCCTGATTAGCACTTGTTCAGACAACACAGTATGACCTCCTTAGAGTTCAGTCGTGGTGACAGAAGCAATTATCTGGTCCTTGTGCCACCAGTCACTGGTTCTTATGGCTGAGCTGTTTTGTTATCGGATATCTGGAATTCGTAGTATGAGCGAACTGGAAATACCTCTCTTAGGGGGCTCCTGATGTTTGGGAAGCTTTGGTGTCTTAAGTCCACAAGGTGGGCATAAGGAAATACTAACTGTCTTCAGGAGTGGGAGAAAATTATAGTCTCTGGCATTGGGTCATTTGGGTTGCAGATATCTAAGGTGAAACGTGTCTGGGGTTTGGGTATTTCTGGTGCCCAGAAACTGAGACTGAGGGTGTGGCATCCCTTCAGCCTTAGGCATCTGCCTTGATTGTGCAATTCAGGGCTTCCACAGAATGCATAATACTATAATACATATTCTATGTTGTAGTCAAATGACTATTATCCATTTAATTCCTTCCCTAAAATACACATTCTCTCCTGTCTCTCTTAATCTTAATCCTGTTGTCTCTGACTTATTTCTTGTACTTCCTTTCATGTTTTATTTTCCTTTTCCTTTCAGAAGATGGGTCATCTTTGAGCTTGAATGCAGGTGGATTACAGACACACAGGCCTGTTGGAAGAGGTTTTTACTCCAGAGCCATTTCTCTAGAACCTAAAAGAGTTCTGGAGTGACTGCCATAGTCATATTCATCCTGTTTATGTGTACAGGAAGAGTAAGTAGCCAAACTCAGTCTTCTGAAATCTTAATAGATGTTAAAACCTTAATAGTACTGCCCAAAAGTGACCAGGCATGTACTGAACCATGGAAGCAGGAATATAATCCCCTGTGCCTCCACTAACAAGCCCCGCCAACATTGAAATTCCTAAAACATGTGCAGCAGGCATAATAATGGATTCTCCTGACTTGTTTGCCTTGCTTCTTACCCAGGGAGTACACGCATTGTCATGGGTCGGAAAAACACTTTTTCTTGCTCTGCCCTGTCCAGTGCTATCAGTTGGAAGAATGTTTAGAGAAGGCTATAAAATTTACAGATGACACTCTTCGGTCAGTGATGATTATCTTTGTTTTTTTTGTATGTGTTTGTGACTATGCGTGTCTATGTGAGTTTGTGCAGTCATTCCTTTTGAGTCTACTCGACAAAAATCTACTCCTCAGACACATCATAAGTATGGCAGCATCCACCTGAACACAGATCAAAGGGTCCATTTTGGCCCTGGCTTGTATCCATTTGAAAGATTTGAGGTTTACGTGTCCTTTCGCAATTCCCATGATACTCATGTCTCAGACCTCAGAAGCTGAAGCCCTACCAGGTACACACAGCTGCCTTGATCATTGCCCTAAGTCCAATAGGATGGCTGAAAGATACTTGGTTTGGTTGGGTATGGGTGGTATATTGGCATGAGGAGAATAAAGAGATTGTGACAGACCTGATGATAGCTCATAATGGTTGTCTGGAAATGCCTAGGAGACTGATACTTTGGAGATCCAAGCACCTAGCCTGGTAGGCAAGGTGGCAGGAGCCATATAATGTTTTTCCTTTGGATCTGTCCTTCCTCCACTACGGAGACATGGGCAGCCTGACTCTCCATGTAACATTGGGTCTCTGGTTCCTCATAGGCCCTGTTTTGGAAGAAGTGTGGCAGAATTCAAATGAACCAAGATGGATTGGTATCTGAAGGAACCAGCCTGGATACAAGAGCAAATTTGTGGGTTTTGCTGAATTTCTCAACTTCCATCAGCATCAGGGGATCAGATTTGAAAACCTAGAGCCATCACAGGTACATAAAGTGGCCTTATGCTTTGCCCTTTTTCATTGCAATGCTTCTTCTGGCAAGAAGAGTAGCAGTTCAGTGTCTACATCACCATTGAAATGAGTGGTTATCTTTGGTGACGTATCTGCCCAACTTCCCATGTGATCATAGTTCTCTGACACCAAAACACAACTTCCATATTTCCCAGGTTTTGCCTGATGCTTTCTTGGCAGGCCTTCTTTACCTGGAAGTTCGGGTGTGAGGTGGTTTACCAAGTATCAGCACACTCAATTCTTATTTCTCAGCTCTAGTGATCTACCAGATGGGCAGATTAAGAAGAATGCATCATGATCTCTCTGGAGTCCCAAGCATAAATGTCCTAGTTTAGCCATAGGAGAGCAGGGTCCAGTCCCTACTCCACAAGTCTGTGTTTTGTTTTTTACTATGGAAATTTTTAGCATGGGTTTCTGGAACATACCTTAGGACCTACACATGAACTTCTTGTCCTCTCATGTACCCTGCATTGAATGGAATTTCTCAGGGAATTACAATTGAAGTACCCCATATTCTGTGATCAATAGGTCCTAAATCTACCACCCATTTCCAGCCATATTTTCCCCCTTGCTGAGAATCCACTTATCTACCTGCATGCCCACAACTTTCCTAGCCTGTAAGTAATGCTGCCAACTTGGAGTCTGTAAGTTTTTTTTTTCTTTTCTCAGTAAAGGTCATTCAGTGTTGTCCCAGGGCTCAAGATACTTTACATTCTTGGTGTACTACTGTCACCAAGTAGAATTTTTTTATTCAGATTCTACCAGCAGGTCCCTATCTTTCAGTGGACATAGCCAGCACCCTAAGCAGCCCCCTGTTTCTTGCTAGACAGGACTGACTCAGGACTAGTGCTGTCTTATTAGCCCTGGAGTTGTGTGGGGAAAAAGCATCATCCAGTTGATCCTCTTCCCACAAAGCTAAGTCCTGCCACAGTGCAGCCCCAGCACCACAGAATTTGGTTCACTCTAAGATGGACGCACCACATCCCAGACCTTGAGGCTTCTGTGTCTGTCAGGTATATGAGGATCATCTGGCAAGTGACTGTATATCTCTGGTTGAATCAGCATTGAGAAAGGGAAACTCATGCCAGTGTGCACAAGGCCATCCACAAATGCCCTAGTTTTCGGATCATGTTCATCAGTAGCTGACACAGCTAACTTACAGGAATCACATACGCTACAAACAATTTTTTTCATCTCTGTGCCCAAATTGTAATTGCAACACAGCCATGATTGTGATGTGTGTTTTATGCATTTTATTCTCTTCCTAAATTCTTCATTACTTGCTTGATCATCTTTGTCTACCTCCTATTCCCTTTGTCTATCTTTTCTTCTGTTCTTTAAATTTTTTGGTCAAAAAATTGGGTTATCCTTGAGTTTGGCTACAGGTGGAATTCAGGATCACTGATGTGGGAGAAAATATTCCAAAGCCAAATCCCTTGAACCCTAAACTTGTCTGAGTTGCACAACCATGTACATATGCATCCTCCTTGTGTACATAAAGGGCAAGTATCCCATGACATTCTTTTGGCTCAGCATACCATATATGACAGGTACATCTACATATAAGCAGTCATATAGAGTGTATTTTCAGTGCCCAAATGTGGCAGTGCAGGCACGGTACCATGGAGGCAGGGTTAGACTCTCCATGCCTCTCTTAACATGCTTCCTCCTGTGATTTCCAACACACATGCAGAAGCATATTTGTGGATTCTCCTGATTTGTTTTCCTTACCTCTTTCCAAGGGAGCACAGACAACTTGAAGGCTCAAAAGGCAATTTCCTCCTTCTCTTCCCTGTCCAATTATATCTTGTGGAAGAGTAATTAATTAAAAGAGGCTCAAAAATTACCGAATTGGAGAATCTGGGTCCAAGGAAAACAATGTGTGTGAGTGTGTGCCTGTGTGTGGGTATTTTCAGTCTTCGTGAGTTCACTGTTGAGAATCTATGCCCCGAAAATCTGATTGTGCTAGTAATGATGATGTGGGTATCAATCATAGTTGTCATGTCAGAGTTGTCTGGTAATGTCAGGTTGTTTTCTGTAAGAGAGGTCCTTTAGTGGTCCACCCCTCAGCATAAGCTCAATTGGTCATAATACCTGGATGTGCCCATGTACTGCTGTGACCAGTTATGTCTCAGTTAATGAGACCAGTTACATGGCAACAGTAGGAAAACTTGCAGGAACAGTTCTGTGCAGTGGCTGCCATGGCACTTCTGAGAACTCAGAGCAGTTCCAGCCTGAGGGAGCTCCCTTTACTACAGTAGAGAAGCTGACTCCAGAAGGGCTGATAGAGAGGAGGAAATGGACAGTGATATTGGAATGTCTCTGTGAGGCAGGAAAAATAGTCTTTTTTTAGGGCCCAATATGGACAGTTTCACCCCATGGAGTTGGGCATCTACAGAGTCTCAGCTCATGGAAGGAAGGATACTTCTGGGATAGTGAAAATTATTTCCCAAGTCAACCTGGTATATCATGTGTTTTCCAGACAAGACTACCTTCTCAAGATGAACTGACTATGATTGTACTTATGAGAGAGGAAAATACATGGAGAGATCAGGTTAAAGAAAGAGAGGGGACACAGAGAGAGAGAAAGATGGAGAGACAGAGACAGAGACAGACAGAGAGAGAAGGAGAATCTCTGTGGTGCTGATGATTGATTTTTGAGATTGTTCCTATTTTTGCCTGTAGCCTAACACTCAAAATCATTCTCACAAAACACCCTATGGCAAGTTATTCCTGTTTCTTGATTGTAGGTCACAGGAGAGAAAGGAAGAAGGGAACCACCTAACAGTTTGTTATTAGGATACAGGGCTGCAGATTGCTTCAGGTTTTCTGATGGCACCAGTCCAGAATGTATCTTCTCCCTTGTACATCTATTGTCCCATTGGTTCCACTTGAAACTTAACAGAGAGCTCTGAGAATGATGTGTTCTTTGCCTTGGCCATAGGTAAGTGGGTGTACACAGAAGACACAGAATAATACAAACCTGAGAGTGACTTGGGGATTTAGAAAAAGAAAAGAAAACCAATTATCCTGAGTGGTTCCTGTTGGGTTGTTTTTAGGCTAGGTTGTTTTTGTTTTCTGGATTCTGTGACCAACAGGTCATGAATCTACCACACATTCTCATCCCCACCCAACCCTGTCAGAAATGTCCTCAAATACCTGCATGCCCACAAAACCTGGAAGCATCCTCTGTGGTAGACTGCATTTAGAGATCCATGTCTGGGACATTCTTGGTGTATGAGTTTTGCTGCCTCTTGGAGTCTAGAGGAAGCTGGTTTGTGTTGTATTTTTGTACAGAAAAGTACAGATGAAATTGTCCCATGGCATGAATTATTTGGCATTTTTGTCCACAACTGTTGATAAGTGAAGTAGTCTTGCTGATCCTGACAGCAGTTATCTGAGCATTCCTAAGGTGCTGCCAGCATCATATGCAGCACCTTTGGTCCTGGCTGAAGAGGAATGGCTTGGGTATCCTGCAGCCTTATTGGCCCAAGTGAGGTGTGTGATAAAGCAGAGTCCAGGATATCCTTGACCCTTAATACTGAGTCCTGCCGCAGTGCAGGCCAGGTGCCTTAGGGTTTCTCATACAGCAATCAGGAAGCACAGCCTCTCAAGTATTGAGGAAGAAGTGTCTGTAGGGATTCTGAGGATCTCTTTGCAAAGGACTCTACAACTCAGGCTTCATCTGGGTTTAGGCAGGGAAACTTATTCCATGTGACAGGCAGGTTTCATAATGACACCCACTGGCTCCGAAATTTCAGCTAAGCATCAACACTAAAACCTAGACTTCATTTCTTAGATCTCCACACACTGCCAGCCTCTCTTCTAAGCTGTGATCAGAATGTCATGTTCAAATACCCATTGTGGTCCTGTGAGTTTTATCCATTTCACTCATTTGCAACCATCCTCATTCTCTCCTCTCACCTCTTTTTCTGCCACCTCTTCTCTCTTTTTCTTTTCTTTCCTTTGAGCTCTCTTTTGAACTTGTCTGCAGGTATAGTTTATGGACAGAAACCTATCAGTGGTCAATTCAAAGTTGCCTGGGAACGACATTTTTTTTTAGGGGTGACCCTTTGGAGAAACAACAGTAAGCACAAGATCATGTAGGCATAATGTCTGGATTCATCCTTGGATCCTTGTGAGTTCTTGTGGCTCATTCATTGAAACCCAGGACATGAAAACAGTATTGAAGGTGAGAGGACCACTCCATAGGATTGAATTCTCTGGCACAACTAAGAACTCAAATCACATCTATCTCACTGGACCTCCTTTCAGCATCAGAGAGGCCGCCTCAAGGATGTGTGTCACAGAGGGAGAGATGGAAATCAATTTTGTTCTGTCTCCTGGAGGCAGCGAAAGTGGTCCTTTTAGGTGCTATCATCCCCATGGAGTTAAGCCTTTTTAGACTCTCATCTCATGGAAGAAATGGTTCCAGTGGGATAGTGCAAAGCATTTCCTAGAGAACATAGTATTTCATCTGGTATCCAGACAGGCATTTCTGCCCTGGATGCTCTGGCCATGAATGTATATATGAGAGAGGGAAATAGAGAGGCCAAAGGAAGAAAGAGATGTCACAGAATGTGATAGGCAGATAGATAGATAGATAGATTGATAGATAGAAAGATAGATAGATAGATAGACCTATAGATAGATTGGTAGATGATAGATAAAGATACAGAGACAGAGATATAATGAGAAGAAATTTCCTGTGAAATTGTTGGTATATTTGTCTGCACCTTGGTGATCAAATTCATTCTCACATATGACATCTCTTTGGCCTCTCACTTCTCTTCCTTGGTTCTAGACCAATTGAGAGAAAGGGTGAGGGAACCATGATAGTTTTTTGTGAGTATGCCTTACTTTGGTATGATGTTACTGTTTAGGGCACGGGTTTGGTTGTGCTGCGGGCATCCTTGTGGGACCAGTTAGGCATATGCATTTTGTTTTGTGTCTAGATGCCAGTAGATCCACTTGAATCGCTTCAGAGAGCTCTGAGTTACCTATTTGCATGCTTCTACCTCAGACATCCAATTAGACCAGCATCATTTGTTAAAGCTGCTTTCTTTTTGTCATTGTATGTTTTTGGCTACTTTATAAAAGATCAGATGTTCCTAGGCATCTGGGTATATATCTGGATCCATTATTCAGTTCCATTGGTTGTCATGTGTGTTTTTGTGACAGTACCATTCAGTTTTTATTACTATGTTTCTGTAGTACAGATTGGGACCATTGTTGTTGATACCTCTAGAAGTTCTTTCATTTTTCAAGATTATTTTAGCTATCATAAGTTATTTTTTGGCTTTTCTGTATGAAGTTATGTAATGTTCTTTTCATGTCTAGAAAGAATTGTATTGGGATTTTGATAGGGACTGCATTGAATCTTTAGATTACTTTTAGTGAAATGGCTATTTTTACTATGTTAATACTACCAACCTAAGAGAACAGGATATCTTTCCATCTTTTGAGATCTTCAATCATCCTCTTCAAGGATGTAAAGTTTTTGTCATTCAAGTCTTTTACATACTTGATTGCACAAGATACCTTATGTTGTTTGACACTATTGTGAAGAATATTGTTTCTGTTATTTCTTTCTCTGTCCATTTGTAATTTACATATAGGAGGGCTACAGAAATTTTTGAAATTATCTTGTATCCAGCCACTTCACTGAAGTTATTTACTACCTATAGGAGTTCCCTAATCCAGTTTTTGAGGTCATTTATTTTGAGGTCTTGATTCAATTTTTGTAGGTGGTATCAATTGCGAAAATTGTTTTTTTTTTTGATTTTCCAGTTTTGTGTAGTACAAGTTTTTAAGGTATGAACTATTGATTCTTTGGATTTCCAGAGTTCTATAGTTATATATGCCTTTTTGTTTTTGACTTTATTCATTGGATATTCTCTCACTGTCTTTCAGTTAGATTGGCTAGCGGTTTGTCTATCTTGTTGATCTTGTGAAAGAACAATCTCTTTGTTTCAATGATTCTCCGAATTGTTCTCTTTGCTTCAATTTTATTGATTTCAGCCCTCAATTTGATAAATTCTTTACATCTACTTCTTTTCAGGGTACTTGATTGTTTTTGTTTGAGGGCTTTCTGATATGCTCTTAGTTTTCTAGTACATGATTTCTCCACTCTTTTCTGCTAAGCACTTTGTACTATGAATTATCTCCTTATCATAGCTTTTATCATGTATCATAAGTTTTGGTATGTTTTAGAGTTATATTCATTGAATTCAAGAAAGTCTGTAATATCTTCCTTTACTTCTGTCTTGATCAACTTGTCATTAATTAGGGAGTTGTTGAGTTGCCATGTATTTATATGCCTTCTGCTGTTGCTGTTTTTGCAGTTGACCATTAGTCCATAGTGATCTGATAGCATGGTCAGGGTTATTTCAATTTTCCTATATTTATTGAAGCTTGCTTTCTTTCCAAGAGTGTAGTGAATTGTTGAGAAGGTTCTGTGAGATGGTGAGAAAAAGATATATTCTTTTGTGTGTGGATGAAACATTCTCTAAATATCTGTTAGGTCCATTCAGTTTATAATATCTGTTAGTTCTAACACTCCTCAGTTATTTTTTTATAGATGGCATGTCAGTTGGTGAGAGTTGGGTATTGTAATCTCCCACTACCAGAGTGTGAGGGTCAATGTGATTATTTAAATTTTGCATTGTTTCTTTTATAATTGTTGGAGCCCCTGTGTTAGGAACAAAGTTGTGAAGAATTGTAATGTTATCTTTGTGAATTTTTTGTTTAATGGGTATGAAGTGTCCTTCCCCATATCTTCTGATTAACTGTGATTTGAGGTCTACTTTGGTGAATATTAGAATGGCAACACCAGCCTCTTATTCAGATCAATTATCTTGTTAAATCTTTTCCCAGTGCTTTCCTCTGAGGTAATATTTAACTTTGTGTTTGAGGTGTGTTGCGTATGCAATGGAAGACGAGATTCTGATTTCAAATCAATTGTATTAGTCTACTACTTTTTGTTATGTAATTGAGACCATGTTTTGAGGAATATCAATGACCAATGATACTTAGTTCCTTTTTTTGCAGTTATCGCTGGTGTGTGTGTGTGTGTGTGTGTGTGTGTGTGTGTGTGTCCCTTCTATTGAGTTTGATGGTGTGAGATTATTTATAACCTATAATTTCTTGATTGTAGTTAATCTCCTTGGGTTGGATTTTTTTATTCTAGAACAATCTGTAGGAAAGGATTTGTGGATAGGCAATGTTAGAATTTGGATATAACATGAAATATATTGTTTTCTCTGTCTATGATAACTCACAGTTTTCCTGGAAATTGTAGTCTGGGCTGATATCTGTGTTCTCCTAGAATCTGTTGATTTTCTGTTTAGGGTTAGGCATTAACATATCCATTGAGAAGTTAGGTGTAATTCTAATAGATTTGCTTTTGTATGTTTGTTGTTTTTTCTTGCAGCTTTTAGTATTTTTTGTATGTTTAGTGGTCTCATTTGTATGTGGCAAGAGGACTTGCTTTTCTGGTCCAGGCTAATTGATGTTCTATAAGCTTCTGGTACTTTTATAGGCATCTAGTTTATTTTGTAGATTTTGTTGATTTATCTCTACAAACTTTTTGAGGTATCTAAGTCTTGTTTTGTACTAGCTAAACACTGTACCACCTGTACTAAGTTAGTACAAAATTGAGTTTGTGTCTTGAAATGTCTCTTATCTGGCAAATTGTTTTTAAATAATCTGGCATGAAACTTTTCAGCAAGTGCCTTTAATGCTGAAATAATATACTTGCTCTTGTCTGGGAGACACTTCCCTTCTGATGTTGCTCATCTTGCTGTTTGTTTACACCTGCAGTGAGTCATCTCTTTACCAAGCAAACCTATTTGAATCTGAGGGCAACATCTGTTGGCAATACTGGCCCTCATGATGTTGAACAGATATCAGATAACAGTTATGATGCTACAACGATAGGGATAGTATCTCCTTCAGCTCCACAACACTTATTTCTCATGGTTAGATGCTGAAAATAGAAGTGGAATTTACCTTTCTGTCACAGCTTCCCACTATTTACTTCGTAATGAAATAAGTATAAAAAATTCTGGACCTTAAAAAAAACTGATTTCACAATTATATAGCATTTGTTTTCATGACCATATATACTGAGACACAGAAGTTGGTTACATGTGGTTGAACCCTAGTAAAATCAAGACAGATAAAAATAAAGGAAAACATAGGTACAAATCCAACAAAAATACACCACATTAGATACATACCTGAAGGACCTTATATGTTAAAATACACTGGAATGAAATATTTTAAAATACAAAAATATGCAACTTGGTTTTCATTGATTGGATTTATTTATTTATTTATTAATTAATTAATTAATTTATTTATTTATTTTTGTAACAAGGTATCACATATTCAATGCTGGCCTTCACTTTATTATATAGTTGAGACTGTTCTTGAATTCCTGATCCTCTTACCTCTACATTTCCAGTGGTAGGGTTAGGTGTATGTGCCATGATGCTTTGTCAACTCAAGACTGGGGATCAACCTCAGAGATTTGTGAATGCTAAGCCTGCAATGAGCTACATGCTCAGTCTATATTTATGAATCATTTTATTTTTTATGAATTTATGTTTCATTTGTGTGTGTTTTTCGGAGTGAGCATATGCCATAAATATGTGACGGAAGAGACCCGAATTCAGCTCCAGAATCCCTACATCTAGAGTTACAAGCAGTTGAGAGCCAAGTATTGTTGGTGCTGGAACTACATTTGGGTATTCTGGAAAAGCAGAAATTATTCTTTCCATTGGGCCACCTTTCCTGTCCCATCTTCTGACTCTCGATGTCCATTGTTTACTGGATATCGAAACTGTAGGCTGGCGTTAATCTATAGCCAGATGAACATCAGGCCAAATGACATTTTCTGTGGCTGACTTTATTTATTTTTTGTTGGTTTCTAGTTTCCTCTAAGATGGGAATGAACTTTCCACCTAACCAGTTTTCCAAGTTCAGAATCTTCATGTGTTGCAGGGGGAGGAGTGAAGTCTTTAAAACTAACTAGATCCTTCCAAGGTACCAGACATGCCCTTGCTGTAAGACACAGGTCTATTATATAACTCATTTTGCAGTGGAAAATTCAAAACAGTAGATGAAGAAACATTGAGTGATACAGTGAAAAATACTTTCCTTAATTGATTACTGTAGGACACACGTAGTAATTACAATTATACTTCACTAATGACTACATGAGTAAGGCAGAGTTGGTCATACTGCTAATGTGCACCTTTGCATTCTGTATAACACAAAGATCTCTGTGACAAATTACTATTGTTGACAACATTATTGAGTGTGGACATTGTTTCCCATCTTTTCAGAGCAACCATAGACATATCAAAGGTAAACACTTGATTTGAAACATATACACAGTAAAAATACTGGTATATTCTTCTTTGTTGGCTGAAAGGCATCCCATAGATTTTATTTTCAGCTCGGTTCCAGATGCTATTTATTCAGAAAATCTTGAATATTTGCATTAGATAAAAAATATACTAAGGTTACATAGATATATCAGCCGTTGATATCACTGATTAGTCTTACAGAGTACCTCAAACACCTTTGTACATCTAAGTACAAGCAAACATGTACACGTATACTCACTTCCCCCACATGAGTATACACACACACACACACACACACACACACACACACACATACACACACTCACACACAGGTTTCATTGAGATTAATAGAGTTTATAGGAAGAAATCTCGCTATTTCCTCTGCGTATATCAAACTTTTTCATCTTCAAGCTGTGGACTGAAAATAATTTTTTAAAGATGAAGTTTCTCTCTTTTTTGATGACACTTGTCACTAAGAATTTCTTTACTTCCTTTCTTCATTTTAGGAATACTTCACCTCCACTTATTTCAGTATGTTCACTTGCTTCCCAGCTCTAAACTGTGTTTCAGAAGAAGGGCTGTTAGACGTAGCAATGGGATATCTTGCATATACCACCTTTCTCTCCCTTTAAACTAAGACTGTTTTAAAATTAAAGTATTATGCATTATTACATTTAACATCTAAAATTTTTGCAAAACAAGTTTTTGCAAAACACTTATTTCACCATTACATACAATGCCATTAACACATCTTATAAAGTGAGGAATTATCCTTTACTATCATCTACTAACCAAGTTATGGTCAACTTCTGTGATAATCTTAAAAATGCATTAGAAAAATGATTGATTTGTATTAAGATAATATAAAAAAGCTGTATACATTACACTTTTATTTGATATAGAATGTTAGAATGTAGCCCTAGCTTGTCTGGAATTCCCTATGTAGACCAAGTTGCCCTGACACTCACATAGCTCCATTCCACTCTGTCTAATGACTGCTGTGACATGGTTCACCACAACTCTAAACACTGTTGTCACGAGGTCTCTTAAATGTTAATCCCTTCCTTGCATTCATACCCTCCACTCCCCTGAAAGTGTTGAAGCCCAGATCTCAGTTCACTTTGTTGCTGAAAGTAAACTTGAAATCCTGATTCTTCTGCAGTCACCTCCAGATGATTGCAGTTCAAAGAAGTTCCATCTTGCCTAGGTCCCATTAATCTCTCTTCACATCAGTTTTCTTGCTTCCTTTCATGCCATGAAAAGAAATCAGGAAAGTTGCCCTGTGGTGCACTTTACCTTCTGAATTAGTCAGATTGTTTTAGTGCAATGGTGACTAACGTGCTCCCTATTCACTATGTGTCTTATAAAGTATCATTTGGACACTGCCGTGCTTGATTCAATGGTGTGTGGAAATACGGTTTCTTAGGTAACTCTGCTCTGAATTATTCACATATTAGGCGTACAGTATCTTTTATTTCTTCCTTCATTGGCCAGATGGGTCCCCATGTGGAGAATTCAATTAAACATTCTTAAAAATGTTGGTATATCCCTTAA
Source organism: Cricetomys ansorgei (assembly GCA_026225945.1). Lineage (NCBI taxonomy): Eukaryota > Metazoa > Chordata > Mammalia > Rodentia > Nesomyidae > Cricetomys > Cricetomys ansorgei. The sequence goes on along the minus strand of JAMJFZ010001949.1, from coordinate 916,775 downwards.
AAACAGTTACCACAAAGGTCAAGATTTCCAGGAGAACAGCTACAATCAGTTTAAAATTGCCTTCCATGCATTGTTTTCTCTGTTAATGCAAGCCCTCTTCTCAATGTGATTTCTAATGAGAGATGGAAGACGTAGACTAAAGCCTACTTGTAATCCATGGTAGGAGCTATAGATCAGAGAGCCTCTGAAGTCACTATGGAGCATGTTTACTCTGTTATTTCCCTAGAGAGGTATCCAATATTTAAAAGATAAAGAATAAATGGTAGAGTATGGTATGCATGTACTTGATGTAAAACAGAACATCTACTTCTTCTCCTTCCATTTATTTGTCTATGGTAGACGGACCCATGTAGTTGCAAGTATCAACAGGTTCCCAGGTTGGTGCTTGTATAACAGAGAAGAGGAATCTGTTCAAGTGTGCTCTGTTGGCTTCTCATATGTCTGAGCAGAGAAGGTCTTTGATTGCTAATAGGCTGTCACTGTTGAAACCTCTGAGCAGTTCGGCATACAAGTTCTTCAGTTGTCAACAACACCGAAGCTCTCTGAATTTTGATTGGTACAGAGATAACAGTATATCTCCAAGGAAGCAAGACTTTGGCCTTTTTCTCTGAGCAACACAAAAGATCTCAATAGTGAGGATTGCCCTATGCAGTTTCAGTTGTAAAGAAGGTGGAGTTAGGAGGCCTATTGGATTATGAAATCATTCTCCAAATAAAAACGCGGATTTCCAAAGATAACAGAGATTAAAGTCTTACCGAATTCATGTGGCACAAAATTTATGTGAGCATGGAAATTTCTGAGGATAGATGTAATTTTATTTATTGTGCATGTGTGTGTGTGTGTGTGTGTGTGTGTGTACATGCACATTTTGTGTATTTCTGTGTTTATGGGCTAGGAGAAGTATTCAAACTAGTATGTGCTGTGACTTGTCTGAGTTTTAATTCTCGTAGGACTTCTGTTTTCTGAGTAGCAGCAGAGAGCTCAGGGGTAGATCTAGTAGAGAGGGGACATAGAAGGAGCTAGGAGATCTGGAAGGAGGGGAAAAGAGGTTCTGGATGTATTGTATAAGGTAAGAAAAAAAAATTTAATACTTAAAAACATGAAGAATGAATGTGTTGCAAAAAAAGGCATGATTAATGTTGCCAAACTTTTTCTTTTCTGTTAATTTTTATAGTAAAACTAGATACTGGTGGTCAACACAGTTTACTTGGTCTGCATCAATTTTAAGTTTTATTTAATAAATCTATGATAAAAAGAAAGGAAGAACCATTCACTGAATTGCACCTTACTGCTTGTGTCCAGTTTCACTAATATAGGAGGATATCTGGGGATATGAGGAACTTGTTTTCATTTGAGATGGGAGCAGCTGAGTAAGGTGGAAGAAAAAGAATCTTGATTAGTCTCCATTCTGTTTGTAATGGAGTAAGAAATAGCTCTAAGAGGTCATCAGTATAATGAATAGGAATAATAAATACTTCCCAACTCATAAAAAAACATGTCCTGTGGACAAAGTAAAGATGTATATATACTGATGTGTCACGAGCAGGTGGGGCCTTAGTCGCACTAAGAATAATAATAGATTGTGACAACCTGTGAGATCATAATGGTTGGCTAGCAAACCCAGTAAGATTCTTGTTGTCTCATCATCTGGACAACAAGCATGAGACAAGTGAGATGTAATATTTTCTTTGGAAATGTTACTTTTCAAGATCAGTATCCTCTACAACTTTTCATTTCATTATATGCTGGTGGTGATTCTTCCAATCAAGCCAAAGCCTAACTCTTGGAATCTGTTCTGGAGCTGGGAGTAGAATCCAAGACAGGGATCCCTGCTGACATAGATGCAGTCTATGGAAAAGCTAAATAATATGGAGTACGAAGCTAAAGTAGTTTATAGCAGGATGAGTTTTCTATTGCGTACATTTCTTCAACAAGATTTGAAGCTATTTCTTAGAATAGTTCCTGGTTAAGGAGATATGTGTTCCATCTTGTATGGAATCTGCACAACTTCTTCTATCTGATTGACTCTAAAAGACTGAATTCACAGTGTCATTACCACATGAGAAGACTGCATTGTGGCTCACACTTGAGCCTGGTATCAAAATGAAATTGGAGGATCTTGTACCAATGTTAAAGTCGGGGTGTTGCTGTTGCATGTTGAAAAACCTTGATTCTGCCTCTGTGCCCTGAATCATTGGTTTTCTCTCAGAGGTTTCTGAACTCTATTTCTCCTATGAATTGCGTTCCATTCCCTGTATTTACATGTTATAGGGTCATGAAAGTGGATCCTTTTCAAGAAGCTAGTGTCTCAGTTACTTTGATGTAAGAATGCTGTACAATCTTTAATACTACCTCCCTCCAAGTTATTCTGTCTGGGAGATTGATCTCTTGCCAGTATAGCCTAATTAGTGACTGTATACTCAGTTGGGATTCATTTGGCGGGCAGCAAATTGAGGTTTTGTTCATAGGAGGGCCAAGTATCTGGCTGTAATTTCAATGCATCATGGGATTCTACATAAATTAGTGTAGTGAGCCAGAATGATTTAGTGATGCACACTTTTTCTGTTTTTCATATCAGAGCATGAAATGAAGGGAGACTGCTTCCTCTGTGATAGGACATGGGGACATTTCATCTTAAGATTTCTAGGGAATTTAATACATAGTAATCTTCTTGTTTAGTCAGTCTCCCAAGGCCAGGAAGTGTCTAAAATACCTTACCAAGTATATAAAAAAAACACAATCTCTCAATTCCATTGTTTTCTATGCTTAGAAGTGATGTACAAGAGTAGCAGCCCTGTGATAAGTGTTTTCATTCAGATTGTACAGAAATAGGTATGTGGCTTAGTATTTGAAATCCCTGGGAGCAAATAGCTCTTAGGTGGTAAAAATGACTCCACAGGCATGGGTATCCTGATATTCTGCAAGGCAGGAGTCACACAGCTCTCACAGCTCTTTGGAAGCCGTGCCCTGTAGGAAGTTATCCTGTCATTATGGAAGTCAGGAGTCATACATCTCTGGTAGCTTTGAGGCAGGGAAGTCTTCCCCACCTGAGCTGGAATGTTTCAATGTAACAACTCCACTAACTCTGTTCACTTCTTTTCTGCTCTGAGGGGAGAATTTCCCTAGTGTTGTAGCTCCAAAGAGATATCCTAAGATAACTGAAACCTTCTAGGTGAGTTGAAATGTTCTTCTTTGCTTCTTCTCTTCTCTTAATTTCATCCTTTCTTTTCTCCTCTTCATGGCTGCCTCCACTTGTGAGGAATGCCACAGGCAAGGTTTTGCTGGCTAAGGAATAGAGAAAAGAATGTTGCTCATTATATAATGTCCCTGGGGTGAGGAGCATCTCAGAGTGGACTGTGATTTTTGAGATTTTTTTACCTTACTTGACCAGCCAGGAAAGGGTGAAGGGTCCTAGACTAGAGCAATGTGTATTAGTTGAGCCACTTCTTTGCTGATCTGCCAGGTTGGGTCACCTCAGCCAACTTGGAGTGGGGAATCCTGATAGTACTTGGGTGAGCTGTCCTGTGGTGGTCTGAAGTCCCAGAGCTCCCCAGTGTAGCATAGCCAGACTTCCACAATGAGGAAATATAGTAGCTCCCCAGTGGTCCTCCGGAAAATTTGGGTTTTATGGTGATCACAGTGGGGGTGGTTGGGGCCCCAGAATCCCCAGAAGTGTAGGAAGTGAGCTAATCAGCAGGACCAAAAGGTGAATACGCCGGAAGCCAGAGGTGGCAGCTCCAGAGGAACCCCATGGACAGGTGCGGTTGGTGAGCTATGGGCACCCCATCATGCTCCAGGCTGAACAGCCATGCATGCTGCTGAGTAGAGCCACAGGTCAAGACCCACCTTGCCGCCTAGGTAATAGGCAAGGGGTTTGGGGGTCTTCTGCGGACACTTCCCCTTTCGGGGATTGCCTTACTCCCTCCTTTCTTGCTGATCCCAACAGGGATGCTGACCATATAGAAGCCTGACAGGTTGAAGTGTGGTAGAGTCCACGAGAGTCCCCTTGGAGGAACACGAAGGGTAGAGGCGGCAACCCTCATTTTTCTGTGGTTCAGCCCTGGCCTAGTCCAGGTATCAGGACATGGTGCTCAGAGGGTCCTGGCTGGGGTGCCCCGGTTCATTCTCCCCTGTCCACTAGCCGCTGCTGCCTCCTGTCTGCCGGACAACAAGCACACATGGTGCCTTACCCCAGCCTTGGCCTGGGACAGGCTCCATCCTCTCTGCCTGTATGCCTTTAAACAACTGCAGCCACTAGCCATAAGGATTAAAGCCTGCCAGGCCTGGCTGCTCAAGAGGACCTTTTTCCTGGGTAGAGCCCCTCTCTTTCCTTCTACTTGAAATGCTGTGGGCTCATCCAGTAACTTGGCTGGCCCTGGTGTCCAATGCAAGTGGGAGCCACTGGGCACCCAGGGATGACTGGCCTTGGCAGAGCCCCTTTTGTTTTACTCTGCTGGGTCTCCACAGGATAGCATGATTGGGAAATTCTTCTGAACTTAGAAACGGACTTTGTTGCTGACTTCAAGATGGCTTCTGATCAGGCTCTTTCCCAGTGGTTGAAGTCCCGAGTTAGGAGACACCCTAATAGAATCCATGATGTTGGAACCCCGAAAGAGAACTGAACATTGGTTTGTTAAAAGTCAGAGGAGGGCATAGCTGTACAGTAGCAAGAAGCAAAACTTCTTGAACATCATCATCCTCTCCTTCTTAGATACACCACAGTAACTAGGATGTTGGAGGGAGCCTGGTCTACTAGGATTCAGTCACATTTAACATGTTGCTAAATTGCTCCAGCTGTGTTTAGTGTATAGAATTTGACCTGGATCCTTCATAAAATTTACAAAATGATGTGGTATTCATGATTTATCAAAGAGATACATCAAAGGATACATCATTTGCAGGGTAGGAAAAACACTTTCATCCAAGTAGAGGGCTTGGGGAGATGGAGGGAAAGAACAAAAACAGACTATATTCATGAGACAGTTTGGAGAGTAAGAAATCATAGAAGAATAATACTTACACAGTTTATTGTTAGTTTCCAGTCATGGAGAATTTACCAGTGGGATTATGAATGCAAACCTGTTCCTGATCCAAAACCCCAGTTCCTGAGTTACAAGGTTGATATGTTAGAGTTGTTGATCATTGTGAGAAGGAAAAAATGCAGGAAAAAGACAAAAGAAAGATATATTTTTCTGTGTGGAAACTGCATATAAGGTTTTCTGAGATCAAATCAAAAATCAGGTGTGATAAAAGTTGAAAAAAGCTTCAAATATTTAAAAACATGCAGTTGTCTTATATATTCAGTGGGTTGACATTTTTTTGAATTGCTATTACATCAATTTAATTTCATGGATGTTGCATTCTGTAACAGAATAGAGTGTAAGAGGAAGGCTTTTTTTCTTAAATTTTGAACACTACATCTCATGTAGACCTGACTGGCCTTGAGTTTCTATAAACTGGTTTGAGGTCTCTGTGTTGCATTTTTGATTGGCATAGATCAGATATTCCAGAGCATTCCCTTTAGTGTTGGAAGCAGCTTTTGCACCTTCCATGTGCCCAGAATTGAGAGTTGTGTCTCTTGGAAGTACAATAATGGAGCCCCTGCATTCTGTTTCCATAGGTCCTGAGCCTACCAGCCATACTTTCCTCTTATGCCATCCTGACAGTGAACACCTTCACCCACTTGTATGCCCATACAACCTTGTTATGATCCAATTTAATGTACTGCACCTAGAGAGGTATCTCAGATCAATAGGGATTTTGAACATTTTTTAAGTTTCTTTTTTTTAAGTATTTTGTTAAAGATTACACAGAATGTGTAAATTTCTCTTGATAAAATGCTCCTTTTTACTATGTCAATTTTACCATACCAGGAGCATGGGATGTCATTCCATCTAGTGAGCTCTTCTTCAATTTCATTTTCAAGGAAATAAAGTATTTGTCATTCAAGTCTTCCAATTGCTTGACTAGAGAAACCCCAATATACCTGGTCTCATTTGTTTATTTTTCAAAGTATTGTTTCCCTGAATTCTTTCTCTGTCCATCTGTCATTTATATATATGGGAGCTGAAGAGTTTGTAAGTAAATTCTGTAGTCAACCACCTCACTGAAGATGTTTATCAGCTATCTATGTTACTTTTTATAGTACTAATTAATATGTATGGAGAGAGGGGACAACTATGTCTTCTTCCTGATTTTAATTGAATTATTTTGACTTTCTCTCCTTTAATTTGAAGTTGGCAGAATTCTTGCTAGAAATTGACTGTATTATGTTTAGATACGGAATGCACCTACAATCTCTGCAATAGTTTTATCATGAAGGGGTGTTGGATTTTGTCAAAAACTGTCTTAGATTCTAGTGAGGTTACCGTGTGAGCTTTTTTTGGTTTCACTTTGTGTATATGGTGAATTACATTGATTAATTTTATATGTTGAATAATTCCTGTGTGTCTGGGATAAAGATAGGCTTTATAGAGGGATAAATTTTTATTATGTCCTTAGATGTGGTTTATCAGTATTTATTAAGTATATTTACATATTTATTAATGTTATATATGTTTAACTATGTTTTGTGAATCTTTGTGAAGTCTAGTGTAAATGTGGCTTCAAGGATTAGTTTGACAGTGTGCCTTCTGCTATTATTTTAAGGAGTAATTTGAGGATTTACCATTCAGAGCTAAAACATTCTGATCACAGGGTTTATTGGAGAGGCTTTTATTGTCCTCTTGTATTTATTTGTGAGTTACAGGTTTGTTTGAATTGTTTATTAGGTTTTATTCAATTTGTATGTGTAGAATCTACCAAGAAGAGCTTCCAAATATTTATGATTTTCCAATTTCATGGAGTCTAGTGATGTTTTCTTTTATAAATGTGGGATCTCTTGTGTTAGGGAGATAGATGTTAGTAATTGGAATATTATCTTGTTGGGTTTTTCATTTAATGAGTATGATGTGTCCTTCCCCATCTCTACCAATTAATTTTGGTTCGAATTCTATAATATGGGATATTATAATCTTTACACAAGATTATTTTTCAGCATTTACTTGGCAAAGTTTTCCCAAACCTTTTCTCTGTGGCAATATTCATTTTTAACACAGAGATATGTTTCTTGTATGCACCAGAAGGCTGTATTCTGTTTTCAAATCCATTCCTGTACTCTCTTTTTTTTAATTGAAGAATTGATACCATCAATGTTGAGGTGTGCCAATGTCCATTGATTGTCAGGACTTGTTATTTTGTAATTATTAATTGTGTGTGTGTGTGTGTGTGTGTGTGTGTGTGTGTGTGCTTGTTTTTAGGTGTATGTGTGTGTGTTTGTATGTTTGTGAGTATGCGTGTGTATGTGTTTGTGTTTCTTCTATTGAATATGATATTGTGAGATGATTTAATTTCTGTGTTTCCTTAGCTGTAGTTAACTTCCTTTTCTTGAAGTTTTTATTCTGTTGACTTCTGTAGGGCAGGATTTGTAGATAGGTATTCTCTGAATTAGGATTTGCCATGAAATATTTGATTTTATCTATGTATGATAATAGACAGTTTTGTTGGGTAGAATAGTCTTGGGTATCATCTATGTCCCTTAGAGTCTGTAGTATTTCAGTCTAGGCCCTTTTGGCTTTCAGTAATTCTAATAGCTTTGCCTCTTTGTTTTTTGATCTTTTTCTCTTTCAGCTTTTAGTATTGTTTCTTTGTTGTACATGTTTAGTGTTTTGATTATTTTGTGGCAAGGATTCTTTTCTAGTCTGGCTAATTTGTTATCCTGTAAGCTTCTTCTACTTTTATAGGCGTAGATTTTTTAATTTTGGGAAGTTTTCTTTTATGATTTTGTTGAAATTTTTATCTTTACTAATATTATGAGATATCTATGGCCTCATAGGGGATGGAAAATCTATCTGATTTCCACGCTATGTCTTCAGAACCTACCTTTAACTTTTCTGTAGAAAATTGAGATTGTATCTTGAAATTTACCTTCTCTGGGAAATTATTTGTAAAAAAACCTATCAGCAGGCTTGGCAGGAAGTGAACATTATTGCAGAGTCATTTCACTGGCTCTTGTCCTGTGGACACATCCCTGCAGATGCTGTCAACATTGATGGTCATCTGCATCTGCAATGACCCATCTTTGACAAAGCCACTCTTTCTGAAATTGAAGGCAAAATCTGTTTGAAATACATACATTCATGCTGTTGTAAAGATATCAGATAGTATCCCAGATGATACAACTGCAGGGGTGGCAACTCCTGTGACTCCACAACACTTGAATTCCCATCATTAGTTGCTTAAAATAGAAGTGGAATTTAACTTTTGTATCATGCCTTCCGCTAATGACTTTTTAATGAAATGCATATCCAAAATTCTGGAGCTCAAAAAACACTGACTGCAATAGTAATAGGCCAGCATTAATTGTCATGACCATGTGACACAGTGACATTGAAGGTTACAAAAGGCATAAGCCTAGCAGAAGTTAGGCAGTTGAAAAAAGAGCGGAATATGGGAATGTATCCAAAATAGAGACACAATAGGAGATAGATATTTGGAGGACCTTACATGTTCAAATAGACTGGGATATGAGATTTTTAATATACAGAAGTATTCAGCCTGATTTGCAGTAGTTCAAACTATTTTTTATTTTTTTATTTTTATTATATTTACTTATGTTTGTAACAAGGTCTCAAGTATTCTAGTTTGGTCTTAAGAAAATTATGTAGTTATGTGTTTGGCCTTGACCCCCTGATCCTCTTTCCTCTCCTTTCCAGTACTGGGGTTAAATGAATTTCACCAAACCTAGTCTGTGCAGTGCTCCGGATAAAACACAGAGCTTTGTAAATGCTAGACCTGAACTGAGCTATATGGCCAGTCAAAATTTGTGAATCCTTTAAGACTTTATGAATTTACATTTCTATATGTTTATTTCTGAATGAGCATGTGCCATACCTATGTGGCCAAAGAGACCAGAAGAGATCTGCAGAATCTCTGAATCTTGACTTACAAGAAGTGGAGATCCAAGCATTTTTGGTCCTGGGAAATGAACTTGGGTTATCTGCAAGAGCAAAATTTTTTTTAACCACTGAGCAATCATTCCAGGCTGGGCTCCTGAAACTTGATATCAGTAGTTAACTATATGTTGAAACTATAGCATGACTTTAAATCTGTAGCCAGTTGACGTCAGGCCAAATGTCATTTATATTTGGTGGTTGATTGTGATTTTTGATAAAAACTAATTTACTCTGAGATGGAAATAAAATTTATAGCCAGCCAACTGTTCAAAATTAGAGACTTTGGGTATAATGGGAGGAGGATAGTGGTCTCTAAATCTCACTAGATGCTTCTGTGGTACTAGGGATGCCATAACTGTGAGACACAGATCTATTATGTAACTCAGATTTCAGTAAAAGATTCAAGGCAATAGAAGGAGGAAGGTTTTGAGATAAAGTGAAAAAATACTTTCCTCAATTGATTACTATAGGACATACCCATTGATTACAATTAAGCTTCATTAATTAAATGAGTAAGTCAGAGTTTGTCATAGTGCTATGTATGCCTTTGCATTCTGTATAATACAAAGGTCTGTGTGACAAATTACTAGTGGAGACAAGATTATTGAGTGAAGAGATTTTTTTCCCGTCCTTTAAGAGGCAGTCATTGAGATATCAGAAATAAACGCTTGTTATGAAAAATATACACACTTAATATACTGAATTAATCCTTTCTGTTTGTTAAGTAAGTACCATGGATTGTATTTTCAGCTCAGTTCCAGATGCTCTTTATTCCTAAAAGGTTGAATATTCGCATTAGATAAAAATATTCTCAAGTCAGATAGATGGCTGCGCTGTTGAGAACAATTATTAGTCTTCCAGGGAAAGTCAACCACCTGCATATCTCAGTCTTTTTCATCTTCAAGCTGAAGATTTAAGATGTTTTTTGGAAGATGTTCTTTCACTCTTTTGTAATACACCCTGTCAGTCAAAAATTCTTTACTTCCCTTCTTCATTGTGTGATTATTCAAGACTACATATTTCAGTATGTGCACTTGCTTGCTTCCTGGCACTAAACTTGGTTTCTGGAGAAAGGAGAGTTATACTTAGAAATGGAATTTCTGGCAGATACCTCCTGTGTCTCCTTTTAAAAGAAGACAAATTTAAAATTAAAATATTATACATTATAACATTTAACACCAAAAATCTCTGCACTATTTCCAATGAAAACCACATATGTATACATTGAATCATTAACACTTCTTATAAAATGTGAAATTATCCTTTAATACCATCTACTAACCATTTTATGTTCAAATTTTGTGATAGTCTTAAAAATTTCTTAGAAAAATGATTGGCTTCTTTTAATAGAATATAACAACCTGTATACATTACACTTTTATTTGAGCTAGTATCTCAGTATGTAGCTCTAGCTTGTCTGGAATTCCCTATGTAAACCAGGCTACCCTCCAACTCATACAGGTCTATTTTACTCTGGCTGACGGCTGTGACATGGGCCACCACACCTGTAAATGCTCTCGACTCTGTTGCTGAAAATAAAGTTGAATTCTTCTTTCTTCTGCATTTCCTTCACATTACTGCAATCTAGGCAAGATCCATCTTATCTGTGTCCCTTAAATCTCTCTTCACATCAGTTTTCTCTTGTTTCTTTCATGGCATGAAAAGAAATCAGAAAAGTTTTCCTTTCACATATTTTACTATCTGAATTAGTTTGATTGCTTCTGTACAGTGATGCTTAACTTGTTCCTTATCCAATATACTTCTCATAAATTATCAGTTAAAAACTGCCTTGCTTGATTCATTGGCTTGGAGAAACATAATTTCATGAGTAATTCTACTCTGAATGATTCACATCCTGAGGCATACATATGTTTATCTCCTTCTTGATTGATCAGGTGAGTCCACATGTGGAGAATCTAATCTGATATTTTTAAAGATGTTTGTTCATAATTTACAAACAATTACCATTATCAAAGTTCCTAGGAGGACAGCTGCATTCAATGTTGAGAATGCCTTCCAGATTTTTCCCATTAATGCAAACCTCCTTCTCAAGGTGATTTTTGACCTGAGGTGGAAGAGTTAGCCTAAGCACTAATTGTAAAGCATGATAGGAGCTGTAATTCAGAAAGCCCATGAAATGGCTAGGCAAAATGGGTACTATGTTCCTTCCATGGAGAGGAATCCAAACTTCCAAAGGTACAGAATACATAGCAGAGTGTGTCATGTATGTAGCAGAAGTACAATAGGACATCTAATTTTTCCTCTTTCATTTTAATACAATAAGCAATGACTGATCTATAGCAGATTGCCACATGAATTCCCAAGCATTGATAGGTACCCAGGTTGTTACAGGTACCAAAGAGATTAGGAAGCTACTCAAATAAGTGTTTGTGGCTCCTTATGTCTCTGAGCAGAGAAGATCTTTGATTGCCAACCATGTGGACAGCAGGTGATGAATTTAATTCCATTACATTGCTCCTTGGAAAACTCTGAGCAGGTCAACATGAAGGAAACATAGTTGTCAGCAACACAGGTTTTCCCTGGATTGTGGTTTATTCAAAGAAGGACAGGATTTTTCCAAGCAACCAAGAATGTTGTCTTTTTTTCTGGACATCACAAAAGATTCTAACTGTGAGGAGACAGCCTCTGCTGTCAGGTCTAAGGGTTGTGGATTTAGGGTCCTGTTAGGTTATGATGGAATTCCCCAAATGAAAATTCCAATTTTCTAAGAAATAAAGAAAAAAGCTTTCCTATATACCAGAGGAACAAAATATATGGGTGCTTGGAAGTTTGTGAATATGAATGCCATTTTATATATTTTCTGTATTTGTGCTTGTGTGTGTATAAATGTGTACTTCTTTGTTAGTGTGCTGGGAAAAGAATTCAAGCAAAACATGCTATGCCATGTTTGAGTGTTAATGCTTGTAGGACAGCTCTTTTCTGAGTAGAATAGAGGGATGAAGGGGGAGATCTTGGGCATAGGCGATCTGAGAGGAATTGCAAGGATAGGCGGGAGGACAGAAGACTGAATGTATTTTATGAGAAAAGTAAACAATAAATTTTAAAATGTCAGGTAGAATGAATGTTTTGGGAAATGAGGGCAATGATTAAAAGTATAATTTTGTTTGTTTCAAACACTAATATATATGTATTGTACCTTGAGAGTTACATTTTTTAAAACACAATGTAGGAAACTTGTTTTTATTTGAGTGATTGAGTGACAAGGGGCTGAGTAAAGAAGAAGCACAAGAATGTTGTTAGTCTCCAATCTGGTGGTATTAGAGCAAGAGAATCTGGAATATGTCTGAGAGTCCATCAATATATACTGAATGGCATAGTTATGCATCTACTTCTTTGTATGCGTTACTATAGCCTTTGTACATCAATATATGGTTGAAGAAATAAACATGTCCCAACTCATAAAGAGACTCATTTCCTGTTGTTAAAGACATGTATGCTGATATGTCCTGAGAGGTTAAGATCTGCATGGCATTAAACACATTAATAGATTGTGACAACCAGTGAGATCAGAATGGTTGCCTGGCAAACCCAATGAAATTCTTATGTCCCTTTATTATCTGGACAAAAAACATGAGACAGCTGAGATGCAGTGATATTTTTTTGGATATTTTACTTACTCAAGATAAGGATCCTCTACAACCTTTCATTTCAGCAAATGCTGGTAGTGATTCTTCCAATAAAGCCACAGTTCAAGCCTTGGAAACTTTTCTTGAGCTGTCACTAGAATTTCAGTCAGGATGGACTAGGCTATAGTCTGTGGAAAAACGGGTCAGTATGGATTAGGAATTTAAAGTTGTTCATATCAGGGTGAGTTTTCCACGGGGTACATTTCTTCAAAAAGATTTGAAGCTACTTCTTACATTAGTCCCAGGTTCAGGAAGGAAGTATGTGTTGTATCTAGTATGTTAGTTGCCCAATATCTTCTATTTGATGGTCTCTAAGCACTTGAATTCACAGTGTGATTACCATGTGGGAAGACAGACTGCATTGTGACTCACAGTTAAGCTGGAATACAGTGGTCTCTGTGGGTTCTACAGCAATATCAAAGTCAGAATGTTGCTGTTGAGTGCTGAGAGATTTTGACACTTCCTCTTTTCTTAGAGTCATTGGCTTCATTTCTGAGGCTTCTGGACAGTATTCATTCTAAGAATGGGATGGATATATCCCCCCAGAGCATGAGATCTCCCAAAATTCCAATAATCTGAAATCATATGCAAAAAGCATATTTATTGAAGCTCGAGCTTGGAATCTTAATCATCACTGATGCAGTGGACCAGTCTTGAGATTCCCCAAGCAGCAATTAGGCAGTGTTTTTATCCAGGTTATAACAGGTGGGCTGGATTTTTTTCACTCAGCAGCTATGGATTGCGTGATATTTTAGCATGTAATGTTCTAGTGCAAAGGAAATGGTGGACTAGGGAGTACAAGTTCTGGTTGACTCTGTCTCATATGGTCACTCATCAGTCCTAGAAGTGGATACACTCAGTAATGTTGGCTTTAAACAAAGATGTCAGCAGGAGCAGATTGCCTTACTCAAATAAGTAGTTGTCCTTGTGATGAGGGTGTCCTTCATCCTTGGGCTCTTTATGGTTTCTGATACGTTGCCCATGGGAAGGGGGTGTTTATTGCTTTTTCTTAGGAATTACTTGACTTCTAGGGTTAGGCCTAGGACAGGAGATTGAAGGCATACATTGCTGAACCTAGACTAGGCCTTAGATGAAGGACCTTGCACATACACATAAAAAGAAAAGGAATTTAGTGCCTTTATATATACTTATGTGCATATGCATGTACATATATATACATATATATATGTATAGGTGTAAATATATGCATATATGTATTACTATGAATATACATATATGTATATATATGTACACATATACACATTTAGGAGAAATTATTCTAAGTAGCTAGTATCTTAGTTACTTCAACTTCAGAATCATGTACAACCTTTATTCCTACCTCCATCCCATCAATATTGGAGACTGACCAGTTGCCAAAATTTCATGAGTGGTTACTCACTTGGGTATCATGTAGAAGGCAGCAAAATTGAATTTTTTTTCAGCAAACTGCCCACAATGTCCAAATAGGTTCAGTGCAGCATGGCATTCTGGGTGAATTACTATGGTGAGTCAAAATGTTTTTCTGATGCAGTTTTTTTTATTTTCACATCAAAGCTTAATATGAAGGGATATTGCTTACTCCATTATTTAGTCTTAGAATTTCAAGGTAATTTAACACATAGTGATCCCCGTGATCTATTCTTTCTCCTGAGAAATGCAGGAGTCTAAAATACTTTACCAAGGAGAAGCAAAAACAAAATGTCCAAGTTTTATTTTTGGCTTTGTTTAGAATTGACTTAAGAGAGTGTCAGCCCAGTGTTAGTGTTTTTATTCAGCTCAGACTGAGATGGAAAAGTGGACAGGAATTCTGGAGCCCATTAACCACACAGTTCTGAGGTGTTGCATGTGTTCCCAATGGTAGTGGTTCAGTTCTGAGATGAAGGTACCCTGGAAGTTGGGAGCTCAGTGACCATGCAGTTCTACAGTTCTGAGATGTGGAAGGTATCCCCACTGGGAAGGTATGCAGATATTCAGGAAGCCAGGAACCCTAAAGAGGACTTCCCCAATGAGCTGAGTTGTTCTGGCTAAGCTGAAGTGTTTTCTCTATTTCTTCTCTTCTCCTTCTCTTCTCTTTTTTTTTTCTTCTCTTCTCTTCTCTTCTCTTCTCTTCTCTTCTCTTCTCTTCTCTTCTCTTCTATTCTCGTCTTTGCTTCTCTGTTTCTTTTCTTCACTTCTCTTAATGGCTGCCTCTATTGGGGAAGAAGGTAGCAGTTGAAACTTTGCCCACTATGAACAGTGTACAGAAGACTGATCTCTATATAGGGTTCCAGGGAGAAGGAGTCTCTCAACGTGGCCTCTGATTATAGGAATTTTTAACCTATATTTTGCTAGCCTAGAGAGCCTGGAGGGTCCTAGCTAGGGTCCATGTGTGTTATTTAGGCCACTTTGGTTCTGATCTGGTCAGATTAGTGGGCATCACATCTAGCTGGGAGTGGGTACCCTAGTAATTCCAGGAGCTTTCCTATTGGGGTCTCATTTCCCTGAGCTAACCAGTCTTGCAGAGCCAAACTTTCATAAAGGGGAAATTTTGATGCTCTGCAGTGGTCCTCTGTACCATTTGAGGTCATGGTGAACACATCGGATTGTTGTCAGGGATTCAGAGCATCCAAGATCCCCAGCAGTGAAGGGAAGAAGCCAAGCAGCAGCCTCAAAAGGCAACAGGCATCTTGAGATCTGATTTTGAGGGCCATGTGAAAAGTCAGTTTTGCTCCACAGCAGAAACACAGATGGCAATGCAATGGCAGTTTGAGTGTGGTAGGGTTAACAAGCAGTGAAACAAAGATCCCTGAACATATCCACTGAGGGAAGAGAGAAAAGATGGTGTCCTACACCCATGAGTCTACATTAGGGTTTGGACATGGGTGAAATTTTGCCCCTGCTCTTGTAAATCCCAAATCTGGTTAAGAGTAAGAGTATAACAATCAAATCAAATTTGAAGCAAGCAAGGTTTAAATAAATTAACTGAGTATTTGCCAAGAAGATAGACTTTAACAAGGACCCTTCTGGAGTTCAGTTCCTCTCCTTTCTACCTTAAAGCTTAAACAAGAAATATTGTTCTATGGTGGAATCCCTATGCATTCTCAACTCTGAAAGGAGCCTATGTTGACACAGGTTGTACAGGACAATGTTCAGAAGCATGTATTATCATTCATATAATTGTGTATTCTTTTGACTGAGCATATAAGATCATTTCTTAATTGTAATCATTGTTAGGGGACAGTTGTTATAATTCCCATAAAGTAATGAGTGAGCATATATCTGTGTACTGTCCCTAGAAAGTAAGCCAAGCCTTAAAATATACAGAAATCCTGGTATATGGTGTTATATATGTAATTTATTAGGATACCACATTTATTAATTGTCTCCTACATTTTTTCAAAAAGTAAAAATGATCAATCTTTGATGTATGCCCCATGCAATCACAACCATCAATAGAAGCTCAGAATAATATAGCTTATAATGAATGGATCACAGAAGTAAGTATTTTCTATAGTTGGTACAACTGTCTATTCTTTTGTCTAGCATACTGACTGAAATAGACTGACAACTGTGTGAAAAGAAGCTTATCAGTCAATTGAACTACATAGCCTGCTCCTGGTGAGAATTCGTAGAAGGCCAAGATGCATACAATTCAGTGTTCAGCAGTACAGTAGGTCATGGATTCTGGTTGTAGAGGAGAGGGTGGTGGTGGGCAGAATGTTTAGAAGGACCAAGAATGTTGTCTTTTTCTATGGTCATTGTCAAAGATATCAGTATTGAGGAGGCAACTTTTGCATTTTATGCGTTAGATTGTCAAAAACTTCCTGTGTGGATATCAAAAGCTTTTCCCAAGTTAAAGTGGCAACTTTCCAGGAATCCACAGATAAATATCTGTCCTTGGTAACTGTGCTAGTGAATCAATGGAGGCATGGATATTTGTCACCATCTATGTCATCTTATGTATCTTTGTGTGTGTGTGTCTGTCTTTGTGTGTGTGTGTGTGTGTGTGTGTGTGTGTGTTTCTCAGGGTTGGTGTGTTTGTTTATTAAGAGATATTTGTAACACTATTTCCTCTACTGCTTTGCATTTT
The DNA here is from genome assembly GCA_026225945.1 of Cricetomys ansorgei. NCBI lineage: Eukaryota > Metazoa > Chordata > Mammalia > Rodentia > Nesomyidae > Cricetomys > Cricetomys ansorgei. The sequence continues at coordinate 900,066 of JAMJFZ010001949.1, read as the reverse complement.
TCCACAGTGTTTTGGTTTCGCTATTCAAAAGAACATATTAAAGAGAACATGTGAACTTTTGAGTTTGAAGGTGCTGAAGGCAGAATATAGATTGAAGTTCATCTCCATTCTAGTGATATGAAAGCATGAGTCTGAATTATGTAAGAATTTATGAATCTGCTAGACTGGCAGTGTAATACCTTCTATCACTTGTGTGCTTTACAACACCCATTTTAACTAAATTGTTGGTAAGAGAAGTACAAAGGAGTTAGAACTCAAAGATATACTTGTAATTTTGGAAAATTAAATAAGTTTATAGTGAAATGTCATGAGAGAGTGGAAACAGTGTGGTTTTAGAAAGTTAATTAACTTCTTACCATCTATGAGATCACCATGGTTTCCTCATGGCACCAATGAGGTTCTTATTATCCCCAATCATACAGCCAACAGAAATGTAGAAGCTTATATGCTGTGGTTCTTGGTTTTGTTTTTGTTTTTGTTTTGTTTAACTCAACATCAGTATCTGCTACAACCTTTCATTTCAGCATATGTTGTTTTAAGTCAAGCCATTGCTTATGTCTTGAAAGCTTGATTTCACATCTGGCATTAGAAGTAAAGGTATTAATGCCCGCTGGCACAGGATACAGTTGTGTATAAGTTAATCAAAGAATTTTGTAGGATGAATCCTTGTTTCCTATGAATTGTCACTATGTAATGGGAACTTTGGGCTTCAGAGGTATCCACAATGGGTAAGTTCTCCACTGGGCATGTCTACACCTGGTTTTAAACTCATTTCTTAGACTAAGCCTTAGTTGATGAAATAGGTGATTACCTATAATGTGGCATCTTCTCAGCATTTTTGTTTGTTTATTGTATTATTTTTTCATGCAATAATACATCATGACATCATTGTTTTCCCTTCTATCCATCCATGCCCTCTGCCCTCACAGATGTGCTAGTCTTCTATTTCCCATCTGAAAAGAACAGATCTTAGAAGGATATCAGCAGAATACAGTATAAAAATATGAAGAAGACTAGGCTAATCTTAAAAAAGAGAATTGATATTAACTCTTCTGTTAATGTCTGATAGAATTATGCATTAAAACTATTTGGCCCTATCTTTGTTTGCTTGCTTATTTTGTAGGAATACTTTTAAAGATTGATACCATTTCCTTGTGTTTATAGGTCTATTCAAATTGTTTATCTGATCTTGAATTAACTTTTGGTAGGTGGTCTCCATAGAGAAAATTGTCTATTTCTTTTAGATTTTCAAATCTTGTGGAGCAAAGGTTTTACAAGTATGTCCTAATGATTCTTTAGATCTCCTCATTGTCTGTATTTATATCCCTCTTTTTGACTCTGATTTTCTTAAATTGAATATTCTCTATCCATCTTTTACTTAGTTTGAACAGGAGTTGGTCTATCTTATTGATTTTCTCAAAGGTTCAACTCTTTCTTCCATTGAGTCTTCAAAGTTTTCTCTTTATTCCTATTTTATTTATTTCAGCCTTCAGACTTATTACTTCTTGTAACATGTTCAGCTTGGGTGTGCTTAGTTCTTTTTGTGAAAAAACTTCCAGATGTGCTGTTGATTTGTTAGTATACAATCTCTCAACTCATTTTGTGAGTTATTTTGAACTACAATTTTTCCTGTTAGCAGTGCTAAAATGAAAATTTTTAATAGGAGTTATCATAGTTCTGATTGTGTAGGATTCATGCTATAACTCATTATATTCAGAATACAATATAACTATCAAAAATATTTTTACAAATCTCAAGGATAGAAATTTTTGAACGAATTTGCTTATTTTTATCAAATGTCAGAAGGTGGAAAGAAATGAACCTCCACATTTAAATTAAAATTTGTGAAATATCTGATAAGAATAATGATTCAAAATTGACTTCTGAAATATATTTTTGCAGCCTAAGTCTCAAGACATCTAAGATATCTTTATACTCAACACACACTTAGGCATGTTATAGACCTATTGTTTCTTCTGCTTTGTCCTAGCATGTTCGTGGATATATGCTTGCAGCAAAAAATGTGATTTTCCATGAATTTTATATTTGAGATACATATTGAAAAAAAAATTAAAGCAGAAATGAATACTAGAAATTGGTGGTAAATGCCTTTAATGTGAGCAATCATCAGTCACAGGAAGGCATATCTTTGTGAATTCCGGACAGCTTGGACTACTGACTGAGTTTCAGTACAGGTAGAGATACAACAGAAACCCTGACTATCAAAATGTAAAATAAATTAAAGAATAAAAGTAATAGTGCTATTCTTTAGTCACAAGCTGTCATATTTCAGGGGGCCTGTAGAATAACAGAAGACATAAATATAAGAGTCTGATCTCAGCAGATAACACTACTCATTTCATAGAGTATGAAGGATAGTCACAGCAGGATTGAAGAACTTACATGGGGGAAAGTAGATATTTGTAGTTTATATAGGAAGTATGAGGAATGAGAAGTTAAATGTAGCTGGAAGAGTGCAAGAGTCTGCATTCTCTACTTCCTGACACAAGATTATAAAGAGCAGAGAAGGGAGGAAGTAGGTATTTTTAGTTTGTATAGGAAGTCTGAAGAAGGAGAAGCTAAATGTAGCTGGCTGAGTGCAAGAGTCTGCATTCCCTACTTCCTGGCACAGGATTATAAAGAGCAGAGAAGGGGGGAAGTAAATACTTGTCGTTTACATAGGAAGTTTGAGGTATTAGAAGCTAAATATAACTAGAAGTGGAGGATGAGTCTGCATTTTCTATTTCCTGGCACAGAATTATCAAGAGCACAGAGGCAAGCCAATCTTAGGTGAAGCAGTCTTTGAGACTCAGTAGAAACAGTAGGCAATGTGACCCAGTTCAACTTCTATTTCTACTTCCATCTTCCATGGTGCACATCTAATTCCTCACTGATTAGGTGGAATTGCAGGGATGAAAATATTTAATATGAATTTATATTTATGAGGGTAAAAGAAACTCACATCATTCTGAATTCTACCTTAAGAAGTTATATAAATTGGGTTATATAATGAAGTTTCAGATTCTGTCAAACAGTACACATTATTTAGTGTATATTGTAGCCAGATTAGAATGAAAAAGAACAAGAGGCTAAGTTGAGATCTCCCCATGAATAAAAAAACAAACAAAAAATACTAGTGTTTATTGTTTCTTTTGGTTTTGTTTTCTTTAATGTGAGGAACACATAATGATGTGTTCTTCAGTATAGAGAGTTTGGAATCCATGGTGGTTGATGCACAAAGTTAATTTATGAGTCAGAAGGAAGAATAGCAGCATCGTTAACTCAGCAAGTGAGACTGTTTATATCAAACAGGGAAGAACTGAAGCAGCAGAAATGAGGTTTCTATGAAGAAGAAGTAATACTTAGAATTAATATGGGAGGTTTGGGGAAATGGATGATGGATACAGCTACAGAAGGCTACATGCAAGTTCTCAATTTGTACTTCTTGAAATTGTGTATTTACACAACTCTGTTATATCACTAAAACCTGTCTTATTCCAGCTATCAGAATGTTGGTGACAATGAGTCACTGAGTTAGCCAATTACAATGAGGATGGAGGGTCTGGATATTTATCATGGAGGCTAGGGATTTCAATATGGCTTCAAGGAATGGAAAGTTTTGTTGAACATACTTACATACTAAAACTGAAATGAAAATTTTAAAATTAGTTTTTCCATTGTTTCTTTAATTTAGAAAATCTGGGACATGCTATAAGCACAGCTATTGCACAGAGAATGGTTCCATTTGAATGTTTTTGCTTAAGTAACTATAAATGCTTCTATGGTGGATACACAAAATCATCTTTATAGTGCTTACAACATTATAGTCTATTATATTTTTCTTCAATGGATCAAATATTTGTGTGATTTTTTTTTACTGTGTCCCCCTCAAGGTTATTATCGTGATATGAAATGCAAGGAAAAGATAAGAGGAGATTATTTCACTGGCCTCTGGGCAGTTATAGATGGATAGCGTAATTTTCCTGAAATAAACTACAGAAATAATGAAGCCAAAAGTCGGTATAGTAGCCAAAATAAGACTTAATTCACTGATGATCATAAAGTAGGACACTTAGCTCCTTTTCTAATCTTGTGCAAACTTTGCTTTGTTGCAAAAATTATGTACAAAGTCACTACAGTTACTTTATATCCTCACACCTTGATTGGTATGAACTTTCTCTTACACTGTTGGATAAATGAATCTTAGAACAATGTTTGTTACATTTTAAAGTGTGGAAATGATCTAAATTTCATGAATTATTTATTTAACATACTGTTTGTTGAAGTAATTTTAATGAGAGCTTTTTCAATTATAGTTCATAATTTTATTGATAAAGGAAAAATATCATATAAAATTTTATAATATTAACCTAATTTTTGAGAAAAAACTTTATCAAATATATACGGTTTATAAATATTAGTGTACATTTTGTACCCACTAGCATATATGCCTTTCATGTGTACACTATTATACTATGAATGATAGTTTTAGCTTTCTCTCTTTGTGACAAAAATCTCATGGTATGATCAACTGTCAATACAAAAATTACAGTAAGTATTATTCATTTTCTTAGAGGACTCAGGCATTGAATGACCTCAGCTCTGACTCTCGTCATTGTTTTTGAGAATGCATTACCAAACCTGTGTGCTTGTTATCTCTTAGAGATCAGATATCATCATGAATATGAATTTTATTGTTTTCACATTGTGCCATTAACTTTGATATTCACAAAAGTTCCAAATTTCAAGATGGTCATGTCTACCACAATTTCATCTACATGTTGCTGATTACACACTGACCAGTGCTTTGCATTCTCCCCAATCAACTTATCAGGAGTGATTTGTTAGAAACAATGCAAAATACCTGAATTAATCATGCAAATTCTATGTGTGAAATAGATAAAAATAAATATTATTTCTTTATACTGTATTCAAAATTGACTATGAATACTTTTCCATTAAGTATATGTCCAATAATGTTAAAGTGTTAAGTCACATATGAAATTAAATAAATGTAACTAAATACAAAGACAAAAACTATTATGCAATGTAAATTTCTAAATAAAATATTTTCCAGAAGAAAATATTTTTTCTAGACAGGTGGTAGTGGTTCAGACTTTTAAATCTCAGCTCTTGGGAGACAGAGGCAGGTAGAGATCTCTTAGTTCCAGACCAGCCTAGCCTACAGAGTAAATTCCCAGACAGCCAGAGTTATAATAGAGAGGCTCTATCTCATGAATACCAAAAAAATGATTTTTCTATATTTTCATTTCTTTTAAACTCTACAGCTGCAATTTCATATTATAATTTCAGAGCAAATATCAATTTCAATTTTATCATTCAGTTATATCTACCATAAAAACAATAACTTTTTAAATAAATTTATATGTGCATGGATTATTACTCTGATTACAGAATGTTGGTGCACAAAATACTACAGGACATATTTAAAAATATGAAGGAAAATAGGAAATTATGCATCCCTTTCACCTTTGACTATTTTATAAAGAATGCAAATTTTATCAAGTATTTGTTCGGAATAAGATTCTTTCTCAATGTTATAGTACAAATTTCATAGCCTGATTATTCACAAAACAAATGACAAATCTAGATTTTATATTCTAATGCCAAAACGTCAACTGTCATTTATAGCTAGAATGTCTTTAATAGCTAATAGGTAACATTTGACCTGTCTTAACATTGAATGTACTTAATTTTGTTTTATACATCTGTTCCTGGCAGTAAATAATTGTTATTAATGACTGAGTAATTCAGTATATTATAGAGGATTCAACTTCCTTTTGGTATTACATTAGCTTGAGTTATTTCTATCTTCCATAGAAATATGAGTATCAAACCATGGTAAATTAGAAACCTGAGTCTAGTAAAGTTTTATTACATGTATATAAATGTAGGAATCAAAATTAATTTTGTGTATTATTAGATGAGTTTGGAAACTTACATTAATCTGTGTTTTCAAAAGAAATACTTTTTACTTTGAGATATGATAGCATTTCCAAAAACACTGTGAGTCAACGTGTCAATAGTGTTAAAAATAATATAACTCAAAATAAATAGGAGAAGCAATCTTTTGATATACTGACGTAAGTTTTTTTTTTTCTCAGTGCCAACTCCTGTATTTACAAAATTGTATTCTGTGTCACGAAACATCATCTTATTAAGATTTGATTATCAAAATTACCTGGATTATCCCACACATGTTACTGTAGCACTGGGTAAGTTAATATAATTTGATATGTGAGAAACATGCTACCTAGCTTTTACTTAGAAGTAAACTTTTTTTCTGTAATTTCTGCTCATTAAGTATACTAATGCAGAAATCTAAACACTAATGTGTTTTCAAACATTATCATGACTAAGGAAGAATCTTGGATTGCCTATGCAATAGGTATACACTTCCTCCTTGGTAGATATAACTGTCTTGAAATAAATAACACACAATCCTTAGAATATGAATTGGAACAGAAAGACAGTAACCAATTAGAACTCACAGAAGTTCTTGTACTCTTTTGATGGTACATATCTACACATAACATTTGACCAGTATCAGTAAATTGGTTGGCAGTCATCATGACTGAACAATCCCAATAAGTATTTCTATGTCCTTATAACTATTTAAAGAGTGGCAAAGCTAATTTTTTCAAGTAAATGTTAACTTCTCTTTAGATTCAGTTGTCCAGATATGCCCCGACCCACGGGGCCAGTAATTAGGGGGTCTTGAGTAGGACCATCCAAACCTGAAAGAGATGGGACAGGAAGAGAAACACGGAGACTAAGCAAATTGTCTAGGCTTCGTTTATTGAACATTTTACAGGGGATTTTAAAGGGTAGGGACAAAGAAGCAGTTGTAGTGGGGTGAATCTGAGGGCACGGATTGAAATGATCTTGATACAATGTGTGGTTTTTCTCAGAATGTCTTTTAATTGTCTAGTTCATAATACTAATAAACGTTCCTAATTTCTCAAGTACTGAAGCAAGCAGAAGATCATTAATTTCTTAAGCACTGAAGCAAGCATAAGGAACAAGGAAATTGCAGAGGAGCCAACTTATGGGACATCGAGCTCCTCCTTGTCAGCCTGCCTGAATTGTTAAGGGGGGTGGTCTCCTACATCTCCCCCTTACCTTTATAACAAAATGAGGCATATGTCTTAGGCTAGGTACCTGTCATCCAGGCTGGAAGGCCTGTCCTTCATCACTGAAGGGACCACTGCAATATAGGTGGACCCTCCTGAATAAAGGACAGTGCCAATCATTTCCACACCTGTGGTACCCTATTCCCGTCATAGATGACCCCATAATTTGCTCAAGCCCATCCTTGGCCGAAGTTTAGTGAAATCAAGGCCTGCCTTAGGCGAGCATGGGTTCTGACTGTCAGACTCTCATTCTCCAGTGTCCATTCGATGGTAGTGGACCTGAATAGACATAGTAATGGCAGAGTCAATCTGTGCTTTGATAAACTCAGTGAGCTTATGAAATGCCCAAGGCCCAAAGGAGATTAGCAATAGAAATCCTATAAATGGTCCCAGAAAAGCAGGAAGCAGGGTTATTAGTAAGGGAGATGCAGAAAACCTATTTTTATACCAGGCTTCACTTTTCTCTCTAGTTCTTTTTCTGTCTTCTAGGCTCTTTCTAACCATGTTTATGCTATTCTTTACTATGCCTGAGTGATCTGTGTAAAAACAACATTCCTCCTTAAGTGTTGCACAGAGGACTCCTTGCTATAGGAGAAGGAGGTCTAGTCCCCTGCGGTTTTGTAAGACAACCTCAGCTAGAGAGGAGAGAGATTCAGAAAGAGCAGAGATGCTTTTTTGGAGCTCAGCAATATCCTGATCTATGACAGTACTCAGCCTCTGATAATTATGATCTCCTATTATAAGGGAGGAAATTCCTGTACCCACGCCCACTGTCCCCAGCCCCAGGAGGATGGCAATGGTAGCTGGAGTGAGGGTCTCTCGTCGGTGTCTTGTCAATTCCGTGGTGGGTGCATGTCCTTTGTCCCAAAAGTGTAGGAACTCATCCTCCTGAAAACAGTTAGTTTGGGAAGCAGGGCAACAAAGATGCAAAATTCCTTAGTTTTTAGGAAGGTGTCAATTACGATATAGGGGGTTAATCGACTGGAGCACAAAAGGTACAAGCTCTCAGGGGCAGCCAAATAGGTGGTCAAGTTCAAAACAGTCTCAGTTTGATTGTAAATCTGTTCAAGCTGACTGGGAGCTTTCATGTGAGGGCCAACAAGACAAGTTCCGATGCCTGAGACCTCGGAAAGAGTGATTCCCACCTTATTGGGAGCAGGTCTAAGGCTGGAGGTGTTATTTGTGTAGCTATATGAGGCAAGCTGAGCGACCCCCTCATAGAAAGGCGGGGAGGAATGATAGCAAATCTAGCACTCTCCTGAAGGAGTGGTGTTGCGAGCAATTAAAACTTGCCATGACTCATTTACCATAGTAATTATAAGTTCTACTGATGATGGGGGGACCATCAGGCAGGTTGGGTTGAAACAAGGTGCTTGTTGGAGGTGACACACTAGGTCTTGAGGGGTATTGTCTTGTTTGGGGTTTAGCAAGGGCTCTGGCAATCTGGGCATTAGGCCCCACTGGGACCTTTTGTTGATTTGGAAGGGTTTTGACCAATTTGATTTTAAAGGTGAGACCATAATCTCTACGATCCTTATAGAGCCTCAGGCAACATTCTTGGCCCCCTTGCCAATTTCCAAGCAAATGAGTTTGTCTCCTCTGTTTAGTAAAGGTTATGTTGAGGGGATGGCACCACCTGTTGTTTTATAAAATTGGTCAGTTTCTTAAAGCCCAGGCCCCAAAAGATATTAAAGGGTGTAAGCCTATCAGATCCTAGTAGAGAAGGTAGGACAGTTGTTAGTAAAGGGGAGGTGAAATACCAGTTTTGGAACCAGTTCTGCTCTTGTTGCCTTTGTCTTTTGGGCTTTTCTAAGACTCTTCCTGACTTCAGCCATAAAAACAGCATTCCTCCCTGAGGGCAGCAAAAGGCCTGCCCTGTTGGAGAATTCTAAGGAAATCTAAGCCTCGCCTCTTCTGTAGGACCACCACAGCAAAGCCGAGGATGGGAGATGGCAGATTCCAGGTGTTCCAGGTCTTCTTCAATTGACAAGCAGAGATCTGAGTAATGCTTGTTGGATAAAACAAGAGAGGTTTTTCCCACCCCGGGTCCCGTGGCTACCAGGCCTAAGAGAACTGCAAGAGGGCAGAAATTGGCTCTCTTTTTGTTCTTAAGAGGCCGTGGTCATTTTTTGGGTCCCATGCTAGGAGAATTGCTAACTTGTCATAGCCTTAATGTAGTATACTCTTGAAATGGAAAACAGAGGTCGACTAGTGTGTGGCCTCAGCCACTTGGCCCCAAGCATGGTTTGCCACACCTTCTAGCACTGTGGACCTGCCGGCAACCTATTGCTTTTTGCTTGATCAAAAAAATCATGAAAGCTCATATGGCTTTTGTGGATTCGGGGATCGGGGGAAATGCGCCGCTGTTTTTCCTTTATCATCCAAAATCAAAAAAATTTAAAATGATTAACGATACTTCTTAGGGATCCTTGAATAGGGTTGATCACCCCCTTTTTTATTTATTCAAACATATTTTTGAGCATGCAGTATGCACTTTCAAGAGTCCCCTGTCCTTGAGGATTGTAGGGGATGCCAGTTATATGTGTAATTTGAAAATGTAAAACTCAATAGTCATCTTTAGAAACTTTAAATTACCAAATTCAGGAACATGAGTAACATCCATCTGACTAGGCTTCAAGCTTCCAGGATTTACTCCATACTGAGGTACTGTATGATGTTGTGGGCATGATATGCATTGTTTAACAATTTGAGAGTTTCATCTCTGATAACATTAAATTGTTTTTGAAGACTTTGACTATTTTGATGATGCATAGCATGCAATTTTAGTCCAAGTTCCAATTAGGTAGAACTGCAGTTGGTAGATAAGATATTTGTAGCCCATTCTTGATTATAATCTATATATTGAACTGGTTGTTTTTCAATGGCCTATCCATATACTGTTAACTACCTAGGCGATGTAAGTTAAACAATTCTTAGTAAAGATAGAAATAATGGTTCTAATTTTCCTATAGAGATTTTTTTAAATAAGGCCTAAGCCAATTAATATCTCTTAATAATTTCTGAAAGATCATATAGAATTTTTATATTTTCTGATCTGTATTTTCTGAGGCAGTACAATTAGAGGATATTTTTATACCCCAGATATGAATAAAGTAATTCTTGTTGTATCTTTTCAAGGGCAATAACTGAACCTTGATTTTTTAAATCTTGTTGTAAATGAGCTTATGCTGTCATTAAAAACTCCTTCTTGCTCAAAAGCTAATAGAAAATCAGGAATTCTTTTCTAGTTTTTTCAACTGTTTGTGTTATAAACTTCTGACATAATGTAGGACTGTTAGCCATAGCTTGAGGAAGAACTTCCCAAAGATATCTTTCCATAAGCTCTTTAAAATTAATATAAGGTATGCTAAAAAGCAAATCATTTACAATTATTAGGAGCAAGAGGAATATATTCATGATCATCTTTGTCTTCTTTTATAAAACATAACTTCCTCAGTATTTTTTTTAGCCTTTTTTCTTTTCTATTGCCAGTCTGAAGACTCTCCATTGTCTAAGCTTTTCTTAATCAATCTCAATATATAAAAAATATCAACAGGTACATTCTGTCCATCACCTTTTTCATGGTACTGTTGTAATTCCTCACCTAATTTTAGTCAAGTCTGTAATTTTATGGTTCCTTCCTTTGTCAGGAAGTAACATGTAGTCCAAATCACATATGTGGTGAAAAGGATGTAAAAAATATGAAGGAAATATGAAGCCTAGAAATGCAATCACATATATGGGGAGATGCCTCCTATTGAGAGATGCCTTTCCAAGTACAGCCATTAACAGTACTCTTAAGCAGGATTCTTCCTTCCCGGGTGCCACCCTGTCCCAAGGGGCTAGTCCAAGGGCACAGGTTGACCACGCCTCCCCTGGATCCCGCACTTGTGAAACTCCCGACCAATTAGTCTAACATAGAGAGCTCGGAGCCAATCAGCTGCACGAACCCCCATCCACAGACCCCTTTCCTCTGAACCCGATAAAAGGGCTGGGGGGGAAGGGATCGGCCCGCCATGCTCATCTCCTGCGTGGGATAGGCGGGACCTGGACGAGCGCTGGTAATCAATAAATGCCTCATGCGTTTGCAGCGGTTAGTGTCTCATGGTTCCTTAGAAACCCGCCCGGCTTGCCCTAACAGTGGTAGTAGAGATTATTATCAACCTCATGTAATAAGTTTTAATTCAATGTTCTCTTTTTAGATTTACACCAGAAAAATGCATCGCAATCCACACACACACATACACACGCACACACACACACACACACACACACACACACAGAGAAACTTTTCAGAGACATATAAAATCAAGCCCAGAGAAACCTCAGCACTTTTCTGGGGATTACCTGCTGCTTTTGTACAGTCTGTCTGCTTGAACAGAAATCCAAAACAGTTTAGCCTGTGCCTTTTAAAAAGGTCTATCTCTGTAGCCATGTGTGCAAATGGACACAGAGACGACAGGGACAGTGCATAAAACATTCTGGAACTCTGGCCAGTAGCAAGTAACAAGTCTCTCTTCTGAGTTTGCAGCATGAACCATTTCCAAGGTAAACCTGCCCTAGATTTTGATCATCCAGCATTCAGGACAATGATATTCAAATGAACACAGAACATACATACATTTCCACAAATTTAGACACCATCCATACACAAATAAGAACAGACAGAACAACAAAATCAAGACATTGAGAATTGATGATCATCAAAACAAAAATGAATCAGGCCCGAGAAAAAGGAAATGAGTTTTAAAGAGAGGGTGCACCTAGGAAAAAGGCAGAAATCTCTGAAGTTTCAGGACAGCATGCATGCCAGTGTTAATGAAGTATAATCTTTAGTTTTTATTGAATGGTATTAGAAGTGAAACTGGAAGCATTTTTCATTATCCAAAAAATCAGATATATTGTCAATGTGAAGTACTTAAAATCTATATCTAAAAGAAATTTTCTTAAGTTAGTTCCTGCTAATAGTAGGATCAGTTTATTAGAACTCTACAAATGTATATACATTTTAAATACAGCTCTACATGTATATACATTTTAAATCACTTCTTTTGACCCTTAGCAATCACTTGGACTTTAACACCCTCAGATTTGTAAACTTCAAAGTATTTTTAAACAATTTACCAATTAGTTCAGGTGGAATAGATGTCAATTGTGCCTTCTTGGTAGAAGCAGGAGCTAGATTATTACTTTAGCTTTGCATAAGTGGCAGAGGTGAGGACTCCGAAAGCGGCTGGAATGTAACTGAGGCTCCATCAGCTGCTGTGACCACACAGGCTCTGCTGGAAGCTTAGCTGCATCAATGACTGAGATTATGTTATCAGCTGTGGCCGTGCTGGAACTGAACTGGCAGCAGCTGGAGCGGCTGGGTAGACAGCAAACACAAATTCCTCTATGGGCGGCAGTCAGAGCTAGATAGGGGTGTAGGTGGACTGGAATTTCTGTATGGTCTTTGAGGAGCATTAAGATGTGCTGCCTCCTCCTCCAGGTCTTCCTCCTCAGAAGGCATAAGAGAATTACAATCCTGGTCTTTTGAATCCATGACAGGGAAAGAGAAAACTGTCTTTTGTAGGTGTTTTAACCTTTTTTTTTTATTTTTTGTGTGGATGAGGGTCCTACGGATCCCTTTTTCTTTTCTACAATCGTATTTAAATCTTTGAGGTATGGATATAGTTTGTTATGGGGAACCTCACAAGTGCTCGGCGGAGGGGGTTGTGGCTTTTCTTTAGGGAGAGCCCCCAGGTCCATTAATGGCTTGTCATAGTGGGGCAGAAGAATGACTGAATTATCAGAGGCTTCCAGTCCCTGTGAATGAAGGGAGATAAGGTAGGCTGAATCTTCAGCAGAGGCAACTATACCTGAAGAATTAGGGGACTGAAGGAGGTCATTAGTAAGATTCCAATAACTAAATACATGAATTGGGACACACTCTGGCCCCTTTGTTATATAAAAGTCGTTAAGATCATCTTTAACCCTTTGCCATTTCTTAGGGTTTATAGAAGATGACTCTTTAACGAACCACGGGCAGACTTCACCCACGAAAATAAAAAAATTAATCAAATCTTTTTCTTTTTACCTTTACCCCTCTCTCCCTGAGACAAGTCTTGACATCCTTAATGAACAAGACTTCTCTCGACAAACCTTGACCCATCTTGGGACGAGGACTATCTCTTAACCGACGAAGGCGTCTTCTCACAGGTCACAAGTTCAGCCTGGGATCGGTGAAGCCGAAGTCTTTTTCACTGTTGGTTCATGCCGATTGGGTCTTCTGCCCTGCGCAAGGCATTTTGGGGTCCTCGTTCTATCTGGGGTCTGGGCCTCGAGCCCCATATCTGGGCGCCACCCTGTCCCGACCCGCGGGGACAGTAATTAGTGAGTCTCGAGGAGGACGTTCCAAACCTGAAAGAGATGGGAAGGGGAGAGAAAGAGGGAGGCCAAGCAAATTGTCTAGGCTTCATTTATTGAACGTTTTACGTGGAGTTTTAAAAGGTAGGGACAAAGAAGCAGTTGTAATGGGGTGAACCTGAGGGAACGGAGTGAAATGATCTTGATACATTGTGTGATTTTTCTCAGAATGTCCTTTAATTGTCTAGTTCATAATAATATGAAAAGTTCCTAATTTCTCAAGCACTGAAGCAAGCAGAAGATCATTAATTTCTTAAGCACTGAAGCAAGCAGAAGAAACATGGAAATTGCAGAGGGGCCAACTTATGGGACATCAAGCTCCTTTTTGTCAGCTTGCCTGAATTATTAGGGGGGGGTCTCCTACACAAGCATAACATCCTAAATAATAAAAGTCAACATTCAGCTTCAATATTTTCTCAATTCACCAGCTCATCTGTACAATAATTATAATGGTTCTGATATTAAATATATATATTGATATTAGGTTTTACAAATTATTCTGAGAAAACAAAAGGAGTATTTAAAGTATTCATGAATTAATAGTCTTTTAGAAAATATGAATAAATTAAATGTGCCAAGTAAAATATGCTTCATGTTCTAATTTGTCATCAAGAACACCAACATATGGGATCTACATTTCAGGGAGAGACAGGTAACACACAAAGATATGTTATTGAGATACTTCCAAATATCAGGTAAAAACATTACAGTGCACTGATTTGGCATCATATACTCACATCTTTCGGAGTGAAAATAATGTAGGAGAAATTATCTGTAATATTTGCCTTAGTATAAAAACTGAACAAGTAGCAAGATGGTGTATATGAGACATTCACATGTATTATGAGCTCATATTCTGAGGGGCATCCCTTTTCTCATTTTGGGGAAAGATGTGTTACGATTTAACAACTGACAGCAAAGTTTAATCAATTCAGAATGTGGGTAATATTCTAATGGAAATCCCTTTTATCCTTCTATAAACTTCAGCAAAAGGAAAAAATATCACAGATGAATCCTGGAACAACTATTTGAACATAAACAGGAAATTATCAATTCCTATTACACATATTCAAAATGTCTCCCAAGTAGGTAAATCACTGTTCTCCAATGTTGAATAACCTCATTCCAGAAGAGCTCTTGGATGTCTTTTTAATTCTAATGTAATTTTGAGAAATAGGGATTAAAAAATCTATTAAGTTATCATGTTTGTTTCAGTTTGCAGACCCATGTCCTAAATGAAAGCATCAGTCATCTAAGGAGAAGCATAATAAGTAAAATATGGACTCATAAAAAATTGACTATTATATTGTTTCAATCAAGTCATTTATCTATATCTATTCTAATTTAACAAATTATTTTATTTCTTAAGATAATACATTTTCTGCTCATAATAAACTCAAGTAATTTAGAAAAAAAAATATCTTTCTACAATTTACAAACCAAAGAAAAATTTTCTGTGAGGTGGTTTGAATGAGTTGGACAACAGACATTCATATCTTTTAATACCTGGGCCACATTCAGAATATATGTTAGCAAAATTGTAAAGGCATAGGCTTGTAGGAGGTATCTGGTGAAGGGTGAAATCTGAGATTTCAAAATTATAAACCATGGCCAATTACGTCTCTGTGTCTTGTGGTTATATTTCAAGGTATATTTTCTCAGTTATTGGTCCAGCGACTTCTCTGCCCATTGCCATATTGCTTCCCAAAATATTCATGGATTCCAACACTCTAAGCCCATTAAATGACACATAAATTGCTTTCAGGTATAAATTACAGTGTCAATGGTGTTTCATCACAGTAACATAAAGTATGAATGGAATAGAAAATAAGTTTAATAGTACCAATGGTGTTTAAGTGGATTACATTCTGAAGAAGAAGCATTTCATGACTGTAATGACATCCAACATTGTCATGGGTAAATTAGCAATGCATGCAATTTCTGTTTATATTAGACAAAATTCCATGTACATAATAATATAAATTCAGTTTGGAAATAGATGGATCTACTAAATTAATACATTATTGAGGCTAAGTGTAAATGTGAAATATATATGACCAATTTCAAATTGAATCCTATGATGAGATTTGTTCTTGAGAATTCCTAAAACCTTTTCCAAAATATATTCAGAGATTTCCAACTATCTTCTCAATGTATTAAAAATAGACTATTACATTTCAATTTTTTTTGTTTCCAATTCCAGGATTGGAAAAACAATGAGATTATTTGGTGGATATCTCTATGATATCTACACGTCTACAAAATAAATGTAATTTTAGAAACTTCTGTCTATTACTGTACAACATTAATTTCCTGTCTAGTCTTGATTTAGGAATTTCTATGAATCCTTTTCCAATTCTTGTCAAGGTCGGCTTCATATAAAATAAAATGCAGATTTCACATATTTGTATATGTGCTTTGAGTTACAGTGATTAATTGGTATCATTTGGTAGTTTCAACAGAGAACCTTAATAGAGTCCATCTTTAAATGTTGTTTATTTTTTGGATACATCTGTGAATTTTTAGTGTCTTTTTAAGACTTGAGCTTAGCAATTGAGAAACAGGATATCTGTGTATATTTTGGTATATATTAGTAGTACTCACACAACTCTGTTTTCCTATCCTTCATTTTCTCTTTAGTACCTTGCTCAGACAACATCCAGGATGGTTTCTTTTGCACTATAAGGGTTAGCTAACCACTTTATCATATGTGGAAGATGTCATGTCATATTTAATGCAGCTACTCAGATCCAGATAATATATCACATGTGATATATTCAAAAGCATCACAGGTATCTGGCAACAAACATAGGACACTTATGTAAGGCCTTTAAATCCCACCTTAAATGTAACAGGATTAAAGGATAAAGAGATACTCTTGGTCCTTGACCTACTCATTGTAAAAGATACATAGCTGGATTATAGGATGAGGCTAATAGTTGGGTTTCCTTATGTAATCAAACATGTCTCTGGATTGGAGGTGTCAGAGTTTATCATCAAGAGAACATGTGAGGAGTTTCTGTATATGTAAAAACACCAGATATTAGGCAATCCGTATTCCATTGTACAGTATTTTACTTGCCAAGACAGGTGGTTCCATTTTTTGAGATCTGGAAGTGTTTCCACACATAAAAGTATCTCCTTACCTTTTTGCTGAGTGGCAAAGTACCTATGGGCTATACTACGGCATATGATGTGTAGGTAGAAAAATCCATTTTGCTGGTATGATGAGTGACAGAAGCACTTGTAAAAATCGCAAAGATCCAACAAACCCTGGTGCACATGACGTACAGGCCCGAGCAGTATGCTGGTGCTAGTAGTTTCCACAGCTCCTCCAGGGTCACTGACATATATGGGAAAACTACCAGAATCCTGTTAACAAGCATTGGAGAAATGTTATCTTTCTGTATTCTTCTATCCTGAAAAAGAGATGTTTCTGAAAGATCCTAAATCCTCCTGTATAAATCAGTCCTGTTACTGCATCCCTTTTGACAATATTGAGCAAATCCTTCAAAAGCTCTAAAATCTCCCAGAACATCCCCATAAATGTGGAATGTCAGCAGACCACCTCACAAGTATGAGAAGGTTTTCTAGACCAGGTGTGCATGTTTTTTCTTGCAAAGGCACAACGAGGAGATGTGATGGTATTCCTGAGTCGCATTCACAGGTGCAGGGGTCTCCACATCTTCTGAAGGATATGGACAAACCTGGAACAACCCTTACATCTATGTCTAAGATTATATCATTGTGTAATTGTGGGCAGCTTTTGAGTCAAGTATGTACTGTTTCACATCATCTTCTCCATGAATAAAAGTCTTGGACCCTTCTTATGTACTTGAAAATTCCACATTCCTTTTTCAATGATAAGAGAATGTTAAGAGACATGAAGGAACGTAGGGTAAGAACAAGCTACTATATGTCAGATGTGTTAATTTTGAACTCTCCCTGATTAGGAAGCATATATATATTTTCTTCTGTTTCAACAAATTGTTGATTTAAGCTATTGTGATCTAATGATGAAGTATTAAGGACGCCTTTCACAATTTGCCTGTTTCAGTCTTATTTTCATGGAAGAGTAATATTTGAGGGTCACATTTGCATTAAGGAGAAAATTTGAGGTCCTGTGCATGTGAGTCCTTAGGTATGCAATTCCATTTTGCATATATTGTTACTGCCAAGGTCCCTGTAGTAACTGAAAAATTATGAGACAACTTGGTTCCTAGGACAAAGGAGCTCCATCCCCTTGTACAGATGCAGTGGAATCCAGAGTTACTTGGGCAATTATGTAAGATTTTGGGCTTGTTTATTTATATGATCAAGATCTGAGAACCTCAATGAAAAATGGGAAGTTGATACATTCATACTCCAAGAATCCTGAACACTTGATTAATCCAAAAGTCTTGTTTGTGTGTGTATGTGTGTGTGTGTTACTTCAGACATCAGCTATTGGATGGATGTCAGGCTTTCAGTAGGTTTCCGGTTAGTTGAATAAGCTCCTAGGAACCACTCTGTGGAGCTAGAATGTCTGTTAGAACCTTGAATAGGATGTAGATCTTCAGATCTGTGTGTTGTGGTGGTTCTTCTTAGAGCTCCAGACAGCAAGGAGCTGGTAAGAAAAGGAATACTGAATACATGGAAAGACCACTAAGTCCTCTGTTGTTTGTGAAGAACTTTGAAAATATTTCATACACATCTATAACTACAGTTGAAGGACTGATCAGGCGTTGATTCCCTGAGTCTCACTGGGAATAGCCCATTCTCTCTAGTTCATGTGTACAATACATTAAGAACCCTTCCTTATGATTCAAAGGTTCAGATTTTTTTCCAAAGGCATGGAAGGCCTTTCCCAAAGGCCCACAAGGAAGAATAAGATAAAGGTTCAATTTGTCTTAGATGTTAGATATGAGGACTTCTTAAGGAGAAAATGTGTTGCTAGATCCTTCTGATATCTTGAAGATATCTTGATCTGTACTAGATATTAAACCCTTGTTACATGGGTTGCTTCATTGAATATCCTTTTGTTTACATTGTAACTTATGCCCCCTAGTTTTCAGGAACTATTCTATGTGACACGGTCTGCATATTAGAGAGAATGTTAATTACTCTATTCTATATGTATAGACAATGTCAGAGACCCTTGGAAGAATTGCAGATGTTTGAGTGACTTGTGAAAAGAATGGACCACATCCAACCACTTTATATATTTGGTAAATCGTGAATTCAATTGAGTCAGAAGGGAATATCCAACCACCACTTTTTTTTGGGTGTCAGATACCAGAATGCCTCAGAAGATGTGGAATATATGACATCATTTGGTGTACAATTGTCTACACTCAAGAAACCAAGGGTGTCTGTGAAAGATTATAGCACTTCCTTTTTGGTCCATTATTCCTTATCTGTACCTCTTAGGCAGATGGAAATATTCTGGCAGGCACTGAGGACTGCTAGGAATTTGCTTGCAATACAATCGTGTACATAGAATGGCCACAAATCCCCAACACAAGGATGGGAAGACTCTGAAGACATTCATGTATATGTGGTTCCTGCTAGAGCCACCTTAGAAGAAACTGCAGCAGTCTACAGAAATGCCTGCAGAGATGCACAGGGTCATAAATTTCATAATGTATATTAAGTATATTGTAAAGTTCTTTTGCTGCACATAAGGGTATGGTCTATAGCTGCTTGTATAGGTATGTATTGTGTCTTCTTCGTTGATCATGTTGGGAAGATGTTACAGCCCCCTTCATATATAAGATACTGGACTATCTCTTATATTTGGAATTGACTATGCTTTTTATGAAGATTATGCAAATTTGTGAGTGCTGTAGGATTGTAGAGTAAAGTAAATATAATATTTGTCACATTGTTTTGTGTGAGCCGTCACTGTGCAGGAAACGCAGAACTAAGGCCTTGGTGCTTAGAGTGCAGATTTAAGTCATTGTGATCTGATAATATTATGAAGACTCTTTGATTCAGTCTGTTTTGTAGAGAGGAGGAAATGTTCAAGCTCCCTTTAAAAATGAGAATGTTTTAAATTAACTGCATGTGAGGCAATAGATATGAAGCTCCACTCTGTAATTGTTGGCAATGTCAGAGACTCAAAGGAATTAAAAATATCCAAATATTCACTGAGAATGTGATAAATGGGCTGTAGCTAATGTTGATCTCCCAATTTGTAGAACTTTTTTGGGTATTTCTCATTGCACAGATGGAATGAGATTTGGTCTAATTTAAGTAGATTTAAAATGGCTGTGGCCATTTCGGTAGAGCAAATTATTGAAACCCTTCTGAGGGGAGGGAGAGAGAGAGAAAGAAAGATAGAGAGAGAGACAGGCAGAGAGAGAGAGAGAGAGGGAGAGAGAGAGAGAGAGAAATTTCCACATTTCCACACATTCTTTGTCACCTGTTGAAAATGTGAGGATCTCTTGGAGACAAATGCTTGGCCTTATTCCTTTTACAGATTAGAAGGAAGATCAGACCTCCGTTTTCATGAAGGATGTTTAAAACACTCTTGTTCAGATGGGGAAAATTCTGAAACTCTATTGCTAAGCCTGGGCAGGTTTCAATCTTATTTTGGTTGAAGTGGACTCTCTAGAGCCCCTAAAATGAGAAGGGGAATATCTTAGGCCCTCTTTTGAGAGGGATTCATTCTTAATACTCTTTTCATAGAGGTGAATATTTTGGGCTCCTGTGGAATCTGCAGGTATGGAGTAGGCCTTTTTGAAAAGAAGTGGAATATTGGAGAGCCCATAGGGTAGTAGTTAGTTTAGAGCCTTTTGGTAGGATGATGCATATTTTAAACAGCATTGGGCAGAGGATAATTCTCTAAGTTGTTTGGAGGATAACTGGAATGTTTACAATCCCCTTGGCTACAGTAGAAATATGAGGCCATTTTCATGAGCGTGAAAAAGTATGACTTCTCCTTCTTGATGTATATCAAAGTTCTAAGCAACCCATGGGAAGATGTTCAAATTCCCATTAACATCCTAAATAATTTGTCCTTTAAAACAGTTTGATAGATGGGGAAAGTTTCAAGGACTCTTAAGAAAGCAGAGGAATTTCAGTTTCAGGTGGGTCACCAGAATATGGTCAAGGTACCGTAATTTTGAGAGACGCTCTCCTTCTTTAAAATGTGGATATGCATAGAAAGCCAACTGTACATATCTCAAGGGAGTGTTTATTCTCAGGAAGTGAACAAAGTTCTAGAAGGTTACTCAGAATTACTGTTGTCTGGCTGGCTTACACTGTCTGGTTCTGTGCTACTTAAGTAGCATGGCTTGATGGAAGCAACAGCACAGGCACACAAGCTCTGAGAAGGAGGATGGAATATTGTGACAAGGTTCGTGATCAGGTTTTGTGGAAAGGGGAACATTTTTAAGGATATCATAAAATTGTTAAAATAAAGTTATGGCGCTCTTTATTAATCACAATCCATGTCAAATCGCAGGGAATTCTAATGCCCGGGCACCTAGGCAGAGAGCTCACTCCAATGGCTTCCTCACCCCATGCCCTTCTCTTTGGTTCTCCTCCTGCTCCTTGCTTCTTCTTCCTTGTTCTCTGCTGTCTGTCCCTCCTCTGCTTTATCTCCTCTCTCTCTCTTGCCTTATTTTTTTTTTATTCCAAAACCTCTCTCTGTCTCCACCCAGACTTCCAATATACAAATCAATGGAGCTTAACCTTCATCTGCCTTAAGGCTAAGGAATATCCCAGTCTTGTGGAGAGCCCTATAGCCACTCCTTTGTTTACTGGTAGGCAGTGAATCCTATACCTGCTTCAAGGACAGCTTACTGGAAAGTTATCCATAACTAAAATCTCCCACATCATAAAATGCTTTGATACTACACTTTTTCATGCCTCATAAAAAGTGAAACATTATTAATTAATTATTTGATGATTAATGACCTCTTTTGTGCCTCATACAAATGTCTGTTATCTGATACCAAGAGGCCTTTCAGAGGTGCAGTGATTATGCTAATTTCTCCTTTGAATGTGGCTATATGGAGAAGGCTTCCAATGTTTAAGTCAACCATGGGAGTCCTAACACCTGTTTCAGAAGACATCATAGCAGGAAAACATAGCTAAGATATCAAGCTACATTTGGAACAATTTTGTCTTAAAGATAAGTTATTATATCTTATGTTTCCTGGACAGTCATCTTCATGTAGATGGATTCTTTTTTACAGCAAGTTTGTATACTTCAGGCATGCTCTACATGTTTGTTGTTCTTTGTGCAACTTCATGAAAATATCAAAAAATGCTTTACATTTTATATAGTACAGTGAGCCATAGTAGAGAGCATGGGTAGTCAGTAAGATGTGGATTTGAATTGTTTCCTACTTTTTCTAATCATGAAAAAAATAAAAATAAAAAGTAGGTATGGGCAAGAAGATATTTTTACTGGTTATGAAACCATTGAACAACAATGAATGTCTTAATTTGCAGCCCCATTTCACTAATGTAAAGCTGTGGATGCCAGTTTACAAAATTACATTCACTCATGGTTTTACACAGAAAAATACGTTCAAATTGATATTGACAGATAGATCTGACAGAGGAGAGCAGAAGAAGGAAGAGAAAGGAAATGGATGAAAAGGAAATGGAGTAAGAGACAGGAGGGCGATGAGGAACAGGATTGAAGAGGGGAAATAAACATATACAGGGACTAAGAAAGAGCAACAATTGAAGTAGAATACAAACTAGGAGAGTGTCATGTCTTAGAAGTCAACACAAGGCTGTGTCCCAAGAATAAACAATGCGGTCGCTGGAGGGGTTCCTCAGAAGTTAAAAGCACTGGCTGCTCTTGCAGAGGACCCACGTTTGGTTCCCAGTACACACATGGCAGCTCACAATCATCTGTAAATACAGTTTCACAGAAGACAATGAACCTGAGAGCATTGACTGCATGTGGTACACTTATATACACAGGGAAAACACTAACACCCATGAAGTAAAAATGAAAAAAAATCATTTTAAATAATGGAAAAGCAGGATGGCTAGGTTAAAAAAGACAGTAACAGGTATTGTCAGAATAACTACAACCTGTCTTTGTACCTTGGAAGTTATAACTCACACTGTTTTTTATGAGGTAGTAATGACTTTTACCTTCAGTTTTGCCAGTTCTTTGGGAGGATTGTCTTCTGCTTGGCCCTTTCTGATGCAGCTGCTTGTTGGCTTGGTTATAAAGATTTTGATCATAGTAATTTTATCTTTATGATGGTACTATCTATCACAACAGTGGTGATTTTTTAATATTATCCATAGCAACAGAGGTGATTTTCCCAAAGGTAATGCCACTCAGGTAAACTAGGATTCAGTTGAAAATCCAGAAAAAATAACAAAAAATCATGTATACTCACGAAAATTAGGCATTTTTCATTTATAGTTATAGTATCAAATTATGATTTCACCAGTTACCTTAGAATCAATAACCTTGGAGATATTAGCAGCCTAAGAAATAACATAAAAATAAGAGAACTTACTTTTGCTAGGGACTTGTTTTAGGTCAGGGATAGAAAGCAAGAACAAATAAAACTTAACAGCTAGGGCCCTTAAGTTACATTTATGAAAGACAGGAGGGATCATGATCAAGAAATAACAAATGAGTTTCATTGGCCAGTGTTAATTTTCAACTTTCTTGATCAAAAATAAAATTTATTCTTCTTTTGTTTCTATAATTAAACATTTGCTCATGAGATTTGAGTGATCCTTGTGGACATAAAGCTGTGCAGCAGATTCTCCTTTTACCCAAGAAAAGCAAAGAAAAAAAAAGAAACATAAAGTTTTCTTGTTATAACAAACTTGTCTCACTGTATTAGCTAAATGAAAATGATTTAGTTAGAATAATATGAGGTATATTCATTCCCTGTAAGACTGACTGCTACCTGCCAGTGGAATATGGTCATAAAATTAGTTGGCTTCCGTAAACTCTGGTAATCTATAATAGAAAAACTATTGCTTTTCAATGTCTTGTGTAGAGAAAATACTAGGTGTTCATTT
The DNA here is from genome assembly GCA_026225945.1 of Cricetomys ansorgei. Classification (NCBI taxonomy): domain Eukaryota; kingdom Metazoa; phylum Chordata; class Mammalia; order Rodentia; family Nesomyidae; genus Cricetomys; species Cricetomys ansorgei. Next base: position 876,511 of record JAMJFZ010001949.1, on the reverse strand, counting down.
GTGAGTTTAATATAACTTGTTCTTTAACAATATGAACAACATAATCACTAAAATATAAAACTTTAATCATTAAGTGAAGGTATTTTATGGTTAAGATGTGGTTGTATTATGATTTTTCTCGATAAGTGGCTTTCTAAAAATGCTATAATGTACATCAAAAGGCAGAGAGATATTAGAGGTGAAGACAGAAAGAGAAGTAGAGAGATGGAGAGAAGTAGAGAAGGACAGTAGAAGAGAAAAATCAAGAATAAAGAGAGAAGTCTGTTCCCATCTATAAGACACGTTGTTTTATTCACATTATCCACACATTCTCTGCCTCTCCCTCCCAGGTCACTGAAATACTGCCAGAGTTGAATCTCACCAAGATATTAGTGGTGACATGAAGAAATTAGAAATCTCATGTAATGCATGCTACAGCCAGTCTGAGGAGCGTTTTGGTAACTTCTAAAATCTAGGGGTAACATATCAGCCAGAAGTCATTAGTTTTTTGTTTCATAAAATACAGGTCCACGTAAAAATTATACACAAAGGACTAGAGAGGTAGCTCAGGAGTTAAAAGAACTTTCTGAGTACCCAAGATTCTGTTTGCAGCTCTCAAGCCATTATAACTCCAGTTCCAGGGGATCTAGTGTCATCTTCCAAGCTCCTCAGGATCCAGGCACACAGGTGGTACACAAATATACAAACTGAAAAAACATGCATGAAGTTTTAAAAAGAAAACCCAACTTGTTCAGGATGCTGTGATTTTACCTCTCCAACTCAAAGGCATAACTTTGCTTCTGATGATTCCTTCTTGTGTATCTAGTACCTTCTGAATTAAAGTTGTCCAGAATAGAAGGTCCCTCGGTGGTAGTTACTGTGGGTAGAAGCCTGTGGACTAAATGAGAGTTTGGAAGCCCAAGCCTATGTAGTTTCTTCTCAGGAGAAAGTACATTTTTGTAGCAGTTCACTTCTATCTCCCATGTATACTAATTTTCATTGTCAATGCTCCTGAGATCTGAAGTTCTCACATAAGGAACAAACAGTTTTATTAACATGAGCCTTTACCAGGAACAGAAACCTCTCCTGGGTGGGGTCCTTTCTGAGACTGATTCACTAGCTCCTTTGGGGAAGTCAGTGAGTACTCAGTGCTGTGCTTGCTAAGCATTGGCCTGATCATTTAAGCAAGTGTATGTAATGTTTTGTTCTGTAACCTCCTGCAGAAGACAGACACTGATGCACATTTGCTGTTTGTACAGGTGGAAGGGCTGCCAGAGGAATTGGATTTCAGGGAAAGGTGGGAACAGAGAAGAGTGGAGGGTTGCCAGTGAGACAGAAGAGAGAGCAAGTAAGTGGGGATGTGAAAGAGAGGACTGTCGATTACTGTCCAGCCTTCACCCCCGATAGGTTCCATGAAATTACACAGAAGAAAGCAGAGTGGTGAAATAAAATTACGACAGACAAATACATAAAACTGTTTCTTTTTTGAGGACAAAATAGATTGTACATTCACACTTAAAAATGACATGCTCAGACATAACTTTTCATATAAAAACACAATCAAACACTTTTGAGAAAAAACTGGCAGTCATGCACTTGTTGCCAGGGAGGAAGACTGCTCACTCAGGAGAGTCTTCTTTTTCTGAAAGAATACTTCTCACCCAGAGGCAAGGTTTCTTTAGGTTAAAAAATGAACACAATGCTTTTTTATTATTTTATGGTTTGCAGGAATTAAGCACATTAAAATATAAGCAGGAATGCCCTTCACATATTGAAGCTGTAAGCTCTATTCTACAAGGTTATTTTTACTGAGAAAACTAACACAATAATTTAATTAATGAATCGTTCATTCTAGGTCTGTATAGGCTTACTATAAAAAGAGGGGGCTTGCTCAGGGTTGAATTTTCTATTTGTATTTCTAAGTGTACTGACTTACTGACTAGACTGTTTGCAAATCTAACTGTGGCTCTCTCTCTTAAGAAGGTCAATTTAGCTAAGAATAGTTTATGAAATGGCTTGCAGCAAGTATGAATAGTTCTCACTCCTGCCACAATTTGAAGGTCAGTGGAACATTTACAATTACTTTTGAGCAGAGTTGGCAGAGTGTGCTCAACAGCCAACCCAAGAATTGATTTGCGTTTTTACCAAAAAACCAAATAGACAATGTTATTAATGAGAGGCTTTTTGTAACTGTACAATAAAGGAAGAAAAGGGGACGAAGAAGCTAGTGACCCCCAAATCCTAGCAACAGAAACCAGGAACTTTGTCAAGCTGGCAGTGTACATTTCCCCAACAGAGGGGAGAGCAGGGAGGAAAAAAAACAATGCAGAGAGAGTTACAAAGCAGGAGGTGAGTGGGATAGTGTAGGAGATGGTAGAGAAGGGGAAGAAAGGGGAGAAGGGACGTCATGGAAATGATCTCCCCAGTCCAATTCCTTGTCCTTCATTGATGTTATTGTTAATAAACTGCTTGTTTCTACCACTGTCCATGAATCCCAGGTGATTACCTAGTTTCAGGAGAAAAGCTCCTGGCAATTTAAATAGGTGACCACTGAGATGCTACCCAGTGTGTTAGGAACATGGTCTGTCATGTCTTATCTCTGTAGAACCTAAACTGGAAGTAGGCACTGCTACTGGAGAAGGAGGTAGGAAATGGAGGAACCTGCTGTTGTTATTACTTATGGAAGAAGTTCATGGGGGCCTCAGGTAGGCAGGAGCTTGAGTCTGCTGGCAACATGAGTCCTATCTTTGCCTCCACTGTTTTGAACCTTGGCTCTACTTCTCTGTTGGTTGCTTCACTGGATCACCTAGGAAAAATGACAGAGCAGAAGCACTGTTGATCTTAGTTGCTCCAAAACCAGAGTGGAAAGTTACAAACGTGGCAAGTCCCCACCTCTGAGCATCAAGCCTTCCAACCTGGTCTTGGCAGCATCTTGCAGAACAAGGTGGAAGGTAAAGTCGCAAACCAAGAGGCAACTTTGAGTTTGGGTCTTTACAAAGCTTTGTAAGGTTGGACAGACCTTGCCTTCACAGAAGAGTTTCTGGATTTTCCTGAGTAGACTTTGACAAGTGAAGATCATCATGAAATATATCATCTTACTCTGATTTTGTTCCTGCTTAAATTGGAAAGCTCATATTGAAAATGCTAGAACGCTGAAAAATATGCAGTTTCTTCCTAGGCTATTGCAGCAAGTTTGGATGTATTAAGTAGGCATTTGGTTTGATAGACATCATCCAAGTGCACCAAAGACACCAAACTGGAACATACACCTACTGGCAACAAAATAGAATAGATGTTAACTGAAGAATCAGGGCATTCTAAAGTTTAGTATATGCTCCTAGGAATGTTATTTTCAAGACTGTGCGAGTGATACACAAATACCAGTGCACTCAAAGGTATCTTATCCACTGGGACTCGGTTACAGGTGGCAACTTTGCTGCCCATGTGGGTTCTGGGAACTTACCTCAAATCGTCTTCAAGAGCAGTATGTACTCTTAAACATGAAACATCTATAAAGTCCTAAAATGAAGTTGTATGTTTCCAAAATTATTGTTTTAACCTAAAAAGCAGGATTTATAAATATTATTTATTTAAGAAATGTTTGTTTTATATAGCTTAGGCTATCTGATAACATTTGGGATCTTCCTGCTTCACCTTTCCAAATATGGGATTACAGACAAAGTCTAACATTCTCTGCATCAAAGACTCTTTGAAGTGATCATTAAAAGAAACATAGAGCTCAGAGCTGTAGGCATAACTCAGTGGGAATGCTTGATTGCCATGTACTGGGTTCAATGACAGTTACACAAAATAAACAAACAGATAACACATAGTCTGGAAATCCCAGTTGATATTTACTTGGGAAACCAGTTCACTGCTTTCATTGTCTCCACTTCACTTCTACTCTCACCACAGAAACTGTATTTTTATAGTCTGGAAGGGCCCCTTACTGTCTCTAAGCCTTCATTGTTGTTGACTGATTGACATAGTCTTTGGTGTTCTGTGTATAGACGTGATGTGTATATATAATATATAATTTTTTTTTACTTTTGAGATAGTAAGATAGTAAGAATATTACACCATTTCACCCTTCCTTTCATTCCACCGACACTCCAATATACCCTTCCTTTATTACCTTCAAATTGATGACTTTTTTGTTCATTAATTCTTTTTGCATACATATATGCAGGTGAATATAAATTCCTAAATGTGTCCTGCTCAATCTGTGAGAAGTTATTTTCATGCAGGTTTTAAGGTTGACCACAGCTGGACATCTGATTAGGATGCTCTTCTTTGGATACATGTCTCCTACTCACAGCTATACACAGTTAGTTGTCCCTATTTTCATGTGTAGTCCTGAGGCCTGTATGTTTTTCCCCATCCACATTGGCATGCCTGTTTATGAAATTTTTATCCTGCTCATATTTAGAAGTCATGTCAGTGACAGTTTATGAATGTAGCTTTTTATACTCCATTTATGTATGTAATTTTTGGTGGAAGTGCATCCCTAAGGCACACTGCCACCTGCCTGAGGACATGCTCCTCTGTTTGATGACTGCCTGCAGTTTATTAATGTGCACAGCATAGGTGTATAGTGATTGGGAATTAACATCCTGCATAGGTAAGGGAAATTGGAAAATACCAGTTAATTCTAAATCTCTAACTTTACATGAGAGTAATCTGTTGATTCAAGACATAACATGAGCACAAACTTGTCTACTGATCCAGGAGAGTTAACATAATACAAAATGGTTCATAATTACATAGAGGATGAAGTGTGCATGCATGGAAGCAAGAATATCAGTATGAACTTACCCCGATTCACAACTTGGAGGACACATGGATGCAAGCACAAACATCAACAAAAACTGACCGAACGTGACAATGAGAAAAAACAGATGTAAATATATGAATTGTCCAAATGACACTATGAATGGAAGGATATGACACAATACATAGAAGGGTATAACATCGGAATTGGAAAGAGAAGAATTAGATAATGATATACACATATCATATAAAGAGATAGCATAGACACTTAATAGATAAGCTGATTGATTCTGCATATAAGATTTTAATTTCGGTTTATCAGGTGCTGTTTTATACTGTTTGGTTAAACTGTTTATATGCACATATGTGTTTGTATTTTTTACTTTTGTTTCAAAATTAAAAGATTTCATATATAGTTTGTATATACTGTATATATGTACAAATTATATATAATATATACAAATTATATATAATATATACAAATGTAACATATAATTACATATAGAATATTATAAAAATACACATGGTATTTGTAACATGCTAAATGTATATGTAACATATACAAACATATACAAATTAATATATGTATATATAATTTTTTTTACATTTGAAATAATAAAATCACATAGTTCCCTTTTTCCTTTCTGCCCCTAAACCTTCCAATAGATTTCTTCTTTCTGGCTTTCAAATTCTTGACTTCTTTGCTCATTGTTATTGCTTATATATATGTATGTGCATATATATTTCTAAATGATTCCAATCTGTATTGTTACCTCTATGCTTGCCATTGGGTCTGACCATGTGACTCTGAGAATCCAATATGAGTGTTCTTCCCTGAATACATTTTTTCCACTCTTAGTTTTGCTCAATTCTCTACAGTTTTATGTGTAGGGTTGAGGGCTGTGAATTTTTCCATATCAATGTTCTCAAATTGATTGGTATTATTCCTGAACTACTCATATTTATTCATGTCAGCGACACATTTTGAGTGTAGCTGTTTACACTCCTGTCATTGATGATGTAATATAACCCATATTTTAAGGTGTTTTATCCTTCCTATTTTCAAATCATTTTCTTCTAATTTGGATATCACATACCTTGATCGTATCACATCATCCCAAATATGATTTCTTATCTTTCTAAACTGCAGTCATAACAATCACAGTATGGTATCACATATTTATATTGTGTTGCCTATAATCATGTGTACGACGTCAGTTTCTTCCAAAAATGATTTCATATGTTGATATCGCATAACCACAATTAGGATGACTTATCCTTCCAATTACCATGCCATTTCATTCCAGTTATGAGTCATAACCTTACTTTGATGCTTTCACAATCCATTCATAATGAGTGTCAGATCCTTCCTATATGTTTTCATATTCTTCTTATTGTGATGTCATGCATCTACAATGTTGTTGTCACATCATCCCAATTATGATGTCAGTTTATTTCATTTGTCAAATATTTGCATTGCTTATATCATTTCGTCATGATTTCCTGTCAGTTTGTTTGAGTTATGGTGACATATATGTATATTAATGATGTCACATCATAGTCTACATTATGTGTCTTATTCATCCCTTTAACATGCCATTTCATTCCAATTGTTCTGTCACAACCTGATATTGATGGTTTCACATCTTCCAATTTATAATATCAGTTCATTCATTATGCTGTCATATCCTTCTGATTGTGATATCATCTTGTTGTGATATCTTGTTTATGTCAGCTCTTCATAATTGTCAGTTTCTCCCAATTATGAGGTCATATATTTACATAGATTAATTCAAAAAATCCACATTATGCTGTCTTACCCTCTAATTATCACCTCATTTCCTTTGAGTTGTGATGTCACATATTTACAATGATGGTATCACATCATCAAAATTATGATGTCAGTTCCTGCCATTTATTCTGTCATTTACCTACTATTATGACATCATATATTTATACAATTTATATACCCTCATCATAGTTATTATATCTGTTTCTGAAAATTATATCATATTTATTTACATCGCTAATGTCACATAATCCATATAATATTGTCATATTCTTCAAATTTCTGGTCATTTCTTTCCTATTGTGATGTCACATACTTATGTTGATGGTATCACATTGTTACAATTATGATATCTCTTCCTTCTAATTTTGGTGGGATATCACTCATTTATAAAGACATTTTTACACTGATGTCACATGATCATGATTAATATTTCAGTTCCCTTTGTTTACAATGTCACATAGTTACATTATTTATATCAATCACACTGATTATAATGTCAGTTCTTTTCAATTTTGCTGTCATGGCCTTCTTATGATATCATATATTTAAATCGATGTGTTGATTTCATCTCATTAGTATTATGATATCAGATTCTTGAAATTATGATTTTTCACATTGTTGATATCACAGTCATTCTTATGTTGTTAGAGTCTTCCAATTGTGCTGTCAAATATAGACAACCCATTCACAAACCTTTGACCTACTAAGAGTCTTGCATACAAGATATGCTGGGGCAATGGTAGCAGAGAACTTAAGAGAGGGTCAAACTCATGACTGGTCTTATTTGAGGCCCACATCAGGTGAGAAAGCCCATGGCTGACAGTGCCCGGATGGCCGAAAACCTGAGGCTGGGTATCCCAAGGCGTACGCTAGAATCAAATTTGTTTCATGAAAAATTAAATGAAATAATTCTTAATGATATTTTGTTAATCTTCCAAAGAGAAGCTTCCTCAAGCAGCTGATGGAAACAGATTCAGAGAACCACAGCTACACATATTAGACATAGAGTGTGCATAAACTAAAGATCTCAACTGGTTCCCTACCTTAACATCTAAGGGAACACAACAGTGAGGTAAAGAAAGGATTGTGGAAGCCTGAGTTATCACAGACACCGGGGAACACAGCCCACTGAATCAACTAGACAGGGCTCATATGGGCTCACTGAGACTGAAGTGGAAATCAGAGCCTGTGTGCATCCACATGAGATCCTCTTCAGATATGGTATGCATTTTAGCTTGCTTTTTTCACAGGACTTGTAAAAATGGGAGTGGGGGTGTCTCTGACTCCTTTGCCTGCTCTTTGTACTCACTAGCCACTAGTGAGTTTTTTCAAACTACTTTGATATTAGGTTTTTCTTAGGCTGGGTTCTGTTGATATCTGTGAAAGACAAGCTCTTGTCAGAAGGGAATCAGTGGATCTCGGATACAAAGGGAAGGACTTGGGGGAGTAGAAAGAAGAAAAGATGATGTCATGATGCATTGTTTAAGAGAAGAATAAAATAAACATATGAAAGTATTGAGAAGCTGCCAATAGAGACAAACACCTACCTCATTAACCAGGGACTGACTTGTGTAAGAAATGGCTTCACTGTTTGCTGAAAGTGGGTACACAAAGGAGAACTCATTGTGTTGTGGATACAAACCTCTTAGGGCTGAGGTTTCCATTTCAGAGTAACAAATCTTTTGAAAGTGGATATTCAAAACCAAAATTATTGGATCAGCTTATTCACAGCTGTACCCTGTGCCAGCTGTCATTAGTACCTTGAGTTCTAGTGCCAGCATCTGGTCAGCTTTCAGGTCTTAAACCATGCTTTGATTTGAAGCCAACATATACTTAAATGAAAGGAGGTAAATGATACTGATCTTGAGTAATAAACAAATGACATGGGACCATAGGAATGTCATTAGGGTCATTAGGAAACCATTATGATCTCATTGTGAGCCACAATTTAATACTTCCCTAGTGCCATAGAGTTCCCACCCACTCATGACAATTCACTATATTACTATTAACATATTCCAAAATCAAGGACTGAGATATAACTGTATTTTACTTCTCCTGCCAATAATTTAATTGCAATTACTGTTGTAAACCAGACAAGTATGTGAAGGTATTACACTGCCAATCAACTACATTAATATTCTCTTAGACTTATGTCAATTACTTGTATGTTCATATCACCAGACTTTATACCAATACCAATCTGTGCCTCTGTCATACATAGCTCCTTGGAAAACTAAGGAATACAAGTTCCCTAATTTTATTTTTATAGAAGAACTAAGCCACAACGATGAAGTGCAAATCAGTGGAGGAAGTAGGTATTTGAATATCTCTTCCTGTTTAAACACATCAAAACTGACAGACAAACACACAAATGTACATACACATATACACACACATACACACAATGCACACACACACACACACACACACACACACAAATGAAAGATACTTAAAATGACATACATGCAGACACATATCCATACTTCCATAGATTATCTAGCACAGATACTCAGGACTGATATTTATCTGTGGATTCTTGGAAAACTGCCATTTTACTTTGGGAAAAGCTTTTCAGATACAAACAGGAGGCCTTCCAACTGTCTAAGTTCGGAGACTTGAGAACCTGCCTACTTTCTATTGATATCTTTGAGAATATCTCGAGGGGGGGAAAAAAAACAAGAACGTTTGCTTATAGACATTCTGCCCACCAGCCCCCTCCTCTGGACAACAACAATCCAGTATATATTATACTACGGAACTGTGAATCATATGCATTTTGGCATGCACTGACTTCTCATATGGAGCAGGCTATAATTAAATTGAATGATCAGCTGCTGTTTACAATTTTCAGTCAATTTCAGTCAATATTCTCAGACACAAGAATACCATTTATACTAATTCTAGAAAATACTTAGCTCTGTGGTCCCTGTAGTAGAATCTGTATTATTCTGGGCTCTGGTTGATGGTTGTGGTTGCATAGGGAATGTACCATCGATCCTTTTTTTAAAAACGGAGGGGACAAATAATAGATGTGCTGTCCTACATCAACTATGAACACAACACTGTTTACCAGCTCTTCTGCACATTTTGAGGCTTGGCTTCCACTCTTGGGACAGTATACAGCATGCATGCTCACTTTCATTTTCTTGGCATTTTATCACCTGTCCCTTATCAATGATTGCATTTTGCCAATGATCATATATGTTCAGTAACAAGAACAGACAATTAAACTAATGTGAATACATGCTTGTGATCATTGAACATCTAAAGTACATCAACATTGCCTCCCCTTCATAGTTATGATTGTATGAGGATTCTAACATAGAACAATCTTTCTTGTTTAAACTTTTGGGAACAAGTATAAGAGATGCTGAACTACATCTACAACAGAAATAGCTTACTGTTCATGGTCTTCTGAACTGTTAAAGGATCACATTCCAATCTAAGGAAAGAACAGAGTATGAATTATCCCTGGTAAATTTTTGAGCTTTCTACACCCCAGCGCCTACCATGGATTACTATTAGGCCCTATGGTACCCATTCTTCCACTTATAGCTATGGTTCAGCTTGCCAAAGTAGAACAAACACATGACATGAAAAATGATAGCTCAGAGGATCTCAACCTGGAACCTGTCATTCCTTCTGGGAAACTTGACCTATGTGGAGTTAAATAATATGAGCCAAAAACTGAGTCAGCTATTCCAGGAATCATGTCTCCAAATTAAGCTACACAGGCAGTGAAACCTGGAAAAGGAAAGTCTTCCTATTTCATTGGTTTCTAAGCTCATTTCTATGTCTGCATGGAGGTTTCTGGTTATGTACATTTACAATGAATAAATGACACAGCTTCCTGTTTTTGATGATCCATATCTTTTAGCTGTACAAGATGTCTAGTCATAGTTCAATGCTCCCAACACTATGTATTAGAAATGGACATGAGGTTTTGTATAACAAAAATTTCTGACAGGTAGTTGGATGAACATTAAATGTTCAACTCTCCAAAAGAAAAACCTTTAAAAATGCAAAAAAAATTAAGAAAGGAAAAGGAGGGAAAGAATAAAATCAAAATAAAAGAAGCAGAAATAAATGTAAGCAGTAGTGAATAATAAATGATAAAGAAGGCAAGTGGTTAAGAAGGCATGAATAAAGAAATCAATGATGAATGGGTGAATGTAAAAGACAGATGATTGGAAATGTTGCATTATGTAGATACTGGTGTGTATTCCAACAGGCATTTTATGTGTGAAATTAGAGAACAGAGAAAGCAGCTTTGGGCAGTGATGGGGCTGTAGTAAATTTTGATCTCTCAGTTTACTGTTAGGAAAACAAGAAAGTAGCCCAGAGAAGTCCAACTTTTACCAAGCACCATATGCAGTCTTGGGTGACTACTGTTTTGCATCCCTGCTAATCATGGTTATGCAGGGCACCAGGAACTCTGTTTTTTAACTCTGCTAGGACAAGAATTCTAAAGCTCTGCATACCTCAGAAGACTTCATGTTGGATTCCCTGTTTCCTGTATGCAAACCACTGCTGATCTGCCTTGGCGGCTGGATTCCCTTGCACACTGCCGGTGCTTGACCTGTGGTTACCCAGTTTCCAATCCCTGGCCAGAAGGTCAGAGCTTGAATATGAGCACAGAGAAAACACACGCAAACTGAGGAATGAGTCTCGGTTGATTTTTCACAGGTTCTGACCACGCAACATACAAATAGAGGACTAGACGCAAAAGGAAGCCTCAGGAGACGTATCTGATGGATCATAGTTTTCTTTATTGGTGGACTTTCCCTGTTTAAATATCTTTCCCCAGAGGAGGCAGGGTTCTGGTACTCTGCGTGGGAAAGTCCCATTAGCATGGGGGTAGGGCGGATACCTGGACTCATGGTCTTTGCAAAGACCGAGGGAGGTGTCTAATCACTAACAGGGTGGACAGAAACTTGCAAGGTTATTTCATTTTGCTGCTGTAAACAATTTGCGAACCTCCAGGACTGAAAGAGAAGGAGCTGGCAAAGTGTCCTCCCAGCCTTCTTAGCAGGGGTGAGGCACCTTTCTGCTTGTTTGACAGGTCTTCAGTCCCAAAGGTCCCACAACTTCAGTGGTCACCAGATTCAAATACTTTAAATCCTCATGGAAATATGAGACCATTGCCATGTTCTGGAGGATACAGACCACTCTCCTCTCAAGTCCTGAACAGAAATACAAAGGAAAGCATTCCATGCATCACAAAGACAATTTTGATTCAGAGTAGGATTTCACCTAGAATGTCATGTTCCTTTTAATCTACATCAACTCAATTGGCCCTCTTTTGAATCTGTTTTCCCAGTTTACTCCCACAGCAAGACTCCCAGGTGGCAGCCCACTCACTGTTTTACGCAATGCTGTCAAGTGATATGATTCCCATGTTGAATAAGAACAATGATCTTACAGTTGAAGATTGTACAGGATACTCATTTCCAAGGAATATGGGTACTTTCTGGTAAAATGGCTCCACCTCAATGAGAGCTATATTTCAAAAGATGATTGGAATTCCATTATTAGTTCGATAAGCCTACAGAAGCATGAGGAAAAATATCATTGACATTGGAACCAAAAGGCAGAGACAAGACATGCCAGGCAACCAATATAATCTCATGAGTTGCAACAATCTACCATATTCTTAATGTTATGCAAACCCCACCCTCTCAGGACACATCAGTGTATTTGTGTTTATTTTATCAACAGGATACAAGTCTTTTATGAGTTGGGAAATATTTATTTCTCCAACCACACATTTATGTATAAAGGCTATATTAAGCACACAAGCAAGTGGATACAATATTATGCCACTTTATATATTGAAGGGCTCTCAGAGATATTTCAGATATTCTTGCTCTAATACCACCAAACTGGAGACTAACAACATTCTTGTGCTTCAGCCTTACTCAGCCGCTAGCCACTAAATCACTCAAATAAAACCAAAGTTTTGACATATTTTTTTAAATTTTAACTATCAAGGTGCAATTCAGTAAAGTTGTTGTTTACATATTACTTCTTTTATTTGAGCTTAAAATCATTTTATAAAATTTAAAATGAATGCAGACTTAAATTGTGTTCACCATCAGAATCTAGCATTACTATGAAAGTTCGTGGCAAAAAAGTCAAATACCAACTAAAAAATACCCCTTTAATCATTGCCCTCCTTTCCTACAACAATCAATCTGCATGTTTTTTTTTATTTTTATTTTTATTTGTTTTTCGTATCCCAAAAATGCATCCAGTCTTCTGTCTTCCCTCCGTGTACTCCACCCAGGTCCTCTCAGCACACCAATATCCCAGATCTATCCCTTCCTCCCTCTGCTTCTGCACATAAAAGAGCTTTCCTTCAAGCATTAATAGTCAAACATGGCATAGCATGTTTTTGTTTGACTACTTTTTCCAGCACACAAACACAGAAACACATAGATATATACACACACGCACACACAGATAATAAAGAAAATGATACCATACTAACAAACTCACATACGGCCATAAATTTGTGCCACAGGTAAACAGGACAGTATTTTGTCTCTGATTTCTTAAAAAATTAGCATTTTCATTAGGGAAATGCCTTCATAATCCAATAGGCCACCTAACTCCACATGCCAAAGAAATGAAACTGCAGTCTATCTGCTCACTGTAGCGATCTTTTGTGATGTTCAGAGATCAAGACAAGAGGCTAGGTTCCTTGGGAATACCCTGTCCTAAATCTGTACCTACCAGAATCCAGGGAGCTTCTGTGTTGCTGATAACTGAGCTACCAGCATGTCAACCTGCTCAGAGCTTTTACAAAGAGCAGGCTATGGAATTAAATTACTGATCAGCTGCTGTCCACATGTTTGGCAATCAAATGTCTTCTCTGCTTAGACACATAAGGAGCCAAGCAAGCATACTTGAGCAAATTTTTATTGTCTGTGATACCAACACAAATTTTATCACTTGCTGAATGTTGTGACTGCATGGGACAGTCCACCACAGACCAATCATTATTATTTGTATTAAAATGGAAGGGAAAAAAGTAGATGTTCTGTTTTACATCTACTACACACGTGGCACACTCTGTATTCTGCACCTTTGGAGCTTAGATTCCTCTCTATGGAAAGAACACAGAACGCATGTCCCCTAGCCATTGCATGGGCTCTCTGATTTACAGCCTCTATCATGGAATACAATTTGGGCTTAGGCTACTTCTTCCACATCTGATCAGAAATCACCTTGAGGAGTGTTGTATTAACACCGAAAACAATGGCTGGAAAATTTTTGCAACATTCACTGCAGCTATCTCCCTGGGATTCTTGAACATGGTTTTCATAATAAAGAATGTAAAGATGAATGAATGTCTTTAAGAATATTGGATTGGATTGTTCCCATAGGGACCCATCTGGCTAATCAAGAAAGGGATAAAAGATACTGTATGCCTACTGATTTGAATCATTCAGATTGGAGTTACCTATGAAACTTTGCAAAGTTTCCACAAACCATTGAATCTAGCATGGCAGTCTACAACTGACACTTTCTAAAAACACAGAGGATAAGGAACTAGTGAATACCATTGTTTAGGAGCAATCAGATTAAGTTGAGTATGCCATAGGACAATTTCCCTGATTTCTTTTCAATGGCAATAAAGGAAGGAGAAAAAACTGATGTGAAGATATTTAAACGACCAATGCAAGGTGGAATTTGCAGGAATTCTTGTAATATAGAGATAAATGTAGAAATGAGAATATCAAAATTTTCTTCAGCAAGAGAGTGAGTATGAGACCAGCCAAGGATTCATGAGATTCAGGTGAGGTAGCATATGACGGATACTGATAAATTGATATTTAAGAGTCCTACTGGCATATAGTCAGGTGTGGTGTTCAATGTCTTCAATCACAACACCGAGGTGATAGAGGGAAATGGATTTGTTTGAGAGTGAGTTCAGTCTATTCTACATATGCAATTCCTGACCATCTAGGGCTACAGAGGGAGCTGTTATCTCAATTAAAAGGTAGTGTACACAACTTTTTATATCCTATCCAAATAATCCAACCACATTTCTAAAGAATATTTAAGACACTCACAGAATTTGAACATAATCTGGGTAGTAAATGCTGGTAAAACAAGATTGTTTCTTTTACTAGGTGTGTTAATAATATTGTATGTATAAAAGAAGGCATTGTTTTAATTGGAAATGGTGCTGAGAATTTATGTAGTCATTAATGAATTTTAATTGTAATTCCTAGGTATGGCCAACATTATTCAAATGATGAAAATATTTTTTTTCCGTATTTCAGAACCTACTTTCTTCTATTGCCTTGAATTTTTACTGTAAAATGAGTTACATAATAGACCTGTGTTTCAGTTAGAGCATGCCTGGTACTACGGAAAGATTTAAACAGCTTAAGAAAACCTCCCTCCTCTCTCTTTTATACCCCAAGACTATGACTTGAAACAATTGGCTAGCATTAAAATTTTATTTCCAGCTTAGAACTAACTAGATAACAACAAAACATCACAATCAACCACATAAGATAAATGACATTTGTCCTAATGTTCAACTGGCTGCAGATTTAAAGGCATGCTATAGGTTTATTACCCAGTAAACTATGTGCATCGAGATTCAGAAGCTAGGGCATGAATGGTGACTTGTTTCTTTAAGAATACTTTGTGGTTTTCTAGAAGACTCAAGTTCTAGAGTCTTCTCTAGAACCAACACTGTTTGGCTCTCAATTGCTTTTAACTCCATATTTAGGAATTCTGAAGCTGTCTTCTGGTCTCTTTGGTCTCATAAATATGGCATATTATCACTCAGATATAAACACAGAAACATAAAGTTAATTCATAAAAAATATAATAATCCACAAATTTGGGCTGCTCATGTAGTTCAATGCAGACCTAGCATTCATAAAAACTCTGGGTTTGATCCCCAGCACTACACAGACTAGGCATGGTGGTACATACATTTAACCATAGGACTGGAAAGGCAGAGGAAAGAGGTCATGAGTTTAAGCCCAGCCTCAGCTAAATAATAAGCTCAAGGCCAACCTTTAATACATAATATCTTGTTACAAAGCCTAAATAAATAAATAAATAAATAAATAAATAAATAAATAAATAAATATTTCCAAACACTTAAAAACTTGCCTCATATTTTTATATTGAAAAAATCTCCCACTTCAGTCTATTTGCATGTATAAGGTCCTTCGCCTATCTATCTCATTTGGTGTTTTTATTTTGGATTGATAGCCATGTTCCTTCTATGTCTCTGTGTCACATGATCATGACAACAAACACTGTTCAATTACTGTGAAATCAGTGTTTTTAAGCTTCAGAATTTTTGACACTTATTTCATTATGAAGTCATTCGTGAGAGGATGTGATAGAAAGGTAAATTCCAATTCCATTTTCAGCATCTAAACATGAGAATTAAATGTTTTGAGGAAGAATCTGCTGTCTTTTTAGCTGCATCACCTGGACTGATATCTGATATCTGTAAAACAAGTTGAGTTTCTGTACGTCCAACAGATTTGGCCCTCAAATTCAGATAGTTTGGCTTGGTGAGAGATGAATCATTGCAGCTGCAGACCCTCATCAATGTCAGTACATCTGAAGGGCAGCGTCCCTCAGACAAGGGACAGTGCATTGTCTCAACAATAAAGGCATTTCCTGCTAAGCTTAATGAGAGAATATTTAAAAATAATTTCACAGAATGGACACATTTAAAGACAGAAATTCAATTTTTTACAGACTTAGCACAGGTCGTAGACTCTTTGTCTACTACATATCAGAACATAATGCTTCACAAATTTTGTAGAGATAAAAAATTCAACAAAATCATTGAAAAAAAATTCCCAAATATACTGAAATGGACGCCTATATAAGTACAAGAAGTTTATAGAATATTAATTAGACTGGACCAGAAGTGCAAGTCCCCTTGCCACATAAAAATGAAACCACTGAACATATAGAACAAACAAAGAACACTAAAACCTGCAAGAGAAAAACAACAAATAAGATACAAAGGCAAACTTAATAGAATAACACCTAACTTATTAAAAGAGACCTTAATGCCTAACCCTAAACAGAAAAGCTACATAGTATAAGGAATAAAGGTGCAAGACCAGACTAATATTTTCAGCTAAACTTTCCATTATCATAGTCAGAGAAACCAAAATATTTCATATCAAAATGAATACAAATTCAAACAATACGTGGTTACAAATCTTGACCTACAGAAGGTAGTAAAATGAAAACTCCAATCTAAAGAGACTAAGTACAATAAGGAAATCACAGGAAATAAATAATCTCATATCATCATACTCAGTAGAAGACACAGACACACACACACGTAAAAAATAACTAGAAAATAAAAGGAACTAACAATCATTGGTCATTGATATCCCTCAAGATTAATGGTCTCCATTCCCCAACAAAAAGTAACAGATTAACAAAATGGATCTGAAAACAGAATTCTGCCTTCTACTGCATACAAAAAACATACCCCAACATCAAAGATAAATATTACCTCAGAGTAAAGCATTCAGAATAGTTTTACCAAGACAATGGACCTAAAAATCAAGCTGATGTAGCCATTCTAGCATCCATCAAAGTAGACTTCAAACCAAAATAAATCAGAAGAGATAGGGAAGGACATTTCATACCTATTAAATGAAAAATCCACTAAGATGACATTGCAATTCTTCACACTTATGTCTCTAAAACGAGGGCTCCAAAATTTGCAAAAGGAAAATGCAATATTTAAATAAACACATTGACCTTCATACTCTAATACTAGGAGATTTCAATACCCACTTTCACCAACTGACTGGCCATCCATACAAAAAAATATCTGAGAAATATTGGCATTAACAAATATTATGAAATAAGTGGACCTAACAGACATTTACAGTGCATTTTACCCACACAAAAAGAAAATATATTTTTCTCACCGTCTTACAAAGCCTTCTCCATAATTGATCACATTGCCAAAATGCAAATGTAAATAAATACAGGAAAACTAAATAACCCCCTGCATCCTATCAGATCATGAAGGATTAATGCTCAACTTCAGCAGCCACAACAGCAGAAGGCCAACAATTTCATGGGAACTCTACAACTCTAGTAAATGACGACTGTGTCAAGACAGAAATAAAGGAAGAAATTAAAAACTTTAATTAAATGAAAGTGATTCTAAAAAATATCCAAACTTATGTTACATGAAAAAACTATGCTAAGAGGAATATTGATAGCACAAAGTGCCTACCAGAAAAGATTGGAGAAATCATATACTAGCTAATTAAGAGCAGATTTGAAAGCCCTATATAAAAAAGAATCAAACATACACAGAAGAAATAGACATCAAGAACTAATCAAACTGAGGGCAGAAATCAATAAAATAGAAACAAAAGAACAATTCATACAATCAATGAAATAAAGAGCTGGTTGCTTGAGAAAATCAGAAAGATAGACAAACCCCTAGTCTAACCTATTTAAAAATAGACAGAGAAGATCCAAATAACAAAACCACAAAGAAAAAGGAGGGTATAAACAACCTAAATAGAACTATAACTCTCAAGGAAATGAAGAAGCCAGTAAGGGACTCACAATCAAGAAAAAGCCAGGGCCAGATGACTTTAGGAAAGAATTATATCAGACATTCAAAAAAGAAGGAACACCAAAATTTCTCAAGTTATTCTTCAAAACAGATGCAGAATGAACTTTTCCAAGCTCATTCTATGAAGTCACAGTCATGGTAATACCCAATCATCTCAAAGATTCAAAAAGACAGAGATTTATATGCCAATATCACCCATGAACATAGATGAAAATGAACTCAATAAAATATTCACAAAGCATATCCAAGAACACATTAAAAAGATTCTTCACGGTGATTGAATAGTCTTCATCCCAGAGAAGAAGTGATCGTTCAATACAAGAAAATAACTCAGTGTAATCCACTGCATAAACAAATTAATAGTAAAAAAAAAAACTACATGATCATCTCTCTACAATGTGAGAAAGCTTTTGATATCAAACAACACTTCAAAATAAACCTCATGGAGAGATTGAGGATAAAAAGGTCATACTGAAACATCATAAAGGTAAGTAACAGAAATCCTACCGACAACATCAAATTAAATAAATGAAAACTCAAAGCAATTACACTAAAATCAGAAGCAAGACCAGGCTGTTTCCTCCATTTTTAAATATTGAATACAGTACTTAAAGGTCTAGCAAGAACAAAGAGGCAAGAGAAGGAGATTAAGTGGATATGAATTCACAAGGAATCAGTCAAAATATCCTAATTTCCATATGAGATATAATATATAAATGACCTCAAAAACTGGATCAAGAAACTCCTATAGCAGGTAAACAACTTCAGTGAAATGACTGGTTACAAGGTAAACTCAAGAAATATCTGTAGCATTCCTATATACAAATGACAAATAGAAAGAGAAAGAAATAAGAGAAATAAGACTCTTCACAATAGATACAAATAACATAAGGTATCTTTCGCAACTCTATCCAAGAATGTGAAAGGCTTGAATGACAAAATCTTTATGTCCTTGACGAGGGAATTTGAAGATCTCAAAAGATTGAAAGGTATCCCATGTACCTGGGTTGGAAAGATTAACATAATAAAAATGGCCACACTGTATCCTTAAAAATGTTCTAAATGTGGCTTCTCCTATAATAGCACTAGCAACATATAGATGTTTAAAATTAAACTTAAGTTAATTGGGTTGAATGTTATTTCAATGGAGTTCCAGTGGCCTATCATATGGGAAATGCTAGGTTCAAATTCTGGTACTAAACATAGAAAATGTAATTACAATATAATTAAAATTGGCACAGAGATCCAGAAATTCTTTCTCTCACCTGGTGTCTGTGCCTGATCCCGCTTAAATCTATGATACCAAGGTCACCACAATGGATCATGAAAAATCATAATTAGGCCTGTGCTGAACCTCAGTTTCAGCATACTTTTTCTCAGGGGTCTGCATTACACAAAAATATTATTGGTGATTAACAACAAGTAAGAATACAGTGTATGCATCTAACTTGCCATCCTGTATTCTTTTACAAAGACTTCCAACATGGCAAAATTACAAAGTTATGTCAAGGAAAGAGACAGAAACCTCTTTTTTTGGATAAAGACACCACAAAACTATACCACAGCAACAAAAAGGAAGTTGGATAATGAAGTTACTCCTGTCTTTAAATATGCTTTGAGAATGTGAACATTCAAAGAAAAAATAAAAAATAGAAGAAAGAAAAGGCTTAAGATTGAAGAAATACAAGAAGAAAAAAAAACTGACTCCAAAGGGGAAAAATTATTTTCTTGAAAGCCTAAGTGAGTCTATAGTATTTCAGTAAGTCAGAACAGTCCAAGGTAAACATCCAAAACTCATTTCTGTAAAATACCAAAAGGATGGAAGAATGATGTAGCTGAAACATCTGCTACACACTGATAACCTGAGTGGATTTAGATAAAGTTAGATGACTAGACAGGGGCTCCTATCGCCGAATATTGCTCCATAGGGCTCCCTCATGATACTCCCTCTGTGTCACAGAAAGATTTTCTTTCCCTATACAACAGAGCTATTATTTGGCTGAGGTAAGTTGTAGCTGCATTCCCTGCTTTACCTGATCCAATTTGCTTAACATAGCGGAACATGTTATTACTAATAACTTATACATTACTAATAACTAATACTACTAATAACTATGTGAAGAAAACCCTCTAACATCTCAATGATTCATTTTACAGCTAGGGGAGTTTGCATCATTAAAAAATACAAAGGACTGCAATGTTTTCCAGAGATTGCTTTGATGGTAATACAGAAAATCAAAGAAAGATGTCTTTGTTTCTCCATTTCTTATCAATAAAGAGATTATTCACTTATCACTTCTAAATATGAACACTATCCAATAAATTTAGCCTCAGCTCTCAACGGTTAAGTATATCAAGTATAATAGAATTAACCAGTACTAAATTAATTACACATAACTCTCCTGTTATTGCAATCATTCCCTACGTAGCCCACCCTCTTCCTTTCTGTAGTAGAATGTGTATTATAGCTACTAGTCTTCTATATTTATATGCTGCCATTATTCCAGAATGTTTTGATTAATATATTCAATTACATAATATTTTCTTTCTAATTAATTCATTAATTCCAATATTCATGCAAGAAAGGCATTAACTAAGGTAAGTAAAATATTCTTTTATGCATGTGAATGTCTCATCATATATTTTGTTTAAAGTTGAACCCTAGAACTTGCACATGTTAGGCAAGCTTTCTGATGATAAGCTGTATCACCACTCCAACTATGAAATTGTTCTCATCATATATTGGTCTAAAGTAAAATGATGACTTTAAAGTTACTAAGTTCGGGTGTAAACTTTAAATATTGAAATATCTTCTTTGAAAGACTTAAAACTCCTATTTTTATGTATAAAAACAATAAAATATGGTCAAAATATAGCCATTTAAAAATATGATGTGTGATATGGAGAGACAAGAACAAATTCTGTTTCAGAATATTTTACCATCTACACATACATGAACTTCAATAGGAGAAGATGTCACAACACGATCTCCCCAGAAATAACAAAATGAGTGTACCACCTCTCAGAATTAACAGGCAAAGGCTTCAATAGATTTCTGTTTAAGGGTAAAATAAATACCTAAGAATGAAATAACAGTCCTTAATCAGGTTCATGCTTTATTTAATCATGTTCTCTACATTTTGTTACCATAAAACTAAAAGGGCTATATAAAGAAAATTTTAAGAAGTTTCTGTTTAGCTGCACAGAAAAAAGCTTCGCAAAACAGGTTGAATCTGAATCAATAAAAAAATGACAAAAATGGGCTGAACAGGGGTGGGGAAAATGTCCAACCTACATCAGATTAACTTCTGAAACCCAATGAGCAAAAATAAGATGTAAAATTCTTTCTGGAATTAAAGTATTCATTCTGAAAATGAGAATCTTCACTTGACTTGCTAATTTTGAAGCCACACAACTTTCAGGGTCCATACTGTATGAATCAATCTTAACCCCTACTTTAAGCAAAATACAAACAAAGCATGTTATCAAAAGCCTATAATCACAGGACTTGGGAGGAAGAGGCAGGAAATCAGAAAGCCAAGCATACTGTTTTGGCTAAATAGAGAGTTTATTCTGGCCACAAGATGGTGATTTTGTGATAGTACAGACACTCTCTGACTGGCACAAAGTGCTGACATTCGCACAAAGTTTGTTCCAATAAAAATGAAAATATTTCATATCATTCAAATATACTTACACATTCAATGAGTAAGCAATGTGTGCTTACTATATGCCAAGCATACGTACTTTTAGTATTTAAAAGCACATAGTTGTACTGTGGTTTTTTAGCATCATCTAAACTCCTCTCATTTCAAAGAAAGGGGTTTTAAGTATGAATTGAGGATAATTTCCCTATTCTTTTCCTCTAATCTATCCAAATTATTTGATTTTTGCCTTTCTGGCTCACACTGATTTTTCTTTTCACTGACTGCTGCAAATCCCTATGTCTGTTTATACAAAACATTCACCCAGTGTTCTTATCTGCTCCTAAGAATGGAAACAAAAGGACACAATAACTGTCAAAATAATTACTTAAATCTCCGTGGTCCAAAATAAAGTTAAACATATTTTAACCACAGAGTCTTTTCCTAAGAATACTGTCTAACTTTGAAAAAACCTAATTAAAAATGCCTTCTGCAGAAGGACTTGGATCTACACACTGTGTAGTGTGTACTAAGTTGGAATATGGATGGCTCCTAACTCTTAGCATTTTAACTAAGCTGTATGTATGTTAAATACACTACGATGTCCTATTACCACATCCAAGAATTAGGGCACTAAAATTGAAAACAAATCAAACTGTACAAAAACAGCTGAACTTACCACAGTTATTTCTGTAAGAGAATTCTATAAATAATGCTGAAAAGTATCATACCATGGGCTCAGGGGATTAAAATATTTAAAGGGCATTTGGACTGTTATCTAATCGATAACAGAGTGTGTGTGTGTCTGTGTGTGTGACGCAGCTAATACTCTAAGGTTGGAATGGCCGCACAACTTCTCAAGGTTTGTCAAAATCTTCCTCATGCTGAACTGAGCTCTACGGCCACGACAAACCCAACTCTGCCCAGTCCCCTTGCCCTGCACTCCCCCTAAGAATCCTCCCCCAGGTCCATGGTCACCAGTAGTCCCGCCTTAGGTCCTTCCCATCCTTTCACACCAGGGAATTTGGGCGACATCAAGGCAGTGTCCAGACAGATGGCCACCCTGTGGCTCCCAGTGGCCCTGGGTGCTTGCTCCCTCACTCTGCCCCCAGCAGCTCATTCCCATGGCTAGTTTCGCCTCCTTCCCTTCGCAGAACATGCGTGTAATCCTACCTGCCTGAGGCCGGTTTTCCTAGGAGCGCAAAACTCATCCCTGCTGCTCCACTCACTGCAGCCCCTCAGTGCACCACAAAGAACACTTCCCTACTTGCCTCTGCCCCAGGCCTGCAAACAAGGATCCTAGTGAGAATGGATGGGCATGTCCTTGGTGAGGTAAATATGATTCTGAGGGAATATCCAGGGGTGGGCATGTACTTGAGGGCAGGTCAACTTGATTCAGGACCTTGGAAGTGCAGGAGCATGAGCAGCTGACACAGGCCCAAACTTCACCCTTACTTTTTGTGACAACTGAAAAGCCTCACTTTCAAGTTCACTTCACACATGAAGGAAAGCTCTTTACCACCTAGCTATATTTGCAGGCCTTCCAAAAGGTAAAAGAAAATAAAGTATGGTGGAGCCATTTTTCAAACTTGTAGCTCCAGATCAGGAGCTTATAATTTTAGTCATATCATATTTAATACTGTTTGCTTTACTTAGCAGTTTTTAACAAGAATTAATAGTATGGGAGAGTCATATATAGAAACGCGGTATAGCTGCATAAGTTCTCCCTGAGCTCTTAAAATCTTTAGTCCCCCTTCTCTGTGATGTTCTCTGAGCCTTAGGTGAAAGGATGTGCTGTAGATGTTTCAGTTGAGGCTCAAAACCACATGATCAGTGATTCTCTGCATGTTGACACATTGTGGCTTTCTGTGAAGGTCTCTGCTTTTAAAAGAAGTTTCTTTGAGGTGGGTTGAGAGCTACATTTATCTGTGTGTTCAATGATAAATACTATGAAACGCTGTCAGATATTAGACTAATGTAAGAAACCCATAATAGCAATTTCTTCTTTAAGCACTATGGTCTGATCTGCCACAGACATGTGGTTTAGTTTACAGTGCCAGACACTGTCAACAATTGTTTCATAAACAAGACCTGATTAATGAAAATATGCCACCAAGGTTGGGGGAATCTCACAATGCTTTGCCTATACATGAAGAGCTACAGCAAATTAATGACTGCTGAGAGAGAGAGAAAATTTGTCTTGCCCGGGAACAAGCCCATCATTGATTATCCAATAGCAAATAATTCTCTCTAAAATCATAAATATACAAGCAACAATAAATAGACTCCAACTGTTGTATTTACAATTTATCAAATTATATATATAACAGTAATAGTTAAAGAAAAAGAATCCATAAATTTGGTACAGAAGAAGGAGAGGAAACACATGATGGTCTAGAAAAGGAGAAAATTATATTATATATATAAATATAAATGAAATTATAGATAAAAATGCATGTTGATTTACACATATTTGAAAGAAACTATGACTCCAATGACATTAAAATAATAAATATACTTATACATAGAGAGAAAACTAGATATCTGTCATGATGCTTGTGGAGATGTCCAGATACCTGTGGAATGCCATGATGCCTGGGGATTGGCTGCGTACCTGTGCTGTACCAGGTTGCCTTTGTGAAGTCCAGGTGGCTGTAAGATGTCCAAATGCTTAGATGATATAGTACTTTATTGATATCCAGTTAGCTGTGTGAACTCCAGTTGGCTTAAGGATATTTGGGAGCCTGCAGGATTAGAGAGTATCTGGGGGAAGACATGATGCATGTGGGTTTTTGGGGTGACTTTGGAATGTCATGGTGTATTCAGTGTGTCTGGGGGCTTGGGCAACGTCTGGATCCTTGTGTGTTTGAGAAGTGAGGTCCAATTTCATATTGATCTTTGTCTTCTTTAAAGTGTCTTCTGAGTGCAAAGTAAGCAAGAAAATTGTTCATGAAACCAGCTTCCAGCCACCAGCAAAAGCCAAGGTTATTTCCATAAAACTTGCTCTTGCCATACAGGCTTAAATAAATTTTCTTTTTCTTTCTTTCTTTCTTTCTTTCTTTCTTTCTTTCTTTCTTTCTTTCTTTCTTTCTTCCTTATTTTCTTTATATTGAGAGCATGGGGTTCAAGAGTAGATATGGGAAAGTGTGTGATCAGGATACAATGTATGAAACTTGTGTACTTATAAAATTATTATGTTGGGGGAAAGACAATAGTGGCAAGTCACATATTGCTTATATCCCAAAATGGCATCCATTCCACACAGTTGCTATAAGATTACCAATGCACAGATTTTTAACTACCAGCCTTTGTATGGGTTTTAAGTTACCTTATTTCACAGATTTTATAGATTTTTTTTTTTTTGTTTTTGGAGACAGCTTTTCTCTATTGTAACTCTGCTTATCCTGGAACTCAATTTGTAGATTAGGCTGGCTTCATACTCACAGAGATCCGCCTATCTCTGTCTCTTGAATGCTGGATTTAAAGGCATGTGCCAACACTTCCTGGTAATTTTATAGATTTTTAACTAAACCAAATAAAATTACAAATCTCTTCTTGACAGAAAGTTCACATAAACCTAGTATTTTGTTCTTCTGTTTTTCTCTCTTCTTTCGCTCACACTGTCAGGTAGCTCCACTGAGAGGGAACATAGAAACATTAAATCTTCTTGGGTATCAGACGATAAGAGCCATAATCCAATTACAGAGAAACTAGCTATTCAATATTGGAGAACAGCATAAAACAATTTAATTTTATCTATACCCAAAAGGCATTTAAATCTTTGTAAACTTGAAATCAGTGAACAAAAAGCTCAGAGGTAAATTCTTACCAAGAATGCATCATGGTAGCAGTGCTGGCTGACAGCTGGCAGCATTAGAAACAGAAAAATGTAACAAAGTAACACAGATCCCAGAAATCCTGTTCACTTAATGAGCAGTCAGAAAAAAAATATGCTGTGGGCAACATCATTCATACTGAACCTGATCCATTTCTGTATGGTATGTTTACAACAAAACTTGAAGAAACATCAGAATACACAAATCCACTTATCAAAAAAAACGGAAAGAGAAATATTTCCAACAATAAAACAGAGAGGCAAAATTTTCCCTCCCAAACAGAAAAAAGATAGTCTGGTCTTTACAACCAAAGACAACCAGGACATTGCTGGTAACATGCTATTTATTCTTGACAAAACAATATTTAGAATCTCTCATTGGAAAAGTGAACTTACAGATTAGGAGAATTTTTCTTTTATATATCACTTAAGCATAGTAAGAAAAACTTAAAACATAACTATCTCTCTTACATAGGCATTTGTTTGAATGTTGGTTCCCCTGTTAGTGGAATTGTTTGGGAAGAATTAGAACATGTGACCTGAAGAAGAGATACAATAGTTCAGTGGACCTAATCTAATGGTGTCCCAGTTCTGACAGAATAAGCAGACACAAGGTCCTATCCATAAAACAGAAGCTATCTTTCTGTGATAACCTCTCCCAAATGAAAAATTAGTTCAATTCATTTGAATCTCACTGTGAATTCAAATTGTACCATGAGCTGTATTATACAATCAATTCAAAATGAACTCAAAGGTATTTTTGTTTGCTAGTTATGCTGGGGGCATAGCAGTCTGAAGAAGGCATTAGCAAAGCTGCATCATCAACTGAGAAAATTGTGGTTCTTTATATATTTGGGTCTCATGGCCTGGCAAGGGGCCTGTGGTCCAAACTCAAACTAAGCTCAAGATTAGAGACCTGTCTTGGTGCCTCTAGTTCTGCATAATGATGACTAATCATAGTCTATTCTGGTGGTGACTCTGACTAGTATCTGCTACATGCAAATATCTTACTGCCTTTCCCCCCTCACTCCACGTTACCTCACAACTTATGTCATCTCTCCTCATCTGCTAGAGTCGCATTTACCCTCACCCAACAAAAAGGCAGCTTGTACTAATAAAAGCAAGTTCCTGCTTTGAAAGTTATCCTGGCACATGTGTGCCTGTCTTCCGTAGGGGAGTGGTTCGGCCTTCAGTGCTCACCATCCTGTTCAGCCCCGAGCAGGACACACTGATCCTGTCTTCAATGACTTGTACTATCGGAATGCCTGACACTTTATACACTGTTTCTGGTAGAAGGGACAAGGCTTTACAGAGTTCCGTAAGACTGTAGGAATATTCCCTCCTTTTCCTTTGAATACTCTGGAGGAGGGTCCCCTTGTGGGCCTGAAAATTGCCATTATGCCATTAAAAGGTTTGAGGGTAGAATTAGCTAGTCTCCCACCTGAAACGCCAAGGAAAAGCTTTTTATTGTGGAGGTCAAGATGGATGGGAAAGTTGAACGAACATTTGGACAAAAAGATATTCAAAAATAATATTTATGAATTAATTCCATGGAAGCAATGCTAATAAAATTAGTTTTGATATTTGTGAAATACAGGAGATTGCAAAGAAAACTTTAAATTATGTGAAGTGGTATAAAATACATTATGTTTTAAAAGCGTGAATGAATTTTTTTGAAAGTTGGGGAAAATGTTGAAAGACTTCTAAGGAATAAATCACATGATAGTATTACATCTATACAAGTTTGTATGTAACTTGATAGCATAATATTCCAGGATTCAACTAATTAGGACACTGCATTTAATCAACAATTATGTTGGAGTGAGTATACATAAAATGGTGTCTAGAATGCACAAAAAATATAAAGATAAATGATTTACACATTGCAACTATGAATCTTATTAAGTAATATCATTGAATGATATATCTTCAGAATAAATGACTCAAAACAAATAATGAAATTCAATTGTATTTGACCATTCATTGATATATTTATTCATTTTATTCATTTACTCTAGTAAATTCAAAAGACTACTATTTACACAAATCATAAAATACCATACTAGATCTTAGGCTATTCCTTTATTCAAGTATGCACATTTCTGTTTACATGACTGAGTTAAACTAAAATGACTATGCAATTCTCTTGATAGCATCAATTTCTGAACATTCCTTTTTATTTGAGGATTTTGAGCCTTTGTCAGACATGAAAACAAATTAAATAACATGTATGAAGATTAAGATTATGTACTCATACTACCCTCTTATTTTATATTCAAACCATTATTTTAATCTGTACTTAATAAGACAATATAATCAACCTTGTACTATATTGATCTACAAATATTGTCATCACTTACAGCATAACATATTTGCATAGCTTTAAAACTGCACCTTTAATATACAGAATATAATGGATGTATGTGTGTGTTGTAAACATTCACAGTAATGTGACAACAGCTTCAAAGCAACCTTAAACAATAAATATTGCAAAACCCTTACAAGCAACTCAGGGATATATGCTGATCACATATGTACAACTGTGAATGCTATTCATTATTAACTCGATTCAAAGGAGTATATTATTCAGTTGTGAATCTCTGTTTAGGAAGTATGTGAAAGAATACTGTATAGTCTTTCTCTATCTAATGTTTGTATGTGTATATATGTGTGCCTGTGTATCAAAGTACAATTACATGACTGCTTAATAAGTACAAATAAAGCTCGTCTCTATATACTATCAATACTAACATATAAAAGGAATTATCAGACACCATAGAAAATTGATAGACCAAAGAACAAAAACTACAGACAGAATGGAAACAGAGAGAGAAGAGGGTAATTAAAAATTAAATTATGTTTTGGGCTAAACTATTCCAAGAAAAAGACACCTTTTATTGATTAATGCTTTATCTATGCAATTTAGTGTCTTGTGTAACCAAAACACTTATTTTTCATTTCCTAATTCAAAGCAACCCAACTTCTTCAATCAAAGTTAGTTATAACCATGTTTTCTTCTCATAGGAAATGTTTTGATTTAAGAAATAGATCTGTGAAATAAAAACACAGGACAAATATAAAATAACTCATTGTATTAATCACATATTTTTGTAGTTGTACTTTGTTGTGGCAGGTCAGATTTGAAGTCAAAGAGACATTTTTATATGTGGAATACGCCACAGCTCAGCAGGGGACCATTGTCATAGCCAATGTAATTCTGAATGGTGGCTCCCTGAGAATTTGAACTCAGGTTTTTTTTTATTTATTTGGAACTGATGTGATATTCTACTGATCACATGAAGATCATTATCAATAAAACTTCCCCCAAATAAATCAAATACCTGCAGAAATCATGAAATTCCAAGACATAAAACATCCTCTCAAACCACAGTGCATAAAACAATTTCTTGAAATTCCACAATGTATCATATTAATATAATTTTAATTTTCATCTTTAATTTTATCTCTTTGTTGTTTTTTCTTTCCATTATCTACTAACTGCCTCCATGAAACCTCTACCAAGTCACTCCAATTTTAAAATAGATAAGAATTTTGATTTTTATTATTTTTTCTACTACCAACACTATTTAACACTGCATTGTTGGAGAAATTTATTTTTAGTTATGCATAAAGTAATTGTTTTTGTGCAATGTTGGATGAAGTTCTGTCAGGACTTACTGTTTGTATTGTCTGCAAGTTTTGGATTTACATGTTGAGATGTTTAATGGGTCATGATTTTCATATGCTATCAGTAGAA
This sequence comes from Cricetomys ansorgei, assembly GCA_026225945.1. Lineage (NCBI taxonomy): Eukaryota > Metazoa > Chordata > Mammalia > Rodentia > Nesomyidae > Cricetomys > Cricetomys ansorgei. The sequence goes on along the minus strand of JAMJFZ010001949.1, from coordinate 847,120 downwards.
CACCTGAGAAATTCAGGATCAATAAAAATACCTGAGCTCAGATGATCAGGGTTTCACTGACCTGTAGAGCACTGGCCAGTACAGGGCTTGCTTTTGCTGATGTTTGGAAGAGTTTGCATGTATGCATGTATGTGCCTCATGACTTATTTGATCAACTTCCACAGTAGGTGAACCTCGATAAAGGACATACCATCCTGGGACACTGACATCTTGCCAGATAATCTAATGTGGAGAGGAAGAAACTTAACAGACCTCAAGGAGTCTGTTTTCACTTTGTTCTGTGCAAAACTGTCCAGATATTGGTGAAGTGAGGCATTGTTGACAAGAAACATCTGCCTTGGTGATAAGAAGTCCACCCAACAAGGGAAGAATTCATGAAGAAAAGGTGATACACTGTTGATTTCCTGATAAACAGACTCAATCATAAAATTTGAAAAGTGTTTCCTCAGGTTCAGCACACAGAAGCTGTCTCCCCGAACCGGCCTAGATATTTTGTCTTGCTGGCTTCCAAATTTGATTCTGTAAGAGTCACCCAGATGGTACTAATATTGAAGGAATGAAGGGTTCATGGAGAGCACCTGAAGGTGGGCACTGTGATAGGGCAGAATAGGCCATTGGTGAGATTGCAACCATAGAAGTAGTTGAAGTCCAGATTGAAAGTGTTATGTAAAGAATATGAGGCTTGGCACTGTGAAGAGAGCCCAGGAGATGCTACTGGTGAACGTTTAGCCTACTTGTTCCAGAAGACCTCAGCACTCTGAAAATATAAGTACCATGGGATGACCACCAAGAACCTTGGTAGCAGTTGAGTGCAACCATACAGAACCTGGAAGACAAGCTGTGTATGCTGCAAAGGGCAGAGCGAGAAATGTAACCCAACTACTTTAAAGGACTCCAGAAGATTATGAGTGTATTTCAGATAATTGGACACTGATATTGATTTTCTCCTGTGCAAGTATATTGGGAAAATCTAGATAGATGTTTGGTTTTATGTAATCTTCCCATCCTAGTAAACCCTTGTGATTGTTGTTCTTTTAAATAGTTTTGCTGGTGTAATTTAAATTGTTTTGTAGGGAAAAGCAATTTTTATATTATATTGAAGATTAGAAGTGTTGTAGAGTTCATTTTTAGTTATGTATAAAATAGTGGTGTGCTGTTGGAGGTGTTGCCTAGGTCATGGCATTCTGCATTATCTGTAGGTGTTGGATTTATGTGCGGGATGTTTGATTAGTCATGTTCTACATGTGCTATCAGTGGAACACCTGAGGAGTTCTAAATGAATAAAAACACCCAAGCTTAGATGCTCAGATTTCCATTGCTCAGTGTGGTGCTGGACAGTGGTTCCCTCTGTTGAGATCTATCAGGGATTCCACCTCTGGTGGTGCCTTACTGTCTTCCTTGCAGGGCCACCACAGCAGAATACTACTACATTACATAATTCCTTATATTATTCTAAATTCATCTTCATACCCACAGATAAATGTAGTAACCTCTCTTTATCTAAGAAGTTTCTCTATAAAGTCACTAGTAGACACAAAGCAGTGATCAATAGTTCATGGAAAGCCTAGCGCCAATGAATACATCTGCATCACATCTCCTATATCTATAACACATGGAGCATTGCAGAACTAGTTGAAGAAGTTTTGTATTAGCTATAATACCAGAAAGTATAATGTGAAACTGGCTCTACTCAAAAATGCTACAGAAACAAGACAGTATCTATGAACATGTTAATATGGAAGGGAACATACTTCTTATATATTTAAGATGTTTTAATTGCTTTTTCTGTGTGCAAGAAAGATTTTATGAGTTTAAATTACTTATTCTACTCTCAGGTCATTTTGTTTGCATGGAAAATAGAAGGAAAATGTGTACTTTCCTTATTTCTAGACATTTTGAATATTTGCATTAGAATATTGAAGCTACATAACACATGTTATTATTATATTTCTTTAGTGGAATTTATCTCTTTTGCTGTATTTTATGGAGAAAAATTCATAAATGGATATCAGTAAGAATTTCCATGAAGTATATGTTGACCAAACATTGTTTTCCAACTGAGAATTGTCCTACTTCTACCAACCCTACTGATAAAAATGGTGATGTGCTTCAAAAAAAATCTTTCTTCATGGTAGATCAAACTATGTGAGAATTTCTAATATTTACCATTAAGCTTCCCTAGTTAATAATAAAATTAAACTTCCCTAGTTAATAATAATTAAAAGTTCCAGTCCTTAGTTAATATAGTAATTAAAAATGCAGATCATTTTTTTTTTCCGAGTAGGCTTTTCTGTTATAACTCTGAATGTTTTAGAACTCACTCTGTCGACCAAGTTAGCCTCAAACTCACAGATAACCTGCCTGCCTCTTCCTCCAGAGTGTTGGGATTAAAGGAATGAGACACCACCACCTGGCAAGGCAGTTTCTTCTATTGCATATCATGTTAAGCTATGGGTACTATTTGAATCATATTGCAATTTGGTATTGTTTATATTTGGGACTTGCAAATGTCTTTTACTCCACATTCTATTTTTGTGTCACTCAGAGTTCTCTAATTGACTGTTGTTGCTTCTGGTTCAAAATTAATTCAGTAGGTAAATGATCTGATCTGATCACAGGATATATCATTTCTTTCATCTTCCTAATGAATGACAAACAAACTTTAAAAGAATAACTTTTCCTTCCGGTTTGGCTGACTAAATTCAAAACCATTATGTTTGATATGTGGAAAGAACATGTAAGCTTTTGCATAAATATAATCATGGTATTAGACAAAGTAAAAATGTTGACATACTTTAGAAGCTCGGTTAAAATAATGAATCTAAGTAAGTCTTGATACCTAGTATCACAAATGTGTTTTTCATTGTTCTAATAATTCCATTGATACCAAATTTGTATAGTTGAAATTAACTCAGCCAAGGCATATTATTCAGGGCATTCAAATGTAATTTAATGATTTGATTTGTCGCATTGAGACAAAAATAATCCAGTGTGCTTCTTTTTGTGATTGCCTCATGAGCCAACTATACATATAGACTGATTGCTTCTGACAGTTTTTGGAATGTTATTATAACCATCAGAAAAAGTGTATTTGTACAGAAAGAAAACTCCTGATCTTTCCCCTAATCATGCTAACATGTAAAAACACATGAGTGAGGAGGAACATTTAATCTTTTAATCTCAAAGCATGGCTCCCCTAGCAAAGATCACATTGAAAAGATTGTGGGATAACTAGGTAGGGATAACATCCAAAGTCCTGTATGAAGTGATTATATTCAGAGGCTTTTAGAATGATGCCTTTAGTCCCAGACTCTGAGATTGAATCAGAATGAAGTCTAAGAATAAAACAAGGAAAATCTGAGTTTGAATCTGAGGATATACCAATCTCTCAAGATATAAAAGAAGGCTTTTAGCTTACAAAAAGTTCAGTTTAAAGAAAGAGTACAGTTGAGTAACTCAGAAAGAGAGTTGGAGAGATGGCAAGTTTGTTTAATTGCAGTCAGATTACAGAGAGAAAGGGAAGCTGAATAGAGCAGACTCAATCCAGAATAAGCAGTGAGAGAAGCAAGAGAGTCTGAAGGAGATGCAGGAGAGTGAAGAAGCTCACAGTTTACAATTAATAGTTTGGAGTTCACATTACAGCTCAGATTGAAAAAAGACATTTCAGAAAACAGTTAGTCAGAGTGAACTCAGTAATAAGTATTGGAGGTTGAGACATTTTAGGTTTCTGTTTACTGAGTCTGAAGCCTTCTAATTCTAGGCTTGCATTGTGAGAGTTAGATTTACAGATGCTGAAACCTTCTAGGCCTCAGCTTAAGATTATATTATGCAGAGACTGAAACTCTCTAGGACCATGGATTGTATTACCAAAGAATAAGCGGCCTATTGCCTTGAATGCAAAAGAATAATATAGTAATAAAATCAATGCTGAAATCTATGCCTACATAAGAATGTGTATATTTACGCAGCAGTCCATTTTAAGCAAAATGCTCAGGGAGACTTGTCTTAACCAATATGCATGTCATTCTTTTTCACTGAAGTGGTCAAAGATACTTACATACTCAGTTATTATAGTCATGTTATTATCCAGAGTGCAGGGGTTAATAGAAATATTGATCTGATTTGAATTCATGTAACTTTTCCATTGATGACCTACTTTGTGTGTGTGTGTGTGTTTGTGTGTGTGTGTGTGTATATGTAGGTGTGTGTGTATATATATGTGTGTGTGTGTGTCAAAGCATATGCACCTTTCTCTATGAACCATAGGGAATAATCACACTTGTATTTATTTGAAATATAATAATGTTCTGTTCCCAGATTGAAAGCTGTATACATTTACTTAAGCAGCTGTGACAGCATTTATAAGCCCATAACAAGCTCTTATCAGACAAAAATTCCATCATAAAAAGGGTACATGGTCATGAAATTCCACCTTTACCAAGGGGATATTGGGAATTTGTAGTTTTTCTAAGATGAAAAATCAGGTTTCTTTAAGTGTGCTGAATCTGGCAGCCCAATCTTGCTCCATGGCAATTGTACATATAAATAATTGTATGGGGAAAACTAAATATCTTTGATGATTATAGTATAAACAGACACATGTTTAGGTATTAGAGGAGCTGAGGGAAACTAGTTTGTATGATCAAAATACATAGTGCAAAATTCTTAAAGAATTAATAAAATTTGGATTTAATAAGAAAAAATCTGAAACAATGAAACTCTAAGTAGCATCATCTGATGATTTCTACAGATGGTAAGGATGAATACTTATGTATTGCAAAAACTAAAAAGCACATGACCAGATACAGAAAAGTTTTATTGAGCTTATCTATTTTTCCAGAATAATACATTCAGAAACCATAATCCCCTGTGTCCACTCATCCAAGGTCTCTCCATGCTTCCATGTCCTCCAGATTGTCCCTTGATTCTGAAAAGCAGGTCATGCAGGTTTTTGACTCAAACATGGCATACCAAAATGGAATGAGGCCAGGTTAAAGTCCCTATATCAAGTCTGGATGAGGGAGCCTTCAATGTGAAAAGGGGTGTCTTATTCCTAAGAAGCCATTATATAAGCCATGATAATACTAAACCTTTCAGGAACACATTCCATGATTTCATCCAATGTTGGTAATGGATATGTCTAATTCAGGATAGATGCTAGCATATTGAAAATAATTAATAAAGCTATTAGGTAAACATTAGTTATGGTAAAATACATAGACCCAGAGAAACTATGCAAAATTCATGGCTCTAATAGGAATATATTGATCTCTCTGGAGAAAGAATATACAATAGATTTTGCAGATGGATTGTAGGCAGAGCAGTTGAGGATGGGAGTAGGAGGGAGAAGGTGTGAGAGGGATGGAAGGAGAGTATATATGGAGAGATTACTGGAATTGGGGGCATGATTGGATGTGAAAACCTAGTGGAGTAAAATCTCCCTGGAATCCACAAGGACATAAAAAGGACTATTCATGATGGAAAATATGGAGTCTGAACTGGCCATATTCTGTAACAAGGCAAACTTCCCAAGGTGAGATTAGGACAACAAACTAGTCCCAAACCTTTCCTCTACAATCAGTCTTACATGCAAGATGTGCTGCGGGCAATGGTGGCCTAGAATTTGTGGAAGTAGGCCAAACAATTAATGGTCCAATTTGAGGCCCAAACCATGATAGGGAGCCTATTCATAACACTACCTGGATGACCAGAACAGCAGGCTGTATATCCCAGAGACTTAGGATAAAACTAAACAGGATGGCAAATAAGGACGAAAGGAAGAAAGAAAAAGAAAATGAAAAAATGAAATAATTCCTAATGATATTCTGCCATACTCATAGAGAGATGCCTGGCTTGCAGAGTTAATGAGAACAGATGATTAAAACCATAGTCACACATGAAGCAGAGCACACAAAGCCCTGTTGAATACAGGAAGAAAGAATTGTAGAAGCCAGAAGTGCCCAGAAAACCAAAAGAACACAGAAAATTCCCTGCAAAATCAACTATGCAGGGCTTATATGGTATCATAGATACCGAAGAAGCAATAAAGGAGCCTCCATGTGTCTTCACTACATCCACTGGATATATGTTATAGTCACTTAGCTCTATACTATTATGGGATGCCTAACACTGGAACTGTGGATGTCTCTGACACTTTGTGTTCTTTTGGACCCTTTTCTTACTACTGGCTTTATCCATCATTGATATGTGGGTTTGTGTTTTTTGAAGCTTCTTATACCATATATGGTGGGTATCCCTGGGAGACCTGATCTTTTCTGAAAAGAAGCAGAGGTGAAGTTAATCTAGCGGGATAAGGACGTGGTAATGCATTGCAATGAGTGGAAGGAGGGTTAAATTCTTTCAGGATGTATTGTATGAGATAAGAATGAATAAAAAATGAAAAATAAGATCTCTGATGAGCTCAATATCAGAATGATGAATTCTACAAATGGTTATTTAAAAATTTAGACATAAAATTTGATTAGTGCTGTATGACACATGGCTTGATCAAAGATAAGAAACTGTGTAGGTGGCATTGGAACAAAGTCATCAAGAAAACCATTAATTCAGGAAAAGCTGCAGAAAATATAAGTAAGAATTGCTGGGTAAGTGGTATTAAATATGAAGAAGCATGTAGCTTTAGACTTACTATATGTGTTGTGTTGCTAGGAATTTTAACTTCAGTGTATAGTTCTTGAATTTTCATGAGTTTCATTTGAAGTAAATGGATGAAGAAAATTCAAAGACCACAAAAATCACCCTGGGCCACCAGCGCAGATTCCTGTCTTGAAATTTTAGGACTAAAGCAGAGAGTCCGTAAAAAATGAGTTTGGGAGAGAATATTTAGATTCAGACAGGCCATCTTAATGGAAAAATTATTGGAAGTTTTTACTAATGTGTTATCTATGCTAACTCTGGAATTACTAATAAGGAGGAAATTCACCATTGCGTTACCTATCATAGTTTATACCTCATGTTTTTGAATTTTTTATATACTTTTGAAAAAATGGATTGAAAATCAGGAAGGGTCAAGTACCCTGTTAATTTTCATGTAAATATTTCATTTCTCAAGCTTGCTGTTATTTCATTCAGAACCTCATTTCTGAAAATGTGGTTCTAATTAGAAATGTACTTACATGTGTATGACTGTGAAGATATATCACTATTCAGTTAGAATTTAGTTGAACATCTGAAAACCTAGTCAATATATGAATAAAATATTTCACCTACATATGTTCCAAAAATCTAAATAAACCAATTGAAAACCAATTCAAATATTTATATATACTTTAAGTGAAAATTATCTGTGTTTGTATGTGTGTGTCTTTGAATCTTTAAATAAATTGGGTTTTTTTGTGTAATTTTATTTTTTGCATATCCTTAAATTTTATGTCACCCAATAAACCTGTTAGGTTGCTTTGAATTAAAATTTATTGTGAAATTCTCTGTTTTTTTATGTTTACTATTGTTTGGGATATTTATGGACCTTTTTTCCTCCATGTGAATTTTGTTCTTCTCAACAGTTTTCTTCTGATAAATTCAAGTGCATTTAAAGAGGAGATGGCATTGATTTTATTGACTTTTCTTATATTACCCATTCTGCATTATAAATATTAATTAGGCTGATCGTCAATAACATGAAATATTACCATTTATGGTCTATGGAAGTTCATTCTTCTATGTTTTCAATTTTTCATTTTACATATGCATTCTGTCCCGTCAGTGATTCAGAAGTAATAGAGGAGATACAACACATTATTTTGTTACAAGGAAAAGTTTATCAATAGCTGGACAGATAACAGTATATAAAAGGTGATAATATAAACAAAGTCTAAGATGTATATGCAGGAGTTATGTTTTTATCCCCAAGTTTGGTTTTCAATACTTTCATGTTACATAATCTATATTGTTATTAATCATCAACAAGCAAAAATAAATACTGGTTGTTGCCGAAAGGTGCATGCCTTTAATCTCAGCAATTTGGAGGCAGAAGAAGGCAGCTCTCTGTGAGTTTGAGGCCAGCATGGTCTACAGTAAGAATTCTAGGACAGTCAGAGTTATGCAGAGAAACCCTGTGTCAAAAAAATTAAGTTGTATAATTTTGAAATGCAAATATAATTTTAGTGTCACTTAGTATCCTAAAATACTAAGTGTAAACTTAGGAACAAACTGTAATCACAGTCTCGCAGAATTTTTCTGAAACTCATTAAACTGAGAACATCTCTTAATCTAGTCTACTTTTAGAATCTTTTTACCACTTCCCAGAAACTACTTCAATTTAGAAATCATGTATTGTAGACAGCAAAGCCAGTTTATTTCCTTTTCCCAAAGTACCAAAATCCTTGAAAATGTCTGTAGTTTGCTTGTGAATGCATAAGGGAAAAATAAAATAAGAAAATGAAATAAAATAAAATAAAAGCTCTTAGTTTTTTATCACTGTTCTTCACTCAATGGATTCTCTTCAACTGCAACCATGTGTCTGTGAATTGAAGATTCTTTTTAGTTGATCAGCATGTTAAATCACTGTATAAATGATATTTTTGTTTCATGATGTTAAAAGTTTTAAAATTAGCCAACAATTTTGCCTTTCCTTATACTTGGTACAGATTGATTTTCTACCCTCACACAGTTGGGTGCACATGGAGATCATTTTTTTTTCCTTTTTCTAAGTAAATATGTAATCCTCAATGTTTGACATAATATTGAGATACCCTTTTCTTAACAAGAATGATTTACATATTATTACAAGTGTTTCCTCTGCCAAAGAAATATCTGACACTGGTATTCAGCAGATGAGGAGATAGCCACTATTTGCTACCTCTCATGCAGCATGTAGTAATGTTTACTTGTATACCAAAGGAATCATCAAAAGAGAATCGTAATGTACAAAGTAAAGACAAGACACCACCATATATAAATCCTTGTAGTGAACAATTTTATCCTAGGAATAATTCTGCCCCTTCACTATTGACTGTTATGGGACTCTGAAGCTTTAAACCATTTATGGGCAGAAAATTGGATCAATTGAGATATTTGTTTCTGTTTAGGAGCAAATGGTAGGTGGTGGTATGCTGGACCTTTTTTCTACTGTGGATCAAATAATCTCTTAGGCTCAACAAATGCTGATCACTGCATTTCTATTGACTACCTGTGGATTTTGAAGAGATGTTGCTACATAGGTACTAGACAAACATAGGAAAGCCTAGGCAATGCTTGCTTCATGTGGCAAAGGAATAGATCACATGTATTTATCATAATTACCCAAAATATAACAAAACATACAGTCATATGTCATGTTATATTCATTAAAATTCCCTCATTTTTGAGAGTTGGCAAACATTTGAAATCTAATAAGTCTTTGAATTAATACATCATCAAGGAAAGATGATAAACAGAAACTTCTTGTATTAGTTCTACATGGTCTGGAGAAAAGACACACTCTGTTTACTTTTACTCTCTTCAATTTATCTTCATTGGTTCCTCAGTTTGTGCATCCAATTAAGAGGTTCTTTCGCTAAGATCCAACAGTATTTGTCACAGCTGCATAATTAACAATCTTCATAGTTTCCTGCAAGGTTCATGTATACTGAAAGCTCTGGGGGAATGCCCATATTAGAAGCATGCTTCATTTTCTCATATTGATTTCACCACCATTATTTTGACAATTTCCTCAGTATTGATTGATTTTGAAAATTTTGAAGAGGCTTACAAATTCTAAAATGGTTTCTAGGTGTACTTTTCCAAAGAACCCTAGATTGACAGTATACTACACTCATGTTGTATAACAGGCAATGAATAGGCTGTTTGAGTGTTTTGTTGTTGTTGATGATGTTTACTCCAAACAATTAGATTAATGCAAACATTTACCTGGCAGTCAACATCAAAACATCACAACCAGAAGCTCTTTTATTCTTTAAAATTTGATGTTCATGTGGACTGTACAAGCTCACTACTCACTATGGCAAGTTACATGTTTGTTTCATAATAACTTGTTTTCATTTTTCTATAAATATACTTGAGAACACAAGATGAATCATATGATCATTCATTTTTGGGATTCAATAATGATACCTGCCCTTCTGTGTTACTTTTTAGTTAGTGATAGTTATCTCATGATTTTATCCTAATGTGAATTCTAATGATACCTGCCCTTCTATGTTACTTTTTAGTTAGTGATAGTTAGGTGGGTCTCCCATGATTTTATCCTAATGTGAATTTAATATCACATACCAATAAATAGGTGTGTGTGTCCTCATGAAATGACTACCCTAGTTTATTTCAGATTGTGAAGACTACATCTTTTTAGTTACATTTATAGATTTCTCTTTTCCCACATTCTCAGGCTACATCCAACTGCTGTTCTTTCATTTTGTTCATATTTCCATCAAAGGACTAGGAAACTCTCTCACTTCTTTAGTAAACTGTTTTTCATTTTACACATTTCTTAGTCAGAACATTCTGATGTAAAAATTGTTTCCTAATACTGCATAGACTTTATTGTATTTTATTAATAGCTCTGGAATTTCTAAGAATTTTCCTTTTTCTACTCCAAATATTTGCCTTCATGGTGATCTTCTATGACTTTACATTTTGTTTCTGCCCTAATTCCCTGTTTTCCTAACAGAAAACAAATGGGGAAGAAAGCATCCCTGAACATATAGTGTTTTCTTTCTACTCCTATTCAATCAAGTTCTTCCTTAAATTGCAGACATATCATCAATGCTCATGTGCTATAAATTTACGCTAAAATGTAATATTCAATTATTTGAAAATTTTATATGAGAGTAAAACGAAAATTGTAGATAGAAAATAAACTTCAGTAGAATAGATTAAGTGAATTATGTTTATCCCAATATTTCAAGTGGTTATTTTTTGTATGTACCTGAATTAACATTTTAAAATATAAGTCCGGAATCATAGATGATGCCTATACTGTCAGCCACTGTAACTTATTAACAAGGAGAAAAAAGCCCCAGTTATTCCAGTGCAAAGAGATAAGTGGCTTATTTTATATTAAATTATGGCTTAATAATATATTATTTTATTAAAAATTATAACATCTAATTTTAGTGGAAAATGACTTACATAATACACCTCTTTATCAATTTAGATAAAATTAAATATATATCCAATATATTTTTCAATAGTATTTATTTGTAACTTGCTGAGGCCTGTGAATATCCCTGATGCTAAACCGAGTCTCCTTCACAGAAAACCAGATTTTTTATATAGGGAAATTTTAGTTCATCAGCTGTATTTCTCCCCTTCTTTTCTGAAATTTCATCTGTAATGAGAATGTCTGCATGGCCTACCAGAGTTGGCACTTGTTGGCTGGGAAAGGAATCAAGCCACTTCATCTGAAAACTTTGCAGGTTATTTTTCTTTAAGTACTGGCATATGCAAGGGTTATCTATTGCATACAGAAAGCATATCATAAGCATAGCACAGCACTTCCTGATGGCAAGTGTTAATGCTCCAGGCTAACAGTAAAATTAGCACATCTAATATGAATCCACCCCCGGAGATCTGAATACAGCTGAAAGAAGCTTCCAATCATTGGCGGGACTTCATCTCAAATGTTCTTTCAAATGTTCTTTGAAATCACCTTGAGGTTTGCAGGCTACAGGAGAGATGATGCTGGCTCCATCCTAGATCACACCTGCATACCAGGATAGACCCTGCTGAGAAGACTGGAAATTACAGAGCACCTTCTCTATACTTAAAATGAATGCTGGCCCTTTAGGAGTTTTTGCAAGCAACAATTTCCTCCCTGGCTTGATTCTTCTCTAGCAGTGTAAAAAGTTACCTATTAAAACACTCCTGCGTTTTTATTTCTAAATTATGATCATGTGTATTTCTTAAAGTGTGTAAGTGTGCCATATTGGGGCCCATAGAGGAACAAATTATTTTTTTGTCTATCATCATTTCCTTTCCCCCATACGCCCTTTCTGAGTAGAGTTCACATGACCACATCTGTAGAAAATGCCGGATTCCCTTTGCAAATAACTTAATAATTATTGAACATATATTAATATATGTGGACACAACATTTCCACTAATGGTTTCACGAAAACTCTACACAGGAGTGAGTACAAGTGCAAGAAAAGTGAGGAAGGTCAAACAGAGTAGGTCATTCTTCTATGGGACCCAAGGAAATGGCACACAGCATCATGCTTTAAAATGACACATAGAATTCTTTAGTAGTAAAACGCAGTAGCATTTTTAATAGGGGAATTAACAGTATACACATTAAGAAAAAAGGAGCAAGAGAGAGACTGACAATGTGCCTTGCAAGTGGAAAAAACACACCAAAAGGAGAAGGAGGGAGAGACTGACAAATGTATATAATCAGGGGATAAATACACAAGAAAAAAGAGAGAGATCTGCTCTAGTAAAAAGCTTTAAAAAGCTAAGTGTAGTTCTTTTTGGTTTAGAGATGTTGCTCTGGCCTCCAGAGGAACCTGCTTGCTTTGTAGATGTAGTCATCCTAGAAGTCAATCATCCCAAAAAGGAGATGGGTTTCCTTTCTCCTGTGACTTACAAACTTCAAGGTTATCTTGTTTACTATGAAAGAATATTGGTCTCAAAATCCCAGAATTGGTTGAATGTTACTTTTTGCTGAATAGTATCTGCATCAGCCTCAAACAGAGCAGGATGCAATGTAGACACCAAAGAAAGTTTTTATTTTATAGTTTTTGCTCTTTAGTGAAGATTTATTTTACTCTATTTAGGCTTTATTTGCTTCTATCTGTTAAAGGCTTGACTCTTCTTGGTAGGACCAACCCCCACACCAGGAATAGCCTTTACAATGTACTATCAGTATAAGTAAGTAGCTCTAAACATGCAAGGACTTAGAAGCCTGCAAGGAATTCTATAATGACAATTACTTTTGAGTAAAAATGGGTGTGCACCCTTCCCAGTCAAAAGCAGCTAGCTCAGATTTTACTAGGCCATCTAAACATTATCATTACTGATGAAAGGCATTTTGTGGCAATCACAGCAAAGGGCAGAAAGGGGCAAAATGGCTAGTGAGCAATGATTCCCTGTACAGGGAGTCTGGAAACTTGTCTGGCAGACTTCATCCATGTTACCAGGGTATTGGGACTCCCAGCAAATACATACACACACACACACACACACACACACACACACACACACACACACACATATATATATATATATATATATATATATATATATATATATATATATATATATATACCAGATTACTTTGAAAATCCATTGTTGCCTTTAGGTGTTTGATACTCCAAGCACTTTCAGACTCATTGTATTTTAGCTGTCTAACTTAACATATTTAGAACCCACTGGAATATACAACATATATGAAAGTTAATGAAAACTCTTAAAATATTTTAACACCTCTTTCAAAGGACATCACCTATACTACTTTGAAAGGCATTTCAATTTATATAAGCAAATGAATCTCTTCGTCAATCATTAATATTATGTTAAGACTTCCTAATTTCATAGCAATCATTGCATTCTTTTGGAAAGTATTTCTGGCAACCAATGGAATAATATGGCAGATATGTGTGTAAATATTGCTTTTCTGGAGAAAACACTTACCCCCTCATTAAGACATTCTTTCCAATATCTACATTTTATCCCCCAGAACCAAATGTTAGTTGATTGTGCATACAATTCAGTAGATCGTGGATGTTATTCATTCTACATATGAGGGGTTTTTTTCGCTTTGTTTTAAAACATATCAGAGAATATTAATAACTTAAAAAAACTGTGACTTCTTCCTGTCTTCTTAGCATGTGTGATTATATTTTCCATCCACATACTGCTGATTGAAATTAGAAACCATTTGCTTTCTTTTTCTAAATTTAGAATCCACAAAATTTGGCATAATTTTAATAACTGCTTTATAAACAAGTGTATACACAATACTAAGTACAAGTCTCTGTTCCAAATAATAATTGTTTGGCAGTAATATACAGAATATAAATGATAATAAATGTTTACTAGCTCCTATTCACTGAGTAGTGAGCTGATTTTATACATTACTATAATTATCATGAAAGAAATGTGGCCATAATGCACACCCTACTCTTATCCTATATTATTCTACCAATGATAAAGTGAATATCACAAAAACTTTTGTCATGATCTTCTAATGTATGGGTAGACAGAATATTTTTTTATTGAAACTAATAATTCTGTATGTCCTGGAAAGAAAGGGCTCTCTCTCTCGCTCTCTCTCTCTTCCATCTCTTTCTGATAATCTGTCTACTTCTCTCTCTCTCTGACTCTCTGTCTTTCTTATTTATATATTGCTTCTTAGATAGTTACTCAGATTACATATTTATTAATGGATTGTTCTTTCATTGAGATCCACCAAAATCTCATTATTCATATATATCATACAGATATACATTGAACACTCCGTAGGTACAGTGTACAAATGAGATATGATTCACCTTTAACATAATTACTTCACCCTAATATGTTTTATTTTATCCAAATAGATAATGAAGTATTAATCCAACTTGAAAACTTGAGTGGCTCATAAATATTGAATTTTGATTCTTTTTTATTTTCATAGCAACTGTAGATTGATACTAATCTAATCGTATTTGCTTCTGAGTCACCTCATTTGGCTTGCATTTACTTGTGAGCCAAGAACAATAAGAGCAACCTGAACTGATCCTCCTCTGAAACACTGTGATCCTAAAGCAATGTGTACTCAGACTTTAATTATTAATTACGTTCTTCATGTCACTTTTGGATTTACTGATTTTTTCCATCCCATGTAAAAATACTTTAAGAATAAGAAAACTATTCATGCCTTGTGATGGTTAAATTTCAACAATGGTGCCTGTGACACCAATATTGTTTTATTGTACATGGTAGATTCATGGTCTCACATAAGGAAAACCACATGTCATCACTATTTCTTGTTTCTTGTTTCTTTTCTTTTCTTTCTTTTCCTTTCTTATCTTTTGTTTTCTTTTGTTTTTTCGAGAGCCAGTTTCTCTGTTGTACTGCTGGCTGTCATGGAAATCACCCTGTTGATCAGGCTGCCCTCAAACTCACAGAGATCCAGCTGTCTCTGCCTCCTAGTGTTTTCATTAAAGGTGTGCACTGCCACCACCCATCTGAATTTTGTATTTTAAATGACTGTTTTCATGTAAATCTTCAGAGAAAGATTTTCATGAAATTTATTAGTTTGTATAAACTTAACAGTGATGCAAAAGTATATAAATAACTAAGCTCATCTTCTCCCACTCCATTCAAGACCAGACAAGTATCTGTTGCCTCTTCCCAAACTTTCATAGTCAGGCTTTGAATTTCTTACATATTTTTATTAAGTTTTTCTTAATCCATGCAGAATATAGGCAGAATATTTTCTGATTAACATGCATCTAATGGGAAGACAATAGGGAAGTACCTATCAAAAGTACAGATTGAGATTTTTACTTTATATTGAAAATTAAAACAAACTATTTTCCTTGAGTATATCTTCCATGAATTCTTCTACAGATTCCCATCTTTTTTTCTTGCAAAAGCAGAGAAAATAAGAAACATATTTCATCATCTTTCTTTTTCTTTTACCCATATCTGGGCAACTGATTTCATGACAGGAAGAACTATCAAATGTATGCATGTATAAACACTTTATTATACATCAGAATGTAATTTTTCACACTGAGTCATAGATAAAAAATTTTAAATGTAAAGATAAAACAAAGAATAATATGGAACAGCACATAAAATTGTTTTAAGTTCCAAGGTGTGAAACTTTTGACATTTGATTTATCCTCCAAATATCGTTACAAAATATTAGCCAGGAATGCTGGCTCTAAGCATCAACATCATTTTTTCCATATGTTTTTTAGAGAACAGAAGCAAAATGCCATCTTCTGCAAACTGGTCATTCTAGAATGGCTTGTGTTGCATGAAATACTTTCTTGAAAATTCCTTTCTACTGAATAATAATTTCTGATTTTCATATAAGAAGGAGTTTTAGAATTTAACCCTTGTTTAATTTATGTTATAAATATATAAAATACATATGCATGTTTTAAGCAACACTTCCATTTCAGTCATGTGATGTCAAACACAAGCAAATACAGACCGACAACCAGGATGTACTAAAAAGCCTCAAAATGTGAGGGTAAATAACAGCATATTAATTTCCTGTCTAGAAAACCTATAAATGCATCACATCTATTTTCATTCCAGCTTTTACCAGAAACTGAAGTACTCTGCTCTTCTGCATAGAAGAAAAAAAGAAAAAGCAGAAGTTGAAAAGACTTTTACTAGCTTCTCTATTTTGTTTGATTTCTGTGAAGGCTGAGAATCCCTTACAGGTAACATGAGTAGGCTGACTTGTGTTTCTGGGGTTACTAGGCATATAATTTTAGAATGTGTGTCACTTTCTTACCTGTTTTTCGATAAGCATAATGTTTCATACTACTCTGTGTTGTTGAAACCATATGGCATTTAATCTCCTATGTTGTCTGAGTTGCTTTCTTCTTGAGGTAAGTATGAATGAAAAATAAGGTTTTGCATTTTGTGTCTTCTCAATTCCTTTTACTGAAATACACTATTAATTTTATTTTTTAAAGAACTGAAGTACATTCTTGGGTGTATATTTTATAGTTCAAAGAGATTCAATGTAGAAACTCTAATAAGTATATGAGAAAATATGATGTTAATATATTCCTTAATATCTATTAAATATAGGATAGTTCTTCATAGTGTATATTATTCATAGCAGTCTGAAGAGTTATTGTATCAATTTTTACTCAGGATCATATATGAATTTAATGTGTTATAATTCCTGTTTTATGGATAATGTATGGTATATTTTGTTCCAATTATTCAACTATATCTTCCATAAATATGGTAATATTTTTGTAAATGTGCATGTGTGAAGTTTTGAGGATTTGTTTGTGAATGTGAGTGTTCATGTTCTTCAATAAACATGTGGAAGTTAAAGTAAAATATAATACTTTCTCTCTGTATAATGTCTGGCTGTGGATTTCTGCACCCACATTCATCTGCTGTCAGAGGAAGCCTCCCTTTTGATGGTCGGGGGATGAAAGATCATAAGAGTCAGAGGGGATTGAGGACACCAGGAGTATATGGCCCATTGAATCAACTAAGTGGGCCTTATATGGGCTCAAATACGTAAGTGGCAAACACGGAGCCTGTGTAGGTCTGTACCAAGAACTCAGCCTATGTGTTATGACTGTTCATGTGTTTTTTATGAGACTCTGAACAGTGTGCATTGTTGTGTCTCTGACTCTCTTTCCTGTTCTTGTTAATGTTTTTTTCGTCTATAGGTTTACTTTGTCTAGCAGCAAAATGAAGGCTTTTGCCTTGTCGTATTATATCCTCTTTTGTTGTTTGGTTGTTTTTTTTCTGGGAAGCCTGCTCTTTTCTGAAGGGAAACATAAGGGATGTGGATCTAGACAATAGAAGAGGTTTGAAGGAGCTGAGAGTAATAGATGGAGGGGAAACTGTGTTCAGGATGTGTTGTATGAGAGATGAATCTATATTCAATAGAAACATTAGGATTCATTTCACTCTTTTCTCCTAGACTGAGAAGAGATTTCATCTCCACTCTACAAGCAAGATCTTCCTAACAACCAGTTTCTCATTATTTTCTGGCCTCCATGTCCCATATCACCATAGGAGCACTAGGATTAAAAAAACAATGTACCATTTCTGCATTTTCTTGAGTTATTAACATTTGAACTCAAGCTATCAGGGATGTACAGCAAAAATTTTAAGCTCTTATGTATTTCTCAAGTCAACAGGCATAATTTCATCTCTTTCTGGAGAGGACATTATCGATGGAGATCTTGAGGAAAATCCAGCACTGGCTATGAAAACAAGTTCAATTTTCAAAAATACCTTCTTACTTGTTTATTTATTTTTAATAAAGTTAGAAAACTGCACTTTTTCTTGGCTGTAATTGATCTACAATTTGATCATCCACTCTTTTTTTACTGCTGGACATCTCTACAGTGCTTATTTACAAAAAACAGCCATCGTTTCTTTTATGCAGAACTTAAAATCATTATCATTCATCACATAGGTTCATTCACGTTATCAAATAAAACATTAATCACTTTCAAAGTAAAAAACAGACAAACAATGATTATGCTGTATCCACATCTCTTCAAATATTTAGGTTTATATCACTTGAAAATTTCACAACGAATTCACTCTTACCAGCCCTCTTTTCATTCTATAAGGACTATGAGATGTTTGCTACTAGAAACTGTATTACATGCATTGATTTGATGTTTCAATTTATTCAAACAAAGTAAATATAGTGAATACAGTAGATTTTGTAGAAAATATGGCAGGCTGATGTAATTGTCATTCTGTTTTAGTTTTCAGGCAAATTTTATACCATTTATTTATATTCAAATATATTGGGACAAATACAAGGAAATGCTGAAGCAAATTTCGTGCGAGAAATTAAGATTTATAATATGTATAGAAGAATGAACGTGACTTTCTATGTCATGTAAGCAAAATTTATCCAGTACAAAATAAAGGCAATTTAAAGTGAGATTTGCCTTATCTGGCATGTAGGATGATTTTTATTAAATAAATCATTATTTTTCTCTTACTTCTCAACTTATATAACTTATAAAATGTATCGAAACCCACTTCTTCTTCTTCCACACCCATATTTTCCTACATCTCTCTTCTCCCTCAGATTAACCACTTTCATAACCTACTTACATACAGGCTCACAGGGCTTCAGCACAATCAAGGCATGCCATCGTGGGAAGTAATGAGGCCAACAACTAATCTTTAATTCAAGTTTTGGCCAGGAAGCTCAGCAGCAAAAATGATGTCTAGGGAAGGTAAAATTATCAGAGACCTCCCACTCCAGCTTGCAGGTGGTTTCCAAAGACAACAATCAAGACAGCCATAAGATGTATTTAGGAGGGACTCTAGGTTGTGTGTGTATGGATTAAGACTCTGTGGGCCCGAGAAAGGTTAATCTGATCACAATGTGGAACTTGTTCTACTGGTGTCCTAAGCCACGCTGATGTATGTCATCACCCCTTTCCATCTTCCAGGGAATTCCCAGATCTCTGCATGATTTTTTGTGCTGGTACTAGAGAAATTTGGATTTGGGCCTTTAGCTATGCTCCTCGCAGTTGTTGGAGGGGGCCTTCTGGTTGAGGACTTGGTTAGTTACCAATATATAAGTAGGGTATGACATAATTAGAAATTAACGCTGTGATATCCAATCTTTAGTTCCTGTACTTTTCTGTAGTTTCAGGGAAGTGTTTCATACATTGGCACAAACTTGTGCCTTTCTCTTGAAAAGGGTGATCATATTGGAGAGATAAGTCAAAATTCAGATATTTTGTAGGTAGGAGGTTGTCCCAGTCTTGTCATTGGAATACTTACCTGGCCACAGGAGATGGCCTGTTCAGTCTCCCTATCCTAGATAACTCGGGATCCCTGCTGGGGTCTCCATCATAGATTCCCATGAATTTATACTACACTAGGTCTCCCAATTTGTCCCACATTTCTTGTCCTTTCTCCATATATTCTCTCCCTCGCTCCCTCTCTGCCTGATAGACTACTCTACTCCCATTTCCACCCTTGTCTAACCTTCCTGAAGCTAATGTTGCAATTTCACTCTACCAGGAGATCCCTGTGTTCATACTCAGGCCCTCATTATTGAGTGATGTTTTATATCTATACATACTTTTTTCCAAATCTTAGCATTAGTATCCTCATATAAGTTAGTACATAATATGTTTGTCTTTCTAGGACTTTTTTTCCTCACTCAGCATGATTTTTTTCTTTAGTTCCATCCATTTGCCAGCAAAGTCAATGATGTCATTTTATTAAAATTTGAGTAATACTCCATTTTTGTAAACGTAACACAATTTCCTTAGTTGAGCGACATCTAGGTAATTTCCAATTTCTGGGTATTATGAAAAACTGCTATGAACATTTGTGAACATGTGTCCTTCTGGTAGGATGGGACATCCTTTGAGTATGTGCCCAGAATGGTATAGCAAGGTGTTCAGATATGACAACTTGCAAATTCCTAAGGAACTGTTATGTTGATTTCCAGAATGGCTATATAGATTTCAATTCCAGCAAAAAATAGAAGTGTTACTCTTTATCCACATTCAAAACAGCATTCTACTATTCTACTTTGTGTTACTGATCTTAGTCATTCTGACTAGTGTAAGATAGAATCTAGAAGTGGTTTCGATTTTCATATCCCTAATTGTTATGAATGACAGACATTTCTTTAGGTGTTTCTCAGCAATTTTAGATTGCTATTTTGAGAATTCTTTGTCTAGATCTATAACCGACTTTTTTTTAAATTTAATTTTATTGATGTCTACTTTCTTGAGTTCTTTCTATATTTTAGGTATTAGGCCTTTATCTGATGTGGAGTTATCAATTCTATATCACAGGTCAGGTGTCCCTAAGATCATGGGACTATGTCTACATCTGCAATTTAGTTCGACTGATGAACATTTCTGATTTTATGCAAGTACTGTGCTGTTTTTATAACACTTGTTCTGTAGTATAGATTGAGGTCAGTAATAGTGATGACTCAAGTTTTTTTTTCAGGATTATTTTGGGTATTCTGCAGTTTTCTTTTCCAGAGGAATTTGACTATTTTCCCTTAAAGGTCTATAAAGAGTAGCATTGAGATTTTCAAAGGGATTGTGTTGAATCAGTGGATTGCCTTTGGTTAGATTACAATATTTACAATGTTGATCCTACCATTCCATGAGCATGGATATCTTTGAACTCTGAGATCTTCAATTTGTCTCTTGTAGGTCTTAAAATTTTTCACATACAAGTCTTTCATTTCATGGTTAGACTCAGCCCCATGATATTGTATGTTATCTGTGGCTACTTTGATGGGACTTGTTTCCCTGATTTCTTTCTCAAGTTATTCATCATTTGTGTATAGGAGGTTTACCTGATTTTTTGAGTTGATTTTGTTGTCTGCCTTTGAAGAAGTTGTTTAACAGTGATAACAGTTACTTGGTAGAATTTTTGGAGTCACTTATATGTAATATCATATCATCTACAAATAATGATACATTGAATTCCTTTTTCCATATTTCATTCAGGTGATTACCTAATAGTTGTCTTGTTGCTCTAGCTAGGACTTTAATGTATTGTATTGAATAGGTAGAAATAACAACTTTGTCTCATTCCTCATTTAAGTACACTTGCTTTGAGCTTTTCTCCATTTATTTGATGCTGGCTATAGGGTTACTGTAAAATTCTTTTATTATGTTTAGGTATATTCCTTTAAACTCTAATGTCTCAAAGACTTTTATAATGAAGGTTGTTGGGTTTCATCAGAGACTTTTTCTGTATCTAGTAAAAAGATCATTTGTCTTTATTCCAGTTCATTTCTATGGTGGATTACATTGACTGATTTTGTTATATTTAACCTACCATTATTCTCTGGGATAAAGCCTGCTTGATAATGGTGGTTGATCTTTATGATGTGTTGTTGGATCTGGTTAGCCAGTAGTTAGTTGAGTATTTTTCCACTGATATGTTCATGAGGGAAATTGGTCTGGAATTCTCTTTCTCTGTTGAATTCATGAGTGGATTGGTTATCAGGATGACTGTGGACTTCTTGAATGAGTTTAGCAGCCTTTCACCTGTTTCTATTTTGTAGAATACAAATTTTATATTCTAGCAATATACCTGCTGTGGTTGCTCAACAAGGAGGACATGGAGGCATTCCCATGGGTGCAGACATTGCCAGTCTACAGCAGAAGGAACCACCATAATGGCAGACAACATACTTGAGAATGGAATAGTGAGCATCTGAACTCACTTGTTTTTACTGATGCAGAATTGCCCATGTGATTTACTGAGAGCATGAACAGATCATAAGGATTCAAATATCTCACACATTAATGCAACACCTGCAGTTAAAAGAAAATGCAAAGGATTATGCAGCACCCCTCCAACACTGTACAAAGTAATTATTTTATATATGAGTAAAAATGATCTTCAACAAAGAGAATTGATATTAACTCTTCTGTTAATGTCTGATAGAATTATGGATTAAAACTATTTGGCCCTGTCTTTATTTGCTTGCTTATTTTGTAGGAATACTTTCAAAGATTGCTCCCATTTTCTTGTGTTTATGGGTCTATTCAAATTGTTTTTTCTGATATTGAACTAACTTTTGGTAGGTGGTCTCCATAGAGAAAACTGTCTATATCTTTTAGATTTTCAAATCTTGTGATGCAAAGGTTTTCAAGTATATTCTAATGATTCTTTAGACTTCCTCATTGTCTGTATTTATATCCCTCCTTTTGTCTCTGATTTTGTTAATTTGGATATTCTCTATCCATCTTTTTATTAGTTTAAATAGGAGGTTGTCTATCTTATTGATTTTCTCAAAGATCCAACTCTTTTTTCCATTGAGTCTTCAAAGTTTGCTCTTTATTCCTATTTTATTTATTTCAGCCCTCAGTCTTATTACTTCTTGTAACTTCTTCAGCTTTGGTGTGGTTAGTTCTTTTTGTAAAAAAGCTTCTTGATGTGCTGTTGATTTGCTAGTATGCAATCTTTCAACTCATTTTGTGAGTTATTTTGAACTACAAATTTTCCTGTTAGCAGTGCTGGAAATGTAAATTTTTAATTGGAGTTATCATAGTCCTGATTGTTTAGGAGTCATGCTGTAACTCATTATATTCAGAATACAATATAACTATCACAAATATTTCTACATGGCTCAGGGATAGAAATTTTGAATGAAATTCCTTACTTTCATCAAATGTAGAAGATGGAAAGAAATGATCCTCCACATTTAAATTAAGATTTGTGAAATATCCGATAAGAATAATGATTCAGTCTTGACTTTTTAAATATATCTTTGCAGCCTAAGTCTCAAGACATCTAAGATATCTTTATGCTCAACACATACTTAGGCATTTCATAGACCTATTGTTTCTTCTGCTTTGTCCTAGCATGTTCGTGGATATATGCTTGCAGCAAAATATGTGATTATCCATAATTTATCTTTGAGATCTATATTGAAAAAAATAAAGCAGAAATGAATACCAGGAGTTGGTGGTGCATGTCTTTAATGTCAGCAATCATCAGTCACAGGAAGGCATATCTTTGTGAATTCCGGACAGCTTGGACTACTGACTAAGTTTCAGTACAGGTAGAGTTACAACAGAAACCCTGACTCTAAAAATATAATATAAATGAAAGAATAAAAGTAATAGTGCTATTCTTTAGTCACAAGCTTTCATATTTCAGGGGGACTGTAGAATAACAGAAGACATAAATATAAGAGTCTGATCTCAGCAGATAACACTACTCATTACACAGAGTATGATGGAGAGTCACAGCAGGATTGATGTAGTTACATGGGGGAAAGTAGATACTTGTAGTTTATATAGGAAGTATGAGGAATGAGAAGTTAAATGTAGCTGGAAGAGTGCAAGAGTCTGCATTCTCTACTTCCTGACACAGGATTATAATGAGCAGAGAAGGGAAGAAGTAGCTATTTTTAGTTTATATAGGAAGTCTGAGGAAGGAGAAGCTAAATGTAGCTGGCAGAGTGCAAGAGTCTGCATTTCCTTCTTCCTGGCACAGGATTATAAAGAGCAGAGAAGGGCGAAGTAGATACTTGTCGTTTATATAGGAAGTTTGAAGTATGAAGAGGTAAATATATCTAGAAGTGAGGAAGAGTCTGCATTCTCTATTTCCTGGCACAGAATTATCAAGAGCACAGAGGCTAGCCAATCTTAGATGAAACAGGCTTTGAGACTCAGTAAATACAGTAGGCAATGTGACCCAGTGTAGCTTCTATTTCTATTTCCATCTTCCATAGTACACATCTAAGTCCTCACTGAGTAGATGGAATGGCAGGGTTGAAAATATTTAATATGAATTTATATTTATGAGGGTAAAAGAATCTCACATCATTCTGAATTCTACCTTATGAAGTTATATAAATTGGGTTATATAATGAAAGTTCCAGATTCTGTCTAACAGTACACATTATTTAGTGTATATTGTAGCCAGATTAGAATGAAGTAGAACAAGAGGCTAAGTTGAGATCTCCCCTTGAATAAAAAAACTAACAAAAAATACTAGTGTTTTTTTGTTTCTTTTGGTTTTGTTTTCTTTCATGTGAGGAACACATAATGATGTGTTCTTCAGTATAGAGAGTTTGGAATCCATGGTGGTTGATGAACAAAGTTAAATTTATGAGGCAGAAGGAAGAATGTCAGCAGCATTACCTCAGCGAGTGAGACTGTTTATATCAAACAGGGAAGAACTGAAGCAGCAGAAATAAGGTTTCTATGAAGATGAAGTAATACTTAGAATTAATATGGGAGGTATGGGGAAATGGATGATGGATACAGCTGCAGAAGGCTACATGCAAGTTTTCAATTTGTACTTCTTGAAATTTCTTATTTACAAAACTCTGTTATATCATTAAAACCTGTCTTATTCCAGCTATCAGAATGTTGGTGACAATGAGTGACTGAGTTAGCCAATTACAATGAGGATGGAAAGTCTGGATATTAATCATGGAGACTATGGATTTCAATATGGCTTCAAGGAATGGAAAGTTTCTTGTTGAAAGTAACAACATACTAAAACTGAAATGGAAATTTTATAATTAATTTTTCCATTTTTTCTTTAATTTAGGAAATCTGGGACATGCTATAAGAACACAGCTATTGCACAGAGAATGGTTCCATTTGAATGTTTTCGCTTAAGTAACTATAAATGCTTCTAGGGTGGATACACAAAACCATCTTTATAGTGCTTACAACATTATAGTCTATTATATTTTTTTTCAGTGGATCAAACATTTGTGTGATTTTTTTTTGCTGTGTCCCACTCCAGGTTATTATCGTGATATGAAATGCAAGGAAAGGGTAAGAGGAGATTATATTACTGGCCTCTGGGCAGTTACAGAAGGATGTCATAACTTTCCAGAAATAAACTACAGAAATAATGCAGCAAGAAGTAGGTATAGTAGCCAAAATAAGATTTTATTCAGTGATGCTCATAAAGTAGGACACTTAGCTCTTCCTCTAATCTTGTGCAAACTTTGCTTTGTGGCAAAAATTATATACAAATTCACTAAAGTCATTTTATATCCTCACACCTTGATTGGTATGAACTTTCTCTTACAGTGTTGGATAAATGAATATTAGAACAAGGTTTGCTACATTTTATATTGTGGGAATGATCTAAATTTCATGAATTATTTATTTAACATACTGTTTGTTGAAGTAATTTTAATGAGAGCTTTTTCAAAAATGGTTCATAATTTTGTTGATAAAGGGAAAAATGTTATATAAAATTTTGTCAGATTAACTTAATTTTTGAGAAAAAAACTTTATCAAATGTCTGCTGTTTATAAATACTAGTGTACATTTTGTACCCACTAGCATATATGCCTTTCATGTGTACACTATTATAGTATTATAGTATGAATGATAGTTTTAGCTTTCTCAATTTGTGACAAGAACTCATGGTATGATCAACAGTCAATCCAAAAATTACAGTAAAAATAATTCATTTTCTGAGAGGACTCAGGCCTTGATTGATCTCAGCTCTGACTCTCGTCATTGGTTTTCAGAATGCATTATCAAACCTGCATGCTTCCTATCTTAGAGATCAGATATAATCATGAATATGAATTTTATTGTTTTCAAATTGTGCCATTCATTTTGATATTCACAAAAGTTCCAAATTTCAAAATGGTCATGTCTACCACAATTTTATCTACATGTTGCCGATTACAGATTGGCCAATGCTTTGAGTTCTCCCCAATCAACTTATCAGGATTGATTTGTTAGAAACAATGCAAAACACCTGAATTTATCATGCAAAAATTCTATGTGTGAAATAGACAAAAAGAAATATTATTTCTATATACTGTATTCAAAATTGATTCTGATTACTTTTTCATTAAGTATATGTCCAATAATGTTAAAGTGTTAAATCACATATGAAATTAAATAAATGTAACTAAATACAAAGACAAAAACTATTATGCAATATAAATTTCTAAATAAAACATTTTCATCAATAATTTTTCTAGGCGGTGGATAGTGGTACATGCTTTTAATCCCAGCACTTGGGAGATGGAGACAAGCAGATATCTGTCAGTTCCAGACCAACCTGGCCTACAGAGTGAATTCTCAGTCAGCCAGAGTTATAATAGAGAAGCTCTATCTCAAAAATACCAAAAAAAGAATTTGTCTTAGAATTAAATTTCTATTAAACTTTACAGTTGTAATTTCATATTATAATTTTAGAGCAAATATCAATGTAAGTTTTATCATTAAGTGATATCTACCATAAAGACAATAACCTATTAAATAAATTTATATGTGCATGGATTATTAATCTGAGTACAGAATGTTGGTGCACATAATACTACAGGACATATTTAAAAATATGAAGGAAAATAGGCAATTATGCATCCCTTTCACCTTTGACTATTTTATAAAAAATGCAAATTTTATCAAGTAATTGTCTGGAATAAGATTCTTTTAAAGGTTATAGTACACATTTCATAGCCTGATTATTCACCAAACACATGTCAAATCTAGGTTTTATATTCCAGTACCAAAATGTCAACTGTCATTTATAGCTAGAATGTCTTTAATAGCTAATAGGTAACTTTTGACCTGTCTTAACATTGAATGTACTTAATTTTGTTATATACATCTGTTCCTGGCAGTAAATAATTGTTATTAATGACTAAGTAATTCAGGATATTATAGAGGATTCAGCTTCCTTTTGGTATTACATTAGCTTCAGTTATTTCTCTCTTCCATAGAAATGAGTATCAAACCATGGTAAACTAGAAACCTGAGTCTAGTAAAGTTCTGTTACATGTATGTAAATGTAGGAATCAAAATTAATTTTTTAATTAATAATTAATTATTATTAAAAATTAATATTATTAGATGAGTTTGGAAACTTACAATGACCTGTGTTTTCAAATGAAATACTGTTTTCTTTGAGATATGATATTATTTCCAAAAACAGTATGAGTCAATATGTCAATAGTGTTAAAAATAATATAACTCAAAGTAAATAGGAGAAGGAATCTTGTGATATACTGATGTACATTTTTTTTTCTCAGTGCCAATTCCTGTATTTATAAAAGTGTATTCTGTGTCAGGAAACATCATCTTATTAAGTTTTGATTATCAAAATTACTTGGATTATCCCACGCATGTGACTGTAGAAATGGGTAAGTTCATGTAATTTGATATATGAGAAACATGCTACCTAGCTTTTACTTAGAAGAAAACTTTTTTTCTGTAATTTCTGTGCATTAAATATAGTAATGCAGAAATCTAAACACTCATGTGTTTTCATACATTATCATGACTAAGGAAGAATCTTGCATTGCCTATGCAATAGGTATACACTTCCTCCTTGGTAGATATAACTGTCTTGAAATAAATAACACACAATCCTTAGAATATGAATTGGTACCAGAAGGCAGTAACCAATTAGAACTCACTGATGTTCTTGTACTCTTTTCATGGTATATATCTACACATAATATCTGACCATTATCAGTTAATTGGTTGGCAGTCATCATGAATGAACAATCCCAATAACTATAATTCTATGTCCTTATAACTATTTAAAGAGTGACAAAGCTAATTTGTTCAATTTAATGTTAACTTCTCTTTAGATTCATTTGTCCAGATATAAGATCCTAAATAATAAAAGTCAACATTTAGCCTTAATATTTTCTCAATTCACCAGCTCATCTGTACAATAATTATAATGGTCCTGATATTAAATCTATATATTGATATTAGGTTTTACAAATTATTCTGAGAAAACAAAAGGAGTATTTAAAGTGTTCATGAATTTATAGTCTTTTAGAAAATATGAATAAATTAAGTGTGCCAAGTAAAATGAACTTCATATTCTAATTTTTCATAAAGAACACCAACATATGGGAACTACATTTCAGGGAGAGACAGGTAACATAGAAAGATATGTTATGGGATACTTCCAAATATCAGGTAAAAATATTACAGTGCCCTGATTTGGCTTCAAATAATCACATCTTTGGAATGAAAATATTGTAGTAGAAATTATCTCTAATATTTGCCTTAGTATAAAAACTGAACAAGTAGCATGATGGTGTGTATGAGACATTCACATGTATTCTGAGCTCATATTCTGAGGGGCCTCCCTTTTCTCATTTTGGGGAAAGATGTGTTAGGATTTAACAACTGACAGCAAAGTTTAATCAATTCAGAATGTGGGTAATATTCTAATGGAAATCTCTTTTATGCTTCTAAATAACTCAGCATAAGGAGAAAATATCACTGATGAATCCTGGAATGAATATTTGTACATAAACAGGAAATTATCAATTCCTTTTATAAATATTCAAAATGTCTCCCAAGCAGGTAAATCACTGTTCTTCAGTGTAGAATAACCTGACACAGAAGAGCTCATTGATTTCTTTTTAATTCCAATGTAATGTTGAGAAATCGGGATTAAAAATCAATTAAGTTATCATTTTTGTTTTGATTTGCAGACCCATGTCCTAAATGAAAACATCAGTCTTGTAAGTAGAAGCATAATAAGTAAAAATCTACTCATGGGAATTGACTATTATATTTTTTCAATCAAGTCATTTATTTATATCTATTCTATTTCAACAAATTATTCTATTTCTTAAGATAATGTATTTTCTGCTTATAATAAACTCAAGTAATTTAGAAAAGAAAATATGTTTCTACAATTTACAAAACAAAGAAAAATTTTCTGTGTGGTGGTTTGAATGAGATGGACAACAAACATTCATATCTTTGAACACCTGGGCCACATTCAGAAGATATGTTAGCAAAATTGTATAGGCATAGGCTTGAAGGAGGTATCTGGGAAGGTTGAAGTCTGAGGTTTCAAAATTATAAACCATGGCCAATTACATCTCTGTGTCTTGTGGTTATATTTCAAGGTATATTTTCTCAGTTATTGCTCCAGCGACTTCTCAGCCTATTAGCTATATTGCTTCCCAAAATCGTCATGAATTCCAACACTCTAAACCCACACAAGTTGCTTTCAGGTATAAATTACATTGGCAATGTTTTTTCATCACAGTAATATAAAGTATGAATGGAATAGAAAATAAATTTAATAGTACCAATGGTGTTTAAGTGGATTACATTCTGAAGAACAGGCATTTCATGACTGTAATGACATCCAACATTGTCATGGGTAAATTAGCAATGCATGCATTTTCTGTTTATATTAGAAAAAATTCCAAGTACAAAAAAATATAAATTCAATTTGAAAATAGATGGATCTACTAAATTAATACATTATTGAGGCTAAGTGTAAATGTGAAATATATATGACCAATTTCAAATTGAATCCTATGATGTGATTTATTCTTGAGAATTCCTAAAACCTTTTCCAAAATATATTCATAGATTTCCAACTATCTTCTCAATGTATTGGAAATAGCCTCTTACATTTCAATTTTTTTGTTTCAAATTCCAGGTTTGGAACAACAATGAGATTATTTGGTGCAGCAGTGTCTCTATGATATCTACACGTCTACAAAATAAATGTAATTTTAGAAACATCTGTCTACTAGTATACAACATTTTTTTCCTGTCTAGTCTTGATTTAGGAATTTCTATGAATCCATTTCCAATTCTTGTCAATGTTGGCTTCATATAAACTAAAATGCAAATTTCACATAGTTGTATATTTGCTTTGAGTTAAAGTGATTAATTCGTATCATTTGGTAGTTTCTACAGAGAACCTTAATAGAGCCCATCTTTAAATGTTGTTTATTATTGGATATATCTGTGAATTTTTAGTGTCTTTTTAAGACTTGAGCTTAGCAATTGAGAAACAGGGTATCTGTGTATATTTTGGTATATATTAATAGTACTCTCACATCTCTGTTTTCCTATCCTTTATTTTCTCTTTACTTCCTTGCTCAGACAACATCCAATATAGTTTCTCTTGCAGTATAAAGGTGGCTGTTTCAATCTACTTTTTGTAGAATTGAAATGCATGGGGTATATACTAATGAGAACTTCTGAGGTTTGTAGCATGTGACAGGGTTGGCATGAATCTCCACTCTGTAGATAGGGAGAATGCAAGAGGTACTAGAATAAAGAGTAAATTTCCAAGATATCCTGTTGCAAATGACAAGTGGCTCCAGCCACTTTTTCAGAAACAGGATCTTCCTCACTCTTTGGGAAGGTTGGGGAGATGCCAGGGCTACTGGTATTAAAGGGAAATTTAGCTAACCACTTTAACATATGTGGAAGATGTCATGTAATATTTAATATAGCTACTCAGATCCAGAGAATTTATCACATGTGATATATTCTAAAGCATCACAGGTACATGTTTACTCTGACAGCACCCATTAGACACATGACATGCTTTCAGAAAACTATTTGTTATTTCGATAAGCACCTAGTAAAAACTGTGTGGATCTAGAAACTAGCCTCAGTGTCAAATTTTAGTAGTAGTCTCACAGCTCTGTTTTCTTACACATGGGCCACATGTGTAAAAGAAGACTCTGTGATGTCCTCTGAATAAGAAATAATAGGTTGTAAATTCCAATAGGCAGGTACAGACAGTATCAGAAGACAACTACTGAAAGGCAAATTCTCATGAGACCAGAGTGCAGATGAGAGAACCACAGACACTTGTGAAAATTTGTAAGTTTCCAGAGCCACATTACCAAATTGTAAAGAAACCAAAGCCACTTGTCCATGTGTGCCAGAGCAAAGATGCCTTTGTGAAGGGTTGAAGATTAGATGAGCTTCTAAGTAGTGGTTTTTAGGGCCAGGAAACCAAGAGCTTGTAAAAAACCCTAAAGATTCCCCTGTAGTAGTTTCCTGTTACTGCAGCACTGGCACAGATAACAGGATTCCTTGAGCCTCTGCTGCAACTTGGGAGTCTCCCAATACAGCCTTTGTTATTGTGGAGTCACTAGGATGAGAAGTTCCTGTTGACCCTCATGTACATGTGAATCTTACAAAAGCCTCTTCAGAAGATGAGCTGGTAGGCCACAGAGATGGTTCCATGGATGCAGGTGGCAATGTATAGCCTGATACATATAAAGTATCAACAAAAGACCATTTGAAGGGATGTGGAAGTGTCTACATATCTTTGTGTAGGAGAGAGTTGTCCCTGAGTTTCTGGATCATGTAAAGTCACTCTTTCATGAATAGAAGTGCTTGGAAACTTTCTGAATGTGTGGAAGTTTTGTGTGCCTTTCACAAAGATAAGAGAAGTTCTAGAGACTTTTAGAAACCTAAAGTCAAGGTCAAGATACCATTGATTAGGTGTAAGTTTTGTGAGGACTTCCAGGATAGGAAGTTAGTCTTTTTGGATCAGCAGAGTATTGGTGCAAGCAATCATGATCTGTTGTTGATGTACTCAAGTCTCCTTGTACTCAAGAAGCCTCTTTCATTCTGCCTGTTTTTTTTTTAAGAAAGTCATATGCCAACCTTTTTCTAGGTGGAGAATTGTGAG
Source organism: Cricetomys ansorgei (assembly GCA_026225945.1). Taxonomy (NCBI): domain Eukaryota; kingdom Metazoa; phylum Chordata; class Mammalia; order Rodentia; family Nesomyidae; genus Cricetomys; species Cricetomys ansorgei. The sequence continues at coordinate 815,569 of JAMJFZ010001949.1, read as the reverse complement.
GTCTCCTGATTTTGATGGGATAGATGTGAAATCCATAGTGTCATTATAAAAATTGTGAACTAGCAAGATCCAAGAGATTTTGGTGCAAATGATGAAGATGGTCCAGTCACTTGTGCAAATCAGGCAGGCTCTACCAAGACTTGTACATTTCAGAGGATTTCCAGGCTGGTTGTGTATAAGGGTAAGACTGGAGTACCCATTTAGCAAATCACCATCTCATCTTTAATGTAGGTTTTGTGGAACAATGTAATCCCAAGAAAACGTGAAAAATTCTAGAGACTCACAAGTTTAAGGAGGCTATATTGAACAGATGGCAGGCTTCTGGAATGCTCCTTATCATATTGATAAGCATGAAGTAACCACTTCATTTGTGGATCCAGAAACACTACTAGCCCCTTCAGTAGGAGTTAAGGACATACATATATGTGTGTAATTATTATCCTTAAAGAGCTCTAGCCAAAGAGAAACTGTTAAATAAGAGATACCCACACCCAGATGCAAAATTATCTGTCTACATGTGACAGAATTTCAACAACACATTAGAGAGATGTGGATGGGTCCAAAACTCCTCATGTAGGTTCTTGAAATCCTAGGTGACATTGGAAATTCCACATTTTTCCTAGGTCATGAGTATAGCATATCAAAAGTCATCACAAACATCAAAGTCATGTTTGAAACTTTCAATACCCTTCTCATATATAGAGTAAATTCTAGAGATTCACAATTTCTAGAGATTCAAAAGAAGGAAGATTAATTTAAGAACTTATTTATCTGAAATTTTAGGTATGAGTCCACTTAGGGCAGGAGAGTCCAGTTGGAAGCTGTGTTGATCTAAGGAGGCTATATTGAACCCACATTGTTTGCAGAATGCCTGTTTGGATGTGTTTTGTGAGCATTGTAACATATGCACCTCCTTTACTAGAAGGAGATTGTGTGAGATCCATTTTGTTGTGGGAGTTTATTTCTTGTTCTGCTTACATAACATTAAAATAATTGTGTTATATATTGTTGGGGTAAGGGTTGCCTAAGCCTTGGCAGTTTTATTATCTGCAGGTGTTGGTTTTATGTAAATCTATGATGAAGATGTCTTCTCCCTCATAATGTGCATCAGCTCACTGCTCTCTAGCAGTGCCATTTTAGAAGACAGAAGTTGCTGTGGAGGGGTTCTTGTATGCTTCCACAGTACTCTGGCAACAAACATAGGTCACTTTTGTAAGGCCTTTAAGTCCCACCTTAAATGTAACAGTATTAAAGGATTGAGAGATAATCTTGGTCTTTGAGGTATGCATTGTAAATGTGACACAGCTGGATTATAGGATGAGGCTAATAGTTGGGTTTCCTTATGTAATCAAACATGTCTCTGGATTGGGGAAAGCATCTGAGGAGCTTCTGTATATGTAAAAACACCAGATATTAGCAATACATATTTCATTGTCCAGTATGTCACTTGCCATGACAGGTGGTTCCATTGGTTGAAATCTGGAAGGGTTTTCACACATAAAAGTATCTCCTTACCTTTTTTGCTGAGTGGCAAAGTACCAATGGGCTGTACCACGGCATATGAAGTGTAGGTAGAAAAAACCATTTTGCTGGTATGATCAGTGACAGAAGCACTTGGAAAAATTGCAAGGTCCAACAAACCCTGGTGCACATGAAGTGGAGGCCTGAGCAGTGTGCTGGTGCTCCTAGTTTCCACAGCTCCTCCAGGGTCACTGACATATATGGGAACACTACCAGAATCCTGTTAACAATCATTGGAGAAATGTCATCTTTCTGTATTCTTCTATCCTGAAAAAGAGATGTTTGTGAAAGATCCTAAATCCTCCTGTATAAATCAGTCCTGTTACTGCATCCCTTTTGGCAATATTGAGAAAATCCTTAAAAAAGCCCTAAAATCTCCCAGAACACTCCCATAAATGTGGAATGTCAGCAGACCACCTCACAAGTATGGGAAGGTTTTCTAGACCAGGTGTGCATGTTTTTTCTTGCCAAGGCACATCAAGAAGATGTGATGGTATTCCTGAGTGGCATTCACAGGTGCAGGGCCTCCACATCTTCTGATGTATATGCACAAACCTGGAACAGCCCTTGCAGCTATGTCTAAGATTATATCATTGTGTAATTGTGGGCTGCTTTTGAGTCAAGTATGTACTGTTTCACATCCTCTTCTCCATGAATAAAAGTCTTGGACTCTTCCTATGTACTTGGATATTTCACAGTCCTTTTTCAATGATAAGAGAATGTCAAGAGACTTGACAGAAGGAAGGGTAAGAACAAGATACTGTATGTTCAATTTGTAGATTTTGAACTCTCGCTGATTAGGAAGCACATATATATTGCCTTCTTCATCAACAAATTGTTGATTGAAGCTATTGTGATCCAATGGTAAAGTATTAAAGACCCATTTCACAAGGGTGCCTGTTTCAGTCTTATTTTCATGGAAGAGTAACGTTTGTGGGTCACAATTGCATTAAGGAGAAAATCTGAGGTCCTGTGCATGTGAGTCCTTAGGTATGCAATTCCATTTTGCATATATGGTTAGTGCCAAGGCCACTATAGGAACTGAAAAATTATGAGACAACTTGGTTCCTAGGATGAAGGGGCTCCATCATCTTGTACAGATGCAGCAGCATCCAGAGCCCCTTGGACAACTTTGAAATTTTTCAGGCTTGTTTATTTATATGATCAGGATCTCAAAAACTCAATGAAAAATGGGAAATTGATACATCCTCTTTTGTGCACTGTCCATACTCCAAGAACTCTGAACACTTTTGATTAATCCAAAAGTCTTGTGTGTGTGTGTGTGTGTGTGTGTGTGTGTGTGTGTGTGTGTGTGTTACTTCAGACATCAGCTCTTGGATGGATGTCAAGCTTTCAGTAGGTTTCAGGTTAGTTGAATAAGCTCCTAGGAACCACTCTGTGGAGCTAGAATATCTGTTAGGCCCTTGAATAGGATGTAGATTTTCAGTTCTGTGTGTTGTGGTGGTTCTTCTTATGGCTCCTGACAGTAAGGTGCTGGTAAGAAAAGGAATATTGAATACATGGAAAGAACACTTGTCCTCTGTTTTTGTGAATAACTTTGAAAATATTTCGTACACATCTATAACTATAGGTGAAGGACTGATCAGGCCTTGATTCCCTGAGTCACACTGGGAATAGCCCATTCTCTCTAGTTCATGTGTACAATACGTTAAGAACCCATCCTTATGATTCAAAGGTTCAACATCTTTTCCAAAGACCTAAAAGGAAGAATAAGATAAAAGTTCGATTTTTCTTAGATGTTAGATATGAGGACTTCTTACGGACAAAATGTGTTGCTAGAACCTTCTGATATCTTGAAGATATTTTGATCTGTAGTTGATATATTGAAGCCTCCTTGTACATGGGTTGCCTTATTGAATATCCTTTTGTTTACATTGTAACTTATGCCCCCTAGTTTTCAAGAACTATTCTATGTGACATGCTCTGCATATTCGAAAGAATGTTGATAACTGTATTCTACGTGTATAGACAGTGTCAGAGATCCTTGGGAGAATTGCAAAGATTTGAGTGACTTGTGAAAAGAATGGCCCATATCCAACCCCTCTACTCTATAGAGCTAGAATCTCTGTTAGGCCTTTGAATAGAATGTAGATTTTCAGATCTGTGTGTTCAGGTGGTTTTTCTAAGACTTCCATCCAGAAAGGAGCTGGTAAGGCAAAGAATACTGCACACATGAAAAGAATCCTAAGTCCTCTTGTGTTTGTGAAGAACTTTGAAAATCCTTTTGTAGACATCTATAACTACAGGTGAAGGACTGATCAGGACTTGATACCCTGAGTCACACTGGGAATATCCCATTTTCTCTAGTTCATGTGTACAATATGTTAAGAACCCATCCTCATGATTCAAAGGTTCAGCAACTTTCCAAAATGTACTGAATGTTAAAAAGGCCTAAAAGGAAGAATAAGATGAAGGTCCCATTCATCTTAGATGTTAGGTATGAGGATTTCTTGTTGAGAAAATGTGGTGCTGGAGCCTTCTGATATCTTGAAGATACCTTGATTTGTATTAGATATATTGAAGCCTCCTTGTACATGGGTTGCCTCATTGAGTATCCTTTTGTTTATATTGTAACATATGCCCCTACTTTTCCAGAACTATTCTATGTGACATGCTCTGCATATTAGAGAATATGTTGATAACTTTATTCTACATGTATGGACAGTGTCAGAGACCCTTGGGAGAATTGCAAAGGTCTGAGTGACTTGTGAAAATAAGGGCACAAATGCAGCCCCTTGTGTATATTTGGTAAATTGCGCTTCCAATAGAGCTAGATTGGAATATCCAAACACCACGTTTGTTTGTGTGCCAGATCCCAGAATGCCTCAGAAGATGTGCAAGATATGACACAATTGTCTACACGCAAGAAACCAAGGGTGTCTATGAAAGATTCCAGTACTGCCTTCTTGGTCCTTGATTTATTATCTGTACCTCTTAGGCAGATGGAAATATTCTGGGCAACATTGAGGACTGCTAGGAATTTGCTTGCAATATAATTGTCAACATTTAATGGCCACAAATCCCCAACACTAGGATGGGAAGACTCTGAAGATCTTCATGTATATGTAGTTCTTGCTAGAGACACCTTTGAAGAAACTGCAACAGTCTACAGAAATGCCTGCAGAGATGCACAAGGTCATATATTTCATAATGTATATTAAGTATATTGTGAAGTTCTTTTGCTGCACATAAGGGTATGATCTATAGCTGCTTGTATAGGTGTGTCTTGTGTCTTCTCCATTGGTCATGTTGGGAAGATGTTACAGACCCCTTCATATATAAGATACTGAGCCATCGCTCCTATATTTGGAATTGCTTATGCTTTTTATGAAGATTATGTAAATTTGTGAGTCCTGTGGATTTGAAGAGTCAAGTAAATATAATATTTGTCACATTGCATTGTGTGAGCCATCCCTGTTCTGGAAACACAGAGATAAGGCCATCTGGGGCTTAGAGTGAAGATTTAATTCATTGTAATCTGATAATATTATGAAGCCTCTTTGTTTCAGTCTGTTTTGTGGAGAAGAGGAAATGTTCAAGATCTCTTTAAAAATGAGAATGTGTGAAATTAACTGCATGTGAGGAAATAGATACGAAGCTCCGTTCTGTAATTATAGGCAGTGTCAGAGAACCTTGAAGGAATTAAAAATATTCAAATATCCACTGAGAATTTGACAAATTGGCTTTAGCTAATGTTAATCTCCCAGTTTATAAAACGTTTTTGGTATTTCTCATTGCACAGATTGAATGTGATATGATCTAATATTAGTAGATTTAAAATGGATGTGGCCATTTCATTAGGGCAAATTATTGAAACCCTTCTCAGGGTAGGGAGAGAGAGATACAGAGAGAAAGAGAGAAAGAGAGAGAGATGGAGAGAAAGAGGAATTTCCACATTTCCACACACTCTTTGTCAGAGTGTGGAAAATGTGAGGATCTCTTGGAGACAAATGCTTGACCTTATTCCTTTTACAGATTAGAAAAAGTTCAGACCTCCCTTTTCATAAAGGATTTTGAAAACACTCTTGTTCAGATGGGGTAAATTCTGAAACTCTCTTGCTAAGCCTGGGCAGGTGTCAACCTTATTTTGGTAGAAGTGAACTCTCTAGAACCCCTAATGAGAGAAGGAGAACATCTTATGCACTCTTTTGAGAGGGATTCTTTCTTAATACTCTTTTGGCAGAGATGAATATTTTAGGCTCTTTTGGAATGTGGAGGTATGGCAGAGGTCTTTTTGAAAAGGGATGGAATATTGGAAATTCCATATGGCAGTAGTAAGTTTACAGCCTTTTGGTAGGATGATGTGTATTTTAAACAGCATTGGACAGAGGATAATTGTCTAAATTGTTTGGCAGACAACTGGAAGGTCTAGGATGCCCTTGGCTACAGGATAAACATGAGGCCCTTTCCATGAGAGTGAAAAAGTATGACTTCTCCTTCCAGATGTATATTGAATTTCTCAGGAACCCATGGGCCGATGTTCAAATTCCCATTAACACCATGAATAGATTTGAATGTCCTTTAAAACAGTTTGATAGAAGGGGAAAGTTTCACTGACCCTTAAGAATGGGAAGAATTTCAATTTCAGGTGGGTCCCGGAATATGTTCAAGGTACTGTACTTTTGAGAAAGGCTCTCCTACCTGAAATTGTGGATATGTATAGAAAGCCAAGTGTGAAGAGCTCAAGTGAGTGTTGTCATCTGGAAGTGAGCAAAGTTCTAGAAAGTTACTCAGAATTACTGCTGTCTGTCTGGTTCACACTGTCTAGTTCTGTGCTACTTAAGTAGCATGGCATGATGGAAGCGACAGCATAGACAGGCATGCTCTCAGAAGGAGGATGGAATATTGTGACAAAGCCCATGACCGGGTTTTTTGAAAGGGGAACATTTTTACGCATATCATAAAATGCTTTGGTACTATACTTCCTCATGCCTCATAAAAAGTGACACAATATTAATTACTTAGTTAATGATTAATGACCTATATAGTGCCTCATACAAATGTCTGTTATCTGATGCCTAGAGGCCTTTCAGCGGTTCAGTGATTATGCTAATTTCTCCTTTTATTGAGATTATATGGAGAAAGCTTCCAATGTTTAAGCCAACCATGGGAGTCATAACATCTGTATTAGAAGATATCATAGTAGGAAAACATAGCTCAGATATCAAGCTACATTTGGGACAATTTTGTCTTAAAGATAAGTGATTGTAGTCTATGTTTCCTGGACAGTCATCTTCATGTGGATAGATTCCTTTTTATAGCAGGTTTGTAAACTTTGGTCATACTCTCCATGTTTGTTGTTCTTTGTGCAACTTCATGAAAATATCACGAAAAATGCCTTACTTTTTATAGAATGCAGTTTGAGTCATAGTAGAGAGCATGGGTAGTCAGTAAGATGTGGATTTGAATTGTTTCCTACTTTGTCTAATTATGAAAAAAATAAAAATAAAAAGTAGGTATGGGCAAGGAGATGGTTGAACTTTTTAAGAAACTGCTGAGCAAGAATGAATGTCTTAATTTGCAGCCCATTCCACCAATGTAAAGCTATGGATGCCAGTTTGTGACATTACATTCATTCATGGTTTTACAGGGATAAATACATTCAAGTTTATATTGACAGATAGATCTGACAGAGGAGAGCAGAAGAAGGAAGAGAGAGGAAATGGAAGAGAAGGAGATGGAGGAGAAGATAAGAGGGAAAGAAGAAACAGAATTGAAGAGGAGGAAGAATCATACACAGGGACTAAGAAAGAGCAACGGTTGAAATGGAAGACAAACTAGGAGAGTGTCATGTTTTAGAAGTCAACAAAAAGTTGGGTCCCAAGCATAAACAATGCAGTCTCTGGAGTGGTGCCTCAGCAGGTAAAAACACTGGCTGCTCTTACAGAGGACCCAGGTTTGATTCCAAGTACGCACATGGAATCTCACAATCATATGTAAATATAGTTTCACAGGAGCCAATGCATCTGTGAGCATTGCATACATGTGGTACACTTATATACACAGGGAAAACACTAACACCTATGAAGTAAAAACAAATCATTTTAAAGAATGTAAAAACAGGATGGCAAGGTTAAAAAAGACAGTAACAGGTATTGTCAGAATAACTACAACCTGTCTTGGAACCTCAGAATTTACAAGTCACCATTTTTTTATGAGATAGTAATGAGTTTTACCTCCAGTTTTTCCAGTTTCTTGGGAGGATTGTCTTCTGATCAGCCCTCTCTGATGCTGCTGCTAGTTGGGTTGGTTATAAAGATTGTGATCATAGTAATTTTACCTTTAGTATGATGGTACTATCCATAACAATAATGGTGATTTTCTGGTATTATCCATAGCAACAGAGGTGATTTTCCCAATGGTAATGCCACTCAGATGAACTATGATTCACTTGAAATTCCAGAAAGAATAACAAAAAATCATCTGTAGTTACAAACTTAGTCATTTTTCATCTATAGTTATAGTATCAGATTATGATTTCACCAGTTTGCTTTAGAATCAATAACCTTGGAGATATTAGCAGCCTAAGAAATAACATAAAAATAAGAGAACTTATTTTGCTAGGGACTTTTTTCTGGTAGGGATAGAAAGGAAGAACAAATAAAACTTATTTGCTAGGGCCCTCGAGTTTCCTCTATGAAAGACAGGAGGGACCATGATCAAGAAAAAACCAATGAGTTTCAGTGGCCACTGTTAACTTTGAACATTCTTGATTAAAAATAAAATTTATTCGTCTTTGGTTTCTATAATTAAACATTAGCTCATGAGTTTGGGGTGATCCTTGTGGACACAAAGCTGTGCAGCAGATTCTCCTTTTACCTAAGAAAAGCAAAGAAAAAAAAAGAAACTTAAAATTTTCTTGTTTTAACAAACTTGTCTTACTGTATTAGCTACATGAAAATGGTTTAGTTAGAATAACATGAGGTATATTCATTCCCTAGCACCTGCAAGATTGCTACCTTGCAGCAACAATGGAATCTGTTCATAAAATTAGTTAGTTTCCATAAATTCTATTAATGTATAATAGGAAAAATTATTGCTTTTAGATGTCTTGTGTAGTGAAAATATTAGGTGATCAGTTGTGAGTTTAAGATAACTTGTTCTTTAACAATATGGACCAGTTAATCACTAAAATATAAAATTTGTAATCATCAAGTGAAGGTATTTTATGGTTAAGATGTGGTTGTAGTATGATTTTTCTCGATAAGTGGCTTTCTAAAAATGCTATAATGTACATCAAAAAGCAGAGAGATATTAGATGAGTAGAGAGAAATAGAAGTAGAGAGATGGAGAGAAGTAGTGAAGGACAGTATGAGAGATAAATCAAGAATAGAGAGAGAAGTCTGTTCCAATCTATAAGATGTGATGTTTTATTCATTTTATCCACACACACTCTGCCTCTCCCTCCCAGGTCACTGAACTCCTGCCAGAGTTGGATCTCACCAAGATAATAGTGATGACATGGAGAAACTAGAAAGCTCATGTACTGCTTCATGGGCATGCTACAGCCAGTCAGAGGAGCATTTTGGTATCTTCTTAAGTCTAGAGGTAACATATTTCCCAGAAGTCATTAGGTTTTTATTTCATAAAATACATGTCCACATAAAAATTATACACAGAGGACTACAGAGGTAGCCCAGGACTTAAAAGAACTTTCTGAGTATCCAAGATTCTGTTTGCAGCTCTCAAGCCACTGTAACACCATTTCCAGGGGATCTAGTGTCTTCTTCTGTCCTCCTCAGGCTCCAGGCACACAGAGAGTATACAAATATACAAGCAGACAAAACATACATGAATTTTTAAAAAGAAAAAAAACAACTTGTTCAGGATGCTGTGATTTTACTTCTCAAATTCACTGGCATAACTTTGTTTCTGATGATTCCTTCCACTGTCTCTTGTACCTTCTGAATTAAGGTTGTCCAGAATAGAAGGTCCCTGGCTCATAGTTACTGTGGGTAGAAGCCTATGGACTAAATGAGAGTTTGGAAGCCCAACCTATGTAGTTTGTTCTCAGGAGAAAGTACATTTTTATAGTAGTTCACTTCTATCTCCCATGTATACTAATTTTCATTGTCAATGCTCCTGAGATCTGTAGTTCTCACATCTGGAACAAGCAATTTTATTACATAAGCCTTTACCAGGAACAGAAATCTCTCCTGGGTGGGGTCCTTTCTGAGACTGCTTCTCTGGCTCCTTTGGGGAAGTCAGTGAGTTCTCAGTGCTGTGCTTGCTAAGCATTGGGCTGATCATTTAAGCAAGTGTATGTCATGATGTTGTTCTGTCACCTCCTGCAGAACACAGACACTGATGCACATTTGCTTTTTGTACAGGTGGAAGGGCAGCCAGAGGAATTGGCTTTCAGTGAAAAGTGTGGACAGAGAAGAATGGATGGTTGACAGTGAGACAGAAGAGAGAGCAAGTGGGGATGTGAGAGAGAGAACTGTCGAGTAGTGTCAGGCCTTCACCCATGATAGGTTCCATGAAACTACACAGAGGAAAACAGACTGATGAAATAAAGTTACGACAAACACATAAAACTGTTTCTTTTTTGAGGAAAAAAATAGATTGTACATTCAGACTTTAAAGTGACATGCTCAGACATACCTTTTCATATAAAAACACACGCAAACACTTTTGAGAAAGAACTGGCAATCATATACTTGTTGCTAGGGAGGAAAACTGCTCACTCAGGAGAGTCTTCTCTCTCTGAGAGAATACTTCTAACCCAGAGGCAAGGTTCCTGTAGCTTAAAAAATGTACAGAATGCTTTTTATTATTTTATGGTTTGCAGGAATTAAGCACATTACAATATAAGCAGGAATGCCTTTCACAGATTGAAGGTGTAAGCTCTATTCTTCAAGGTTATTTTTACTGAGAAAACTAACACAATAGTTTAATTAATGATTAGCTTATTCTAGGACTGTACAGTCCTAATTAATGAATTGTTGTTTATAGGTCTGTATAGGCTTACTATAAAAAGGGAGGAGCTGCTCAGGGTTGAATTTTCTATTTGTATTTGTATGTGTACTGACTTACTGTCTAGGCTCTTTGCAGATATAACTATGGCTGTCTCCTAGGAAGGTCAGTTTAGCTGAGAATAGTTTATGATATGCTTGCAGCAAGTATGAATAGTTCTCACTCCTGCCACAACTTGAAGGTTAGTGGGATATTTAAAATTACTTTTGAGCAGAGATGGCAGAGTTCGCTCACAGCCAGCCCAAGAATTCATTTGAGTTCTTACTATAAAGCCAAATAGACAATCTTATTAATGAGATGCTTTTTGCCATCATACAGTAAAGGAAGAAAAGGGGACAAAGTAGGTATTGTTCCCAATATCCTAGCAACAGGAGCCAGGAACATTTTTTAAGCTGGCAGTGTACATTGCCCTATCAGATGGGAGAGCAGGATGGAAAAGAACAAGGCAGATAGTTACAAAGAGGGAAGAGAGTGGGATAGTGGAGGAGATGGTAGAGAAGGGGAAGAAAGGGGAGAAAAGAGGGCAGATAAATGATCTCCCTAGTCAACATCCTTGTCCTTCATTGAAGTCATTGTTAGTAAACTGCTTGTTTCTAACACTCTATATGAATCCCAGGTGAATTCCTAGTTTCAGGACACAAGCTCCTGGCAATTTAAGCAGGTTCCCACTGAGGTGCCATCCAGTGTGTTAGGAACATGGTCTGACATGTCTTATCTCTGCAGAACATACACTGTAAGTAGGCACTACTACTGGAGAAGGAGGTAGGAGATGGAGGAACCTGCTGTTGTTGTTACTTATGGAAGAAGTTCATGGGGGCCTCAGGTAGACAGGAGCTTGAGTCTGCTGGGCAACCTCAGTCCTACCTTTGCCTCCACTGCTTTGGACCTTGGCTCTACTTTCCTGTTGGCTGATTCACAGGATCACCTAAGAAAAATGACAGAGCAGAATCACTCTTTATCTTAGTTGCTTCAAAACCAGAGTAGAAAGTTACAAATATGGCAAGGCCCCACCTCTCCACACCCAGACTTCCAACCTGGGCTTGGCAGCATCTTGCAGGTGGACGGTAAAGTCCCAAACCAAGAGGCAAATCTTGACTTTGGATATTTACAAAGCTTTGTAATATGGAAAGACCTTGTCTTCACGGGAGAGTTTTTGGATTTTTCTGATTAGAGTTTGATATGTGAAGATCATCATGAAATACATCATCTTCCTTTTTTTTTGTTCCTGCTTAAATTGGATTGCTCATGTGGTAAATGCTAGAACTCTGAAAAATATTCAGTTTCTTCCTATGCTATTGCATCAAGTTTAGATGTAAGCAGTAGGAATTTGGTTTGATAGACATCATCCAACTGCACCAAAGACACCAAACTGGAACATACACGTATAGGCAACAAAAAAGAATAGGTGTTAACTGAAAAATCAGGGCATTCTAAAGTTTAGTATATGCTCCTAGGAGTATCATTTTCAAGACTGTGTGAGTGATACACAAATACCAGTGCACTCAAAGGTATCTTATCCACTGGGACTGGGGTACAGGTGGCAACTCTCCAGCCCATGTGAGTTCTGGGAACTTACCTCAAATCATCTTCAAGTGCAGTATGTACTCTTAAACATGAAACACCTATCAAACCCCAGAATGTAGTTGTATGTTTCCAAAATTATTGTTTTAACCTAAAAAGTATGATTTATAAACAGTATTTATTTAAGAAATAGTTGTTTTATATACATAAGGCTAGCTGATTACATTTGGGATCTTCCAGCCTAACCTTTCCAAGTATAGGATTACAGAGTAAGTCTAACATTGTCTGAATCAAAGACGCATTGAAGTGAAAATTATAAGAAGCATAGAGGCCAAAGCTGTAGGCATAACTAAGTGGGAGTGCTTGATTCCCATGTACTGGTTTCAATGACAGTTGCACAAAATAAACAAACACATACCACATTGTCTGGAAATCCCAGCTGATATTTACTTGGGAAACCAGTTCACTGCTTTCATTGTCTCCAACTCACTTCTACCCTCATCACCGAAACCATATATCTATAGTCTGGAACAGCACCTACCTGTCTCTAAGCCTTCGTTGGTGTTGACTGATTGACATAGTTTTGGTGTTCTGTGTATAGACATGATGTGTATATATTATATATAATTTTTTTCTACTTTTGAGATAGTAAGATATTAAAAATATTACACCATTACACCCTTTGTTTCATTCCTCAGACACTCCAATATATCCTTCCTATCTGTCCTTCAAATTGATTACCTCTTTGTTCATTAATTCCTTTTGCGTACATATATTCATGTGAATATAAATTCCTAAATGTGTCCTGCTCAATCTATGAGATGTTATTTACATGCAGGCTTTTAAGGTTGACCACAACTGGACATCTTATTAGGATGCTCTTCCTTGGATACATGTATCACACTCACAGCTATACACAGTTAGTTGTCTCTATTTTCATGTGTAGTTCTGAGGCCTGTACGTTTTTCCCCATCCACATTGGCATACCTGTTGATGAAATTTTTATCCTGCTCATATTTAGAAGTCAGGTCAGTGACACTTTATGAATGTAGCTTTTTATACTCCATTTATGTATGTAATTTTTGCTGGAAGTGCATTCCTAATGCACACTGCAACCTGCCTGTGGACATGCTCCTGTGTTTGAGGACTGCCTGCAGTTTCCTTATGTAAACAGCAAATGGCACTGGTGTACATTGATTGGGAATTAACATCTTGCATAAGTAAGGGAAACTGGAAAATTCCAGTTAATTCTAAATCTCTAACCTTACATGGGAGTAATCTGTTGATTCAAGCAAGGACATGAACACAAACGTGTCCTGACTGATCCAGGAGAGTTAATATAATATAAAATGGTTCATCCTTACATAGAGGGTGAACTGTGTATGCATGGAAGCAAGAATATCAGTATGTACTTATCCAAATTCACAACTTTGAGGAAACATGGATGCAAGCACAAACATCAACAAAAACTGGATGAACGTGACAGAGAAAAAACAGATATAAATATGAACTGTCCAAATGACACTATGAATGTAAGGATATGACACAACACATGGAAGGGTATGACATCTGAATTGGAAACAGGAGATGTAGATAATGATATAGACATATCAAGAGAAACCATGGACACTTAATATATAATTTGGTTGATTCTGAATATAAAAATTTAATTTTGATTTATCAGGGTCTGTTTTATACTGTTTGATATGCATGTTGTGTGTGTGTGTGTGTGTGTGTGTATATATATATATATATATATATATGTACACCCACTTATGTATATTTTTTATTTTTGTATCAAAAGTAAAAGATCTCATAAATGATTTGTATATACTGTATATATGTCCAAATTATATATAATATATACAAAATATATAACATATTATTACACATAAAATATTATAAAAAATACACATATGTTATTTGTAACAAGCTACATGTATATGTAACATATACAAACATATAAAAATTTATGTATGTATATATTATTTTTTTACATTTGAAGTAATAAAATAACATAGTTCCCTTTTTCCTTTATGCCCCTAAACCCTCAAATACATCTCTCCTTTCTGGCTTTCAAATTCTTTTCCTCTTTGTTCATTGTTATTGCTTACACATATATATGTGCATATATATTCCTAAATGATTCCAAACTGTATTGTTACCTCTATGCTTGCTTTTGGGACTGACCATGTGACTCTGAAAATCTAATATGAGTTTTCTTTCCTGAATACATTTTTTTACTTTTAGTTTTGCTCAATTCTCTGTAGTTTTATGTGTAGGGTTGAGGGCTGTGAATTTTTCCACATCTGTGTTGTCAGGTTGATTGGTGTTGTTCCTGAACTGCTCAGATTTATTCATGTCAGTGGTACATTTTGAGTGTAGCTTTTTACACTCCTGTCATTGATGATGTAATATAACCCATATTTTAAGGTGTTTTATCCTTCCAATTTTCAAATCATTTTCTTCTAATTTTGATATCACATACCATGATGGTATCACATAATACCAAATATGATTTCATTTTTTTCTAATACTGCAGTCATAGCAATCACAGTATGGTAGCACATATTTTCATTGTATTTCCTATCATCATGTATATGAAGTCAGTTTGTTTAAATAATGTTTTCATATGTTGACATCACATAACGCCAATTAGGATGACTAATCCTTCCAATTACCATGCCATTTCCTTCCATTTATGAGTAATATATTTACCTTGATGCTGTCACAATCCATTCATAATGAGTGTCAGATCCTTCCTGAATGTTTGCATATTCTTCTTATTGTGATGTCATGCATCTACAATGTTGATGTTACATCATCCCAATTATGATTTCAGTTTATTACATTTGTCATATATTTGCATTGTTTATATCATTTCATCACAATTTTTCCTGTCAGTTTGTTTGAGTTATGGTGACATATATTAATGATTAATATTAATGATGTCACATTATAATCTACATTATGATGTCCTATTCTTCCCATTAACATGCCATTTCATACCAATTGTTCTGTCACAACCTGATATTGATGGTTTCACATCATCCCATTTGTAATATCAGTTCCTTTCATTATGCTGTCATATCCTTCTGTTTGTGATATCAAATCTTGTTGATGTCAGTTCTACATAATTGTCATTTTCTCCCAATTACTAGGTCATATATTTAAATAGATTAATTCAAATAATGCACATTATGTTGTCTTATCCTCTAATTATCACAGCATTTCCTTTCAATTGTGATGTCACATATTTACAATGATGTTATCACATCATCAAAATTATGGTTATAGTTTCTGCCAATTATTCTGTCATATAACTCCTATTATGACATCATGTATTTATACTATTTATGTACCATCAACATAGTTATTATATCTGTTTCTGATAATTATATCATATTTATTTACATGGCGAATGTCACATAATCCACATTATATTTTCATATTCTCCAAATTTCTGGTCTTTTCCTTCCTATTGTGATGTTGCATACTTATGTTGATGGTGTCATTGTTACAATTATGATATCTCTTCCTTATAATGTCGTGTGATATCGCTCATTTTATAGACATATGTTTACACTGTTGTCACATGATCATGTTTAAGATTTCAGTTCCCTTTTTTTATGATGTCATATAGTTACATTATTTATATCAATCACACTGATTATGATGTCAGTTCCTTCCAATTTTGCTGTCATGTACTTATTATGATGTCATATATTTAAACTGAGGTGTTGATTTCATCTCAATACTATTATGATATCAGATTCTTGCAATTATGATTTTTCATATTATTGTTATCACAGAGTCATTATTATGTTGTTAGAATCTCCAATTGTGCTGTCAAATAGAGACAAACCATTCTAAAAATCTTTGAACTACTCTGTGTCCTGCATAAAGGTATGATAGAGCAATGGTAGCAGAGAACTTGTGACAGGGTCAAACCCATGAATGATCTTACTTGAGGCCCATATGAGGTGAGAAAGCCCATGGCTGACACTGCCTGGATGGCCGGAAACATGAATCTGGGTACCCCAGAGGCCTATGCTAGAATCAAATTTGTTAAAAAAAAAATGAAATAATTCCTAATGATATTTTGTTAATCTTTCCCAGAGAGGCTTCCTCAAGTAGCTGATACAAACAGATTCAGAGACCCACAGCTACACATATTAGGCATAGAGTGTGAGTAAACTAAAGATCTCAACTGGTTCCCTACTTTAACATCTCAGGGAACACTACAGTGAGGGGGGGGGAAGGATTGTGGAAGCCAGACTTATTACAGACACCAGGAGAACACAGCCCACTGAATCAACTAGACAGGGCTCATATGTGTTTACTGAGACTGAAGTGGAAATCAGAGCCTGTATGCATCTACATGAGATCCTCTGCATATATGGTATATATTTTAGCCTGCTGTTTTCATGTGACTTGTAATAATGGGAGTGGGGGTGTCTTTGACTCCTTTGCCTGCTCTTGGTACTCACTACCTACTAGTGCATTTTCTCATCCTACTTTGATATTAGGTTTTTCGTAAGCTGGGTTCTGTTGATATCTGTGAAAGACAAGCTCTTTTCAGAAGCAAAATTAAGATCAGTGGATCTGGGAAACAAAGGGAAGGGCTTGGGAGAGTAGAAAGAAGAAAAGTTGATGTCATGATGCATTGTTTTAAGAGAAGAATAAAATAAACATACAAAAGTATTGAGAATCTGTCAATAGAGAAATACACCTACCTCATTAACCAGGGACTGACTAGTCTAAGAATTGGCTCTGTTTGCTGAAAGTGGGTACACAGTGGAGAACTAACTCTGTTATGGATACAAACCTCTAAGGGGCTGACGTTTCCATTTCAGAGTAACAATTCTTATGAAACTGGACATTCACAACCAAAATTATTGAATCAGCTTATCCACAGCTGTAACATGTGCCATCTTCTGGTCAGCTTTCAAGTCTTAAGCCATGCCTTGATTAGAAGTCAACATATACTTAAATGAAAGGTGTTAAACGATGCTGATCTTGAGTCTTAAAAAAAAAAACAACAGCAGCAAAAAACCCACAGCATCTCAGCTGTTCCAAGCCTGTTGAATGCATGACATGGGAGTATAAGAATCTCATTAAGGTCCTTAGGGAACCATTACAATGTCATTGTCAGCCACAATTTAATACTTCCCTAGTGCCATAGAGATCCCACCCATTCATGACAATTCACTATATACCTATTCACTTTTTCCAAAATCAAAGTCTGAGTTATAACTGTATTTTATTTCTCTTGCCAATAATTTAACTACAATCGTTGTTGTAAACCAGACAAGTAAGTGCAGTAATTATACTGCCAATCAACTAGATTCATATTCTCTTAGACTTATGTCAGATATTTGTGTGTTCATATCACCAGATGGCATACCAATACCAATCTGTGCCTCTGTCTTACAAAGGTCCTTCAAAATTAAAGGAATATAAGTTCCCTAATCTGTTTTGTTTTATAGGAGAACAAAGCCACAATGTAAAAACCGAAAGCAATGGAGGAAGTAGGTATGTGAATATCTCTTCCTATTCAAATACAGCAAAACTGACAGACAGACAGATAACATACATACACATACAAACACACATACACAGACACACATACAAATGAAAGATACAAAAAATGACATACATGCTGGCAAATATCCATGCTTCCATAGAGTATCTAGCACAGGTACCAGGACAGATAATTATCTGTCGATTCCTGTAAAATTGCCATTTTACTTTGGGAAATGCTTTTCATATTTAAACAAGAAGCCATCCAACTCTCTAATTACTGAGTCTGCTGAAGCTGCCTCCTCACTATTGATATCTTTCAGAATGTCCTGAGAAAAAAAAATGTTTTCTTGTAGACATTCAACACAGAAACCCCCTCCTCTGTACAAGCAGATTCCAGTATTTAGTATACTGCTGACCTGTGAATCATATGCATTTTGGCATGCACTGACTTCTCATATGGAACGGGCTATAATTCAATTGAACGATCAGCTGCTGTTCACAATTGTCAGTCAATTGCAGCCAATGTTCTCAGACACAAGAATAGACATTTATACTGACTATAGTAAATACTTAGCTCTCTGATCCCTGCTATAACCTGTATTATTCTGTGCTCCCGTTGATGGTTGTGACTGAATAGGGAAAATACCATAGATCCTTTTTTTTAAAAGGGAGGGGACAAATAATAGATGTGGTCTCCTACATCAACCAAATACATAACACCTTTACCAGGTCTTCTGCACATTTTGAGGCTTTGCTTCCTCTCCTTGGACAGGATTCAGCATTCACGCTCACTTGCATTTTCTGGGCATTTTAACACCTGTCCCTTGTCAATGATTGCAATTAACCAATGATCGTACAGGTTCAGTCACAAGAACAGACAATTAAACAAATGAAAATACATGCCTGTGATCATTGAACTATGTAAAATATATTAACATGGGCTCCTCTTCATAGGTGAGATTGTATGGGAATTCTACCATAGAATAATGTTTCTTGTTTAAAATTTTGGGAACAAGTATAAGAGATGTTGAACTGCATCTACAAGAGACATAGCTTACTCTCCATGGCCTTCTGAACTCTTAAAGTCTCACATTCCAATGTAGGGGAAGAACACAGTATGTATTATCCCTGTTAAATTTTTGAGCTTTCTACACCCCAGCCCCTAACATGGATTAATATTAGGCCTTGTGGTATCCATTCTTCCACTTGTAATCAAGGATCAGATTGCCAAAGTAGAATCATCACATGACATTGAAAATGATAGCTCAAAGGATCTCAATCTGGAAACTGGCATTCCTCCTGGAAAACTTGACCTAGATGGAGTAAATAATATGAGCCTAAAACTGACTCAGGTATTCCAGGAGTCATGTTTCCAAAATAAGCCACACAGGCAGCGAAATCTGGAAATGGAAAGTCTTCCTATTTCATTGTTTTCTAAGCTCATTTCTATGTCTGCATGGAGGTTCCTGGTTATGTACATTTACCATGAATAAATCACACAGCTTTCTGCTTGGTGATCCACATCTTTTAGCTGTACAAGATGTCTAGTTATGGTACAATGCTCCCAGCACCTTGTATTAGTAATGGACATGAAGTTTTCTATAACAAACATTGTCTGACAGGTACTTGGATGAATAATAAACATACAACTATCCAAAAGGAAAACCTTTAAAAATGCAAAAAGAATAAAGAAAGGAAAAGGAAGGAAAGAATAAAATCAAAATAAAAGAGGCAGAAATAAATGTAAGTAGGAATGAATAATAAAAGATAAAAATGGGAAGTGGTTAAGGAGGCATGGATAAAGAAGTCAAGGATGAATGGATGAATGTAAAGACAGATGATTGGAAATGTTGCATTATGTAGTTACTGGTGTGTATTCCAACAAACATGTTATGTGTGAAATTAGAGAACAAAGAAAGCAGTAATAAATTTAGATTTCTCAGTTTATTGTTAGGAACACAAGAAAGGAGCCCAGACAAGTCCACTTTTCACAAGCCCCGTATGCACTCTTGGGTGACTACTGTTTTGCATCCCTGCTAATTATGGTTACAAAGCACACCAGGAAGTGTGTTTTTTTATCTCTGCTAGGACAAGAATTCTAGAGCTCTGCATGCCACAGAAGACTTCATTTTGGTTTCCCTCCGTCCTGCACAGGAACTGCCACAGTTCTGCCTTGGAGGCTGGGTTCCCTTGTACACCACTGGTGCCTGACCCGCGGTGACCTAGTTTCCACCCCCTGACCAGAATGGCAGAGCTTGTGTTTGAACAGAGGGAAAAAACACGGAAAACAATGAGTGAGTGTCAGTTGTTTTCTCATAGGTTCTGACCACGCAACCTAAGAATAGAGGACTAGAAGCAAAATGAAGCCCCAGGAGACATATCTGATTGATCATGGTCTCCTTTATTTATGGGCTTTTCCCTGTTTAAATATCTTTACCCAGAGGAGGCAGGGTCCCGGTACTCTGGGTGAAGAAGTCCCATTAGCATGAGGGCAGGACATGCACCTGGCCTCATGTATGGTCTTTGCAAAGACAGAGAGAGGTGTCCAATAGGCCTCAGGGCAAAGAAACACTTGCCAGGTTATTTCCTTTTGTACTTGTAAAAATTTGGGTCCCTCCAGGATTGAAAGAGAAGGAGTTTGCAAAGCATCCTATCAGCCCTCTTAGCAGGGGCAAAGCACCTTTCTGCTGCTTCAACTTCTCTTCAGCCCCAAAGGTCCCATAACTTCACTGGTCACCAGATTCAAAAGACTTTAAATCCTCATGGAAATATGAGACCATTGCCATGTTCTGGAGGAAACAGACCACTCTCATCTCAAGGCCTGAAAACAAATCCAAAGGAAATCATTGTGTGCATCAAAAAGACAATTCTGATTTAGGGAAGAATTTCACCTAGAATGTCATGTTCCTTTTATCTAGATCCACTCAATTGGCCCTCTTTTGAGTCAGATTTTCCAATTTATCGCCCAAAGCAAGACTCCCAGGTGGCAACTCACTCACTGTCTTAGGCAATGTTGGCAAGTGATGTTATTCCCATGTTGAGTAAGTGTAATGGTTTTAGGGTTGAAGATTGTACAGGATACTCATTTCCAAGGAATATGGGCACTGTCTAGTAAAATGGCTCCACCTCAATAAGAGCTTCCATTTGAAAAGATGAATGGAATTCCATTATTACCTGGATAAGCCAACAGAAGCCTGAGGAAAAATATTGACAATGGAACCAAAGGCTGATATAAGACTTCCCAGGCAACCAAAATAATCTCATGAGTTGTCACAATCTACTAAAATTATTATTGTTATGCAGATCCCACCCTCTCATGACACATCAGTATATACATCTTTATGTTATCAACAGGATATAAGTCTCTTTATGAGTTGGGAAATATTTATTTCTCCACCACACATTTATGTACAAAGGCTATAGTAAAGCACACAAGCAAGTTGATACATTATTATGCCATTCAGTATATACTGATGGGCTCTCAGGCATATTTAAGATACTCTTTCTCTAATACCACCAAACTGGAGACTAATATACTTGTGCTTTTGCCTTACTCAGCCCCTAGCCACTCAATCACTCAAATAAAACCAAAGTTCTGACATTTTATTTTTAATTTTACCTGTCAATGTAAAATTCAGTGAAGTTGGTGTTTGAGTATTTCGTCTTCTATTATTTGAGCTTAAAATCACTGTACAAAAGTTAAAATGGTTGCAGACCAATAAATTGTGTTCATCACCAGAATCTAGCATTATTGTGAAAATTCATGGCAAAATGTCAAATACCAAACAAAAAATACACCTTATAATCTTTGCCTCTTTTCCCACAACATTCAATCTGCATTTTTTTTATTATCTCATAAAATACTGTCTCTGACAAACCCATCCGGGTCCCCTAAATCTGGGGAAAATCAGGAATTCTGCACTCAGGTGGGCAAGGAGTCGGCGAAGTGACAAACAGACACAGACACAAGAATGTATTGAATCTGAGTGTAATTTGCAGCAGTGAGCATCAGACTTATATATTATTTTTAATTCAAGGAAACATAATCATACAAGAATGTGAATAGTGTAAAAATATGTCAGGCCTCTTTTGTGAATTGTCTCAAAATACATACATCAGGTCTCTTTCAGGGAAATGTGGTTAAGGGATACAATATGTGAAAACAGATTGTGCCGTACAATGTGTAGGACAATGTGGTTACTGTTGACACACAATGTGGTTACGGTTGGTCTATCAGTAAGTATACTGTGGTTAATAATTTTAGAAGCCAGTTACTGTACTGGTTTGTAATAGAGGGTACCTACTTTTTGAAACTGAGATCAGGATCAAAGACAGGAGTTACAATTTCAGGGGCTTTTGGCGTTTGCTCGACATTTTTTACATCCATCTTAGGTGGGTGGACACTGGAGAGCATTGCAGCCACGCTCCATAGAATAGAATAAAGAGAAGGAAAACGATAGCTATCAGACCACAGCCAACAATCGGAAGGAGGACAGGACAGGAAAACATCCCTTTGTTTCTAGGGGCACCAGCCAACCTTTCCAGGAGACCAGCATTCTTGAAGCTTTAGCCTCTACCCATGGAGCAGGTGTTTATCCCTGTCGCAGACACTAATGGAGTTGGCTTTAGTCTCAATCCACGAAGCAGGAGTTTAGGCCTGTCACGTAGACTCCACTGGATTGGCTAACATCCCTCTGTATCTAGGGGCATAAGCCAAACTTTCCAGGAGACCAGCTTCCTTGAAGCCTTAGAGTTTATCCGCGGGGCAGGAGTTTATCCCTGTCGCGGACTAAGCTGTAGTTGGTTTTAGTCTGAATCCACGGAGCAGGAGTTTAGGCCTGTCACGCGGACTCCACTGGAGTTGGTGTGGCAAAATACATCCAGTCTTCTGTCCTCCCTCCCTGTACTCCTCCCTGGTCCTCCTAACACCCCAATATCCCAGATCTACCCATTCATCCCTCTGCTTCTACCCAGAAAAACCTGTTCTCCAAGCATTAATAACTAAAACATGGTATAACATGTATTTGCTTGACTACTTTTCCCAGCACACAAACACAGAAACACAGTTATACACGCACACACACACACAAACACACAAACACACTCACACACACACACACATAAGACAGAAAATGATATCCATACTCACAAAATCTCATGCAGCCATAAATTTTGTGGCACAGGTAAACAGGAAAGTCTTTTATCTCTGATTTCTTAGAAAATTAGCATTTTCACTAAGGGAATGCCTTCATAATCCAACAGGCCACCAAACTCCACATGCCTTACAACTGAAACTGCATAGGCTATGTACTCACTGATGAGATCTTTTGTGACGTCCAGATATAAAGACAAGAGTCTTGGTTCCTTGGTGATACCCTGTCCCAACTCTGTACCAACCACAATCCAGGGAGCCTCTGTGTTGCTGATAATTGAGCTACCAGCATGTCAACCTGCTCAGATCTTTTACGAAGAACACGCTATGGAATTAAATTACTGATCAGCTGCTATCCACATGTTTGGGAATCAAAGATCTTCTCTGCTTAGACACATGAGGAGTCAAGCAAGCATACTTGAGCAGATTCCTATTGTCTGTGATACCTGAACAAACCTGAGCTATTGTTGATGGTTGTGACTGCATGGGACAGTCCACCACAGACCATTCATTATGATTTGTATTAAAATGGAAGAGGAAAAGTAGATGTTCTGTTGTACATCTACTACATATGTGGCACATTTGCCATGTATTCTGCACCTTTGGAGCTTAGATTCCTCTCTCTTGAAAGAACACAGTACACATGTCCCCCAGCCACTTCATGGGCTCTCTAAATTACATTCCCTATCATGGAATACAATTTAGCCTTAGGCTACTTCTTCCACCTTTGATCAGAAATCATCTTGAGGAGAGTTGCATTAACAATGAAAACAATGGCTGGAAAATTTTTGCAACATTCACTGCAGCTCTGCTCCTGGGAATCTTGAACATGGTTGTCATGGTAAAGGATGTAAAGATGAATGAATTTCTTTAACAATATTGGGTTGGATTCTTCCGATGGGCACCCATATGGCCAATCAAGAAAGGGATAAAAGATACTGTATGCCTACTGATTTGAATCCTTCAGAATGGAGTTACCTATGAAACTTTGTTTCCCCAAACTATTGAATCAAGCATGGCAGTCTACAACTGACACTTTCTAAGAAACACAGAGGATAAGGAACTAGTTAATACCATTGTTTAGGAGCAACCAGACTAAGTCAGAAGGTAGAGTATGCCACAGTAAAATTTCCCTGATTTCTTTTCAATGGCAACAAAGAAGGAGAAAAAAACTAATGTGAAGATATTTAAGGGACCAAGACAAGGTGGAATTTGCAGGAATTCTGGTAATATAGAGATAAATGTAGAAGTGATTAATATTCTTGTCATCAAGGAAGATTTTAGAAAAATGACTTCCAGAGGGTATGTAATCAATCATCAAAGTTTTAAATGCTTTTGTGTATAGAGCCTTTGACAGTCACAAATTGTCAGAATATGTCAAGCCGTACCAAGATGTGCTTCCTTTCAGTCAGTCTCTTAGAAAACTAAACTGAATGGTGTCCTGCATCTGATTCTTCCCTCACCACTCTTTCATCCATCCCCTTTCAGCTTTTCCCTTACCCAGACTGGATCTCAGTAGTTGTGATTATGATAGCAAATACTTACAATGTTGATCTGACAGCATTATGATTATGATGTCAGTTTCTTCTGAATATAATGTCATACCCTTCTTATTACAATGCTGATGTCACACAATCCACATTAAGAAGTTATTTCTTTGCAATTATCACATCATTTCCTTCCAATTATGAAAATATGTCACATCCTCAAGGTTATGGTTAATGGTTTAATTTCCTTCCATTTTTTCAGAAATATTTTCCTTATTTTGATTTCCTTTCTTACAGTGTTGAAGTCACATCACAGTTGTGATGTCATTTTCTTACAATTGTGATGACAAATTTTTACATTCATGATGTCATAAAATTCACATTATGATATCAGTCTTACAATGATCAGATAATTTGTTACAATAATGATGACCTTTTCTGGCATTAACTTTGTCATATCATCCAAATTATGATGTCTGTTTTGTCCAATAATGCTTTCTTGCATTGTTTATTATGGTGCTATAAATTTACATCATCAACCTCATGTCACCCTGATTATGGTGTCCATTTCATCCAATAAGTATTGCATATATTTAAACTGATGATAACACATCCCTCTATTTATGACATCAGCTCTTTTTCATTATGATATCACATATTCACGTGGTTGATGTCACATTTTGCTATGCTGTCACTTTCTTTCCAATAAGATGTCATTTTTTAGCACTGGTGATTTCATATAACCCAAATTATGATATCATATTCTTCCAATTCTCAAACCACTTTCTTCAAATTATGATATCACATACTTGCATTGATAGTGTCATACCATCCCAAATATTATGTAAATTTCTCCCAATTATGATTTCATCTATAAATTGTGATGTGTATTTACATTTTTTGCCCTCACTCCATCACAATTATTATGCCAGTTTTTTCTAATTTTGAAGACTATATTTTACATTGATGATGATATCATGTTGTCCACATTAAGATGCTCTATCCTTCATTCAATCACATTTTTCTTCTAATTATGATGACTCAGGCCTAGGTTATCAGTTTTACATCATCAAAATTGTATCACATATTTACAGTGTTGTTGACACAGAAGACTGCAGTGATCAACAATGGCTAAAGATCTTCAATCCCCAAGGACATAAGTACCAATATGGTGAAATATAGAGTGTAGCAGTATGTTGATATGTGAGTTCACCTAGGACAACAAAGTGGCATAATGATAGATGAAATGCCTGCCAGACTTTAGCTGAGGGAACCACTGTCATGGCAAGCACCATGCTGAACAGAGGAAACTTGATGGTCACTGTTCAGGTGTTTTTATTGCTATAGAATTCCTGAGGATTTCTATTGATTGTGCAAAACAAGCATGACAAACAAACATCCCCAACATAATCCAACACTTGCAGACACTAAAAACAGCAAGACCTAGGCTGCCCCTCACCTAACCGTGCACAAAATTATCTTAAGTATAGCCCAAACTAAACTTCCACAATTATAGAAGAATATAAAATATACTTGAGTATAAAATATACAAACAAAACAACAATAACAACAAGACTACAAACCTACAGCATCTCAACTACTCACTGCCTGTTGGCTGCATTAGAGGGAATCATAAGAATTTTTCTGGGGTCGTCAGGAAACTTTTATGATCTCACAGTCACAATTTAATTGCAGTGTTAGGGTGTCTCTGATTCTTTTACCTGCACCTGAGATATTTTGACTCCTACTGGTTTGATTCATCCAACCTTGATATGAGTGTTTGTGCTCGTCTTATTGTAAACTGTTATAGTATATTTTTTTGATATCCTTGTGAGACCTGTTCTTTTTTGATGGGAAACAGAAGACCAGTGCAACTGTGAGGGGAGAGGGCATGGAAAGGTGGAAAGAAAAAAACTGATTTCATGATGTATTATTGCATGAGAGAAGAATACAATCAACAAACTAAAATGCTGAGAAGATGCTACATTAGAGAAAAACATCTCATCAAAAAGGCCTAGTTTAAGAAATGAGTTCAAAATCTGATGAAGACATACCCAGTGGAGAACTTACCCATTGTGGTTACTTCTGAAGAACAAGGTATCCATTCCATAGTGACAATTCATAGGAAACAAGAATTTCTCTACCAAAATTCATTTATCAACTTATACACAATTGTAACCTGTGCCAGCTGGCATTACTAATTTTACTTCTATTGCCAGATGTGAAACCTTGCTTTCAAGACTTAAGCAATGGCTTAATTTAAAACAACATATGCTGAAATGAAAGGTTGCAGCAGATACTAATGTTGAGTTAAACAAAACAAAAACAAAACCAAGAGCAACAGCATCTAAGCTTATACATTCCTGCTGGCTCTATGACAGTTGATAATGAGAATTTCATTGGTGTCATGAGAAAACAATTGTGATGTCATACACAGTAACAAGTTAATAAACTTTCAAGTGTCACACAGTTCCCATTCACTCATGACATTTCACTATAAACTTATTTATTTTTTCCAGAATCACAAGTCTATCTTTGAGTTCTAACGCCTTTTTACTTTTCTTAACAACACATTAGGTAAAAATGGGCTCTGTTAAGCACTCAAGTGAGTGAAAGTATTACTTTGCCAGTCTAGTGGATTCATACATTCTTAGACATATTTCAGATATTTGTGCTTTCATATCACTAGACTGGAGATGAACACCAATCTGAGTTCTGCCTTCAGATACTTCGACTGAAAAGAACACATGTTCTCTTTAATATGCTCTTTTGAATAGCAGAACCAAAACCCAGTGGAAAGATGCAAAGCAGTAGAGGAAATAGGGTTACAAATATCTCTTTTGGAACAAACACACCAACACTCAGATACACACACACACTCAAATACACACACACACACACACACACACACACACACACACACACACACAAGATACCTAAGATGGCATATATGCTGACAAATATCCATGCTTCTATTGATTCACTAGCTCAGGTACCAAGAACAAATACTCATTTGTGGATTCCTGTAAAATTGCCATTTTATCTTGGGAAAAGCTTTTCAAATGCAATCACAAAGTATTCGACAATATAAGGATAAACTGCAAAAGCTGCATCCTCACTATTGGCAGGCAATCATTATGAGCAATCTCCAAGTCAGTCCCACCTATCTCCTCTCCCCAGACTAAAATCACCCAACAGGAACCACTCAGGGATAATTGGTTTTCTTTTCTTTCTCTAAATCCCCAAGTCACTCTCAGTCTTGTATTATTCTGTGTCTTCTCTGGACACCTACCTACCTATGGCCAAGGCAAAGAACACATCAAACTCAGAGTTCTCAGATAAGATTCAAGTGGAACCAATGGGACAATAGAAACAAGGGAGAAGATACCTTCTAGACTGGTGCCATCAGAAAGCCTGAAGCAATTTGTAGCCATGCATCCTCATAGGAAACTCTCAAGTAGTTCCCTTCTTCCTTTCTCTCCTGTGATCTACAATCAAGGAACAGGAATAACTGGCTATAGGGTGTCATGTGTGAATGGTTTTGACTGCTAGGCTATAGGCAAAAATAGGAACAATCTCAAAAATCACCCATCAGCACCACAGAGATTTCCCTTCTCTCTGTCTCTGTCTCTGTCTCTCTCTCTCCATCTTTCTCTATTCTTTCTTTCCCTTGCTCTCTCCATCTATTTTCCTCTCTCATATGTGCAGTCATACTCAGTTCATCCTGAGAAGGTAGGCTTGTCCAGAAAACACATGATACATCAGGCTCACTTGGAAAATAATTTTCACTGTCCCAGAAGTATCCTTCCTTCCATTGGGTGAGACTGTCCACATTGGGCCATAGAAATGACCATTTTTCCTGCCTCAGAGAGATTTCCAATATCAATGTCCATTTCCTCCTCTCTGTCAACCATCTGGAGTCATCTTCTCTGCTGCAGTAAAGGGAGCTCCCTCAAGCTGTAACTGCTCTGAGTTATCAGAAGTGCCATGGCAGCCACTGCACAGAACGGTTCATGCCACCTTTCATACTGTTGCCATGTAACTGGTCTCATTTAACTGAGCCATGACTGTTCACAGTAGTACATGGGCACATCCAGATATTATGACCACTTGAGCTTGTGCTGAGGTGTGGAGCACTAAAGGTCCTCTCCTACACAAAACAACCTGACATTACCAGACAACTCTGACATGACCATTATGATTGCTAGGACATCATAATTTCTAGCACTATCAGAGATTTATGGGGCATACATTTCTCAACACTGAACTCAGGAAGAATGAAAATACCCATACACACGCACACACACACACTGTTTTCCTTGGACCTAGATTCTCCCATTTGTTAATTTTTGAGCCTCTTCTAATTAATTACTCTTCCACAAGATATACTTGGACAGGGAAGAGAAGGAGAAAATTGCTTTTTGAGCCTTCAACTTTGGTGTTGTCCCTTGAAAGAGGTAAGGAGAATGAATCAGGAGAATCCACAAATATGCTTCCTGCATGGGTGTTGGTAATTACAGAAAGAAGCTTGTTAAGAGCGGCATGGAGAGTCTAACCCTGCCTTCAATGTACAGTGCCTGCACGCCTGCACTGCCACATTTGGGCACTGCACATTACACTCCATATGACTGCTAATAAGTATATGTAGCAGTCATATAGGGTATACTGAGCCAAAAGAATGTCATGGGCTACTTTCCCTCTGTGTACACAAAAGGGATGCATATGTACATGGTGGTGCAACTCAGACAAGTTTTAGGGTTCTAGGGATGTGGCTTTGGATTACTTCCTCCCACATCAGTGATCCTGAAGTCCACTTGTAGCCAAACTCAAAGAGAACCCAATATTTTGACGATAAAAAATTAAAAAACAGAAGAAAAAGATAGTCAAAGAAAATAGGAGGTAGACAAAGATGATCAAGCAGGGAATGAAAATTTAGGAAGATAATAAAATGGATAAAACACATATGACAATCATGCTGTGTTGCAATCACAATATGGTCACAGACGTGAAAAAAACTGTTTATAGCATGTGTGTTTCCTGGAAGTGAACTGTGTGAGCTACTGGTTAACATCATCCAAAAACTAGGGCATTTGTGGATGGCCTTGTGCATACTGGCATGTGGAATGTTTCCCTTCCTCAATGCTGATTCAACCAGAGATATACAGTCACTTGCAACATGATCCTCAAAAACTTGACAGACACAGCAGCCTCAAGGTCTGGGCTGCCGTGCTTCCATCTTAGAGGAAAACAAATTCTGCCATGCTGGGCCTGCACTGTAGCAGGACTTAGCCTTCTGGAATGAGGATCAACTGGATAATGCTTTTTCCCACACCACTCCGGGGCCAATAATACTGCACTAGACCTGAGTCAGTCCTGTCCAGAAAGGAACAGAGGTGCTGCTTAGGGTGATGGCTATGTCCACTGAAAGACAGAGATATGTTGCTAGAATCTGAAAAAAATTCTACTTGGTGACAGTAGTGCACCAAGAATGTAAAGTATCTTGAGCCCTGGGACAACACTGTATGATCTTTACTGAGAAAAGAAAAAAAAAAACTTACAGACTCTAAGTTGGCCACATTACTCACAGGCTAGGAAAGTTGTGGGCATGCAGGGAGGTAAGTTGATTCTCGGCAGTGGGGGAAATTATGGCTGGAAATTAGTGGTAGATTTAGGACCTATGGGTCATAGAACAAGTGGTACTTCAATAGCAATTCCCTGAGAAATTCCTTTCAATTCAGGGCACCTGAGAGGCCAAGAAGTTTATGTATAGGTCCTAAGGTATGTTCGAGAAACCCATGCCAAAAATTTCCACAGAAACAAACAAAAAACAGACTTGGGGATTGGGGACTGGACACTGCCCTCCTATGGCTCACTAGGACATTTCTACTTGGGACTCCAGAGAAAGAATGCTGAATTCTTCTTAATGTGCCCATCTTGGAGATCACTGGAGCTGAGAGGCAAGAATTGGGAGTACTGATACTTGGTAAACCACCTAACACCCAAACTGCCAGGTCAAGGAAGCCTGCCAAGAAGGCCTGAGACGAAACCTGGAATGCACGGAAGCTGTGTGGTGGTGTCAAAGAACTATGGTCACATGGAAAGTTGGGCAGATAACTCACCACATATCACCACTCATTTCAATTGGGCTCTAGACACTGAACTGCTACCATTCCTTAGAGACGAAGCCTTGCAATGGAATAAAAACAAAGCACAAGGATGCTTTGTGTACCTGTGAGAGCTCCAGTTTTTCAGGTCTGACCCTTAGTCTGATGGAAGTTGAGGAATTCAGCAAAAAAAATTCAAATCTTTTTGCTTGTGGATCCAGCCTTGTTGCTTTCGATACAATTCAATCTAGGTTCATGTGAATTCTGCCACACTTCATCCATAACATGGCCTATAAGGATCCAGGGACCCATTTTCACCTGCAGAGTCAGGCTGCACAGTTCTCTGTTGTGGGGAGAAGGACAGATCCAAAGGAGAAACATTATATGCCTCCTGCCACCTTGCCTACCAGGCAGTGTGCTTGGATCTCGAACTATCAATCTTCTAGGCATTGCCAGGCAACCATTATGATCAGGTCTGTAATAACCTCTTTATTCTCCTCATGCCAATATACCACCCAGACCCAACCAAACCAAATAGCTTTCAGCCTTCCTATTGGACACAGGGCAATGCTTAAGGCAGCTGTGTGTACCTGGTAGGGCTCCAGCTTCTCAGGTCTGATACATGAGTCTCATGGGAATTCAGAAAGGACACCTAAACCTCAAATCTTTCCAATGGATCTAGGCCAGTGGCAAAATGTACACTCTGATCTGTTTTCAGGTCGATGCTGCTGTACGTATGGGGTCTCTGAGGAGAAGATTGTTGTCTAGGAGACTCAAAAGGAATGACTGCACAAACTCACACAGACACACATTGACACAAACACACATACACAAAATACAGACAATCATCATTGACACCAGACTCAGCCATCTGTAAATTTTAGAGCCTTCTCTAATTATTCTTCCAAGTGAAAGCACTGGACAGGGCAGAGCAAGAAAAAGTTTTTTTTTGACCCATGACAATGAGTGTACTCCCTGGGTAAGAAGCAAGGTAAGAAAGTCAGGAGAATCCATTATTAGGCCTGCTTCACATGTTTTGGAAATTAAAATATTGGTGGGGCTTGTTAGCATAGGCACAGGGAAGTCAAACCCTCCCTCCATGGTTCAGTGACATGCCTGGTCACTTTTGGGCAGTACTACGAAGGTTTTAACATCTATTAAGATTTCAGAAGAATGAGTTTGGCTACTTACTCTTCCTGTACACAAATCAGGGTGAATATGACCATGGCAGTCACTCCAGAACTCTTTTGGGTTCTAGGGATATGGCTCTGGAGTAGAAACCTCTTCAAACAGGCTTGTGTCTCTGTACTGCACCTCCATTCAAGCTCAAAGATGACCCATCTTCTGAAAAAAATGGAAAATAAAACATGAAAGAAGTACAAGAAATGAGTCATACACAGGAGTAAGATTAAGAGAGTCAGGAGAGAATGTGGATTGTAGGGAAGAAATTAAATATATAATACTCATTTGACCACAATATAGAATATGCATTTTACATTCTGTGGAAGCCCTGAACTGCACAATCAAGGCAAATGCCTAAGGCTGAAGGGATGCCACACCCTCAGTCCCAGTTTCTGGGCACCATAAGACCCAGAAATACCCAAACCCCAGACATGGTTTCACCTTAGGTATCTGCATCCCAAACCATCCAGTGCCAGAAACTATAATTTTCTCCCACTCCTGAAGACAGTTAGGATTTCCTCAGGCCCAACTCATGGTCTTAAGACAACAAAGCTTCCCGAACATCAGGAGCCCCCTCAGAAAGGTATTTCCAGTTCCCTCATAGTACAAATTCCAGGTAGTCCGATAACAAAACAGTTCAGCCACATGAACTAGTGACCGGTGGCACAAGGACCAGATAATTGTTGCTGTCACCAGGACTGGATTCTAAGGAGGTCATACTGTGTGGTATGAACAAGTGCTAATGAGGCAAAAGGATGCTTTCTTCCTTAACTGTGAAGACATTGTGAGTTGACAGTGCCTTGCATCAAATGCCCTGACAGCATCCAGATCTTTGCTGTACATGTGAAGCCACCAGTAACACTGGTGCTAAGTATGGGGGTGGGGGTGGGAGAGGGATTGAACTAAATAGATTTCTGCATCTGCACAATTACATTTCCAGCTGGTATGTTAGTATGTTGGAGTAGGGACAGATTCAATGTTAGGCTGTTGATGGACCCTCTATCATTTACAAAATATAATCACATCTCTTTCCATAACATAGTCAATAGCCAGCTGTTCAATTTGACCCTTCACAAGGGGAATTTTAAAAGTAAATAAAGTGTGCGTGATTTAGCAGCACATATATTAATACTGGAATGATACAGAGATGATGAGCATGTCCCCTGTGCAAGACTGCCATACAAAATCCTTAAGTGCTCCACATTTTTTTTAAAAGAAAAAGTAAAGACCACTCACTTCAAACTTTTAAAAAATGCCAATAGATTCCTCAAAGGCATTGTGTAAGAAACATTGCTCTATTTGCTCTTTTCAAATAGCTGTATGCTTCATTCCTCCATGAAATAATGGCTATGATTAGTGGAGTACTCTCCACAGTTCTATAAAGCTGGTGGGTAATACCATCTTGTTGTGAGAAATCTGAAACTTGCTGGGTTTGTTGGAAAGCTACTTTAATCTCAACACTCAGGAGGCAGAAACACTTGGATCTCTTCAGAGTTCGAGGCCACCCTTGCCTACATATTGACTTCCAAGACTACCAAGTGTACAATCAGCCACGGTGTCTGAAATAAATGAATAAGCAAACAAATAAATAAATTAATAAATAAATAAAAGAACATATAAATGGAGGAATATAGAGAAGAATAAATAAATAATAAATTAAATAATACAATATTTATTTTTTTTTAAAGAACAAATAGAAAATGAAGTTGAGAGTGTTTTCCCTACTTAAAGGTATAAAGTTAGCAACAGTATAAATTTATGTTTCAAATGATAAGGTCTCTATGGAATCCAGGCTTTTCATGAACTTCTAGCTTGAAATGAGCTTTCTGCCTAAGCCCTTCAAGTAGTTATACCTGCATCAAAGCATCTAGCTCAGAAATATTTGACCACTAGATCATAACCATACACATTTTCCAACAGATTAGTTAATTTACTCCCACCTCAGTTGTGTCTAAAAATACCTTATATTATTAAAAGCTGTTAATCATTCTTATGTCTGTTTCTCTGCTTGTTTATTGCATTTTTATAAAGTTTTGTTTGTTTTCATGAAAAGACCTCATACAACCCAGTCCTTGAACTCATGGCCCTCCAGTTTCTGCCTCCTAAGTGGTGGGATTTCAGGCAAGTGCCTCTATACAGACCACTGTTGTGATAAAATCTGCATCCCAAAACTTTTACTACCATATATATATATATATATATATATATATATACACACACACACACACACACACACACACAAACACACACACAAACACACACAGAGAAACACAGAGACACACATATGTATATACGTACATATATAAAGTATGATAGTATGTATAAGTTACCTCCAAACATAACCCAATAACTCCTATAACTTGTAAACTCCTTCAGTGAAGCAGCTACCTACAAGATCAACTAAAAAAAAATCTGCTGCCCTCCAATATGCAAATGAAAAATGGATCAAGAAAGAAATAAGGGAAACAACACCTGTCACAATAACTACAAATAATATATGGTATCTTGGGAGACTCTAACCAACCAGGTTAAAGACTTGAATATCATAAACGTTTAAGTCCTTGAAGAGGGAAATTGAAGAAGATTTTAGAAGATAGAAAGATATACCTTGCTCCAGGGTTGGTAGGCTTTACACAGTAAAATACACATTTTACCAAAAGCAATCTACAGATTCAGTGAAATCTCTATCAAAATCCCAACATAATTCTTTACAGACCTCATAAGGGCAATACTCACTTTCATATGGAAAACGAAAACAACAGCAAAAAAAAATGGGATAACAAAAGTAATCCTGAAAAATAAAAGAACTTCTGGAGGTACCAACTTCCCTGATGTTAAGATGTATTACAGAACCAAAGTAACAAAAGGAACATGGTATTTCCTTAAAAACAAACATGAGGATCAACGGAACTGAATCAAGGATCCAGATATATATATTCATGTAACTATGTACACCTGATCTTTTCTAAAAAGTCAGAAACATAAAATGTAAAAGAGAAAGCCTCTTGTACAAATGTTGCTGCTTTAATTGGATGCCTGGAGGTAGAAGAATGTAAATAGATCCATATCTATCATGCAAATAACTCAAATCCAAATGGATTATAGATCTAAATATAAAACCGAATGTATGATAGAAGAGAAAATGGGGAATAGCATTATGCACAATGGCATAGGAGGCAACTTTTTGAACAGAACTCAGAACTCAGCTCACGTAAAAACATGACATGACAAAACAAAACAACAAAAAAAAAAAAAAAAAACCAGAAAACTTAAAATGACTACACAATCCAAGTTGGTAGCTCGACTTACAGGCCAGTCATGGAGAGAGATGACTCTCTAATTGCAGTCCACTAGAGGAGATTCCAGAAAGGTAGTAATGGGATGCCATTAGGCAAGAGGATTCAGGGCAGGGTGCAGGTAAAGGTGGTAATGGGTGATAAGCTCAGGACCTGTGTGTCACAGAACAAGGTGGCTTCTCAATTTCTCTACACTGAGATAGTCCATTCAATTCAGGGAATCTGACTTTGTTGTATAGGTCATAAGGAATGCTGCAGAAAACTCATGGCAATTTGTACCACAGAGTAGCATTCTCAGAAACAAACAAAAAAAAAGGATCTGGGCATCAAGGACTGGACATTGCCCTTTTGTAGTACATCAGCACATTTTGACTTGAACCTCCCCAGAGATCCTGCTGAATTCTAATTGAGTTTGCCCACCTGGAAAACCACTAAGGCTTTCAGGCAATAATTGGGTGTGCTGACAATCAGTGAATCTGCTGGTATCCAGGTTTTAAGATGAAAGAGGTCTGCCAATACAGCCTCAAGCTAAAGCTGGTATGTAGGGAAGCTGGGTGGTGGTGTCACAAAAATCTGGTAACATGGGAAGTTGTGCAGATACCAAACCAAGGACTATCTCCCATCTCAATGGGGTCTAGACCCAGAACTGCTTTCCCACTTGGCAAAAGCCTTGCAATGGAGAAAGGGCAAAGTTCAATACTACTGGGTGTACCTGAGAGGTCTCCAGTTTCTTAGGTCTGAGCCCAAAGTCTGATGGAAGTTGAGAAAGAGCCAAAAACCTCAAATCTTCTTGCCCATGGATCCAGACTGGTTCCTTTACGTGCCCTTCCATATGGGTCCAGGTGAATTCTGCCATGCTTCATCCACAACAGGGGCTGTAAGGAACTGAGGACTCCATTTCACCAGAAGAGACAGGCTGCCTCGGATCCTGTTGTGAGGAGGACAGGTCTAAAGTAGAAACATTACATGCTTCCTAACACTTTGCCTACTAAGCAGTGGGCTTGCATTCCCACCCTATCTGTCTCCTAGGCATTGCTAGGCTACCATTATGAGCTGTCACCACATCTGTCACAATCTCTTTCCTCTCCCCAGGTGATTACCCAGACCCAACTAAATCAAGAATCACCCTTCATTCTACGTAATGAACAGAGGCCAAAATTCAAAGCAGCTGTGTTTACATGTGAGGGCTCCAAGGCCGCCTAAACCTCAAATCTACTTGCCAATGGACTTCAGCCAGGGCTGGATCTTAGTGTATCTTATTAATCAAGGAAGTGAAAATTTACCTTTGGTAGGTAAATTTAAATCAGATTTTCATCAATACACATGTTTATAGCTCATACTAAATACTATTTTTAAATATAAAGTTAACATCATTACATGAATTCATGAAGACTATCTCTGTTTTCTCCTCCTCAAGAAGTACTTGAAGTACTTCTTCATAAAAAAAAAAAAAAGCCCATATCAGGCAGAGATGAATGATTCAAGATGCAATTAGTAAATAACATTTGTTTATATCTTCCCTAATAATAAAAATAATATGGTCTGTAACAAACAATAAATTTGTTAAAATGTTTTTACTGGGTTTACATTATACAGTCTACTTTACAGAACCTTCTGTACCCTTGTGAAACTTAAACAACACACCATACACATATAAATTAGCTTTGGCATCACTGTTGATTTTAAGAAACTTTTTTTATATCTTCAAATTAGTAATTTCTCTAAAAAAAGTAACAAGAAGTGAAATCTGCTAGGAATCCATAGAAGCCAGCTTAACTGGTGAAAATAAGAGATTGCTGAACGAGGAGTGAGTCATTATTGGCTGAAATCTAGATCCCATTATATCACAAATTTTTTCAAACCAACTTTATGCCTCTACTTAAAAAAAAAAGTGGTAATAAAATCCACAACATTTACGACATAGATGAGAAAACACTATTCACACTGACAGAAAACCACATGGATTTTGTTCAATACATCCTCACATTTTAGAAACAAATTAGTTTTGTACTGACAAACTAACTGACACAGGAGCTACCTATGTATTTTATGGGCTGTGAAAACTGGCATGGATTTCATCAACACTCCACTAGACTACATTCATCCCTCAATACGTTCATCCAATCCTTTATTCAAGCAAGCCATTCACTAAATGCTCCTTGTGTGTGGCTTTGTTAGAAAGAGAGATGGCAGGGCGAGGGGAACAACTGGAATGATCCAGGAGTTTCCACTCAGAGGAAAGAACAGACATTTGAAAGGTCTGCTCAAAGGAACTCTGAATTGTATCTCCCAGGCTTGCCCCCACCCACGCAGCATGGCTTGGGACACCCCCTCCCAACCATTGCCCCCTTGGCATGCGGGTGCCCATGTGTTCACTCATGCGCCCCTGCGGCTGACCCGGCTGGCAGAGGGCGGATTGCTCACTGGTCTGCAGCTGCTGACTTACAGGGAGGACCTCCTCGCCGACCTCAACACCATCGCTATGGCTGCCATCTCCTTCTTTGTGATGGGGAGATCCGCTCTGAGGGAACCTGAGGGGCAGCAAAGTCCCGTCTCTTCAGTGGCGACACAACGCTGAGGCAGATTGCTTTCCCGCCCTGGCGGAAGAATTCCTTGATCTCCGCCCCTCTGCCAGCACCGCTTGTGTGATGTAAGGCCGCGACCTGCGCCTCAACCTCCTCAGTCAGGACACCCCGCCCTGAGTCTGTCGGCCTACCTCCAGCTTGCCACCCTGCCTTCAGCCCTCAGTTGGTCGCCCCACCCACTGCCTCGACCAGCCCTCAGACGGCAGACCCGCCCTCAGACCGCCGACATGCCCACAGCCTCGAGCAGCCCTCAGCCGGCCGCCCCACCCACAGCCCCGACCATCCCAAAACCGGCAGCCCCTGCTTACTGCCGGGACCAGCTCTCAGCTGGTCGCCCCACAGACAGCCCCTACCAGAACTCTGCCGGCAGCCCTGCCCTCAGCCGTTCGCCTTCCCATTGCCGGCCAGCCTCAGCCAGCAAACCCGCCAACAGCCAGGAGAACCGTCCACAGCTGGCACACCCGCCCTCATCCAGCAGCCACGCCCTCATCCAGCTGACTCTCCCTCAGTCTGAAGCCCCGCCCACAGAAGGACGCCCTGTCCTCGGCCGGCCGCCCCGCCCACCACAGATCACCCTGGCCACAGCCAGCTGCTCTTAGCCACCAGAGCCATTTTTCAAGGTGGGCGTGGCTACCAGAGTCCATTCCCATTGGACGGCCTGCCAGGACTTTTAAGGAGTTGTTCCGCACTGCCGCTGGAGGTCTTGCTACGACGGTAGGCAGAAGAGGGTGGAGTGCCCACACGATTGGAAAGCTTCAAGTTGAAGCCCCATCCATGGCCTGCAGGGCACATGCACAGGCAAGGCCTCCCCTTTCTTGGCCTACCCTGAATGGTCATGTCCCTTTTTACCCTGCTTAGGTCTGTTAGTAAACAGTGCCCAGTAGTCAGGAGGCGCCCTGGACTTCTGATTTTCTACTGTGGACAGAGATGGGGAAAGATGATTGGACCATTTGGCCCGCCAATCACCATGGACCCAGGAGGTCCTGGAGGGGAGCACTTGTCACCCAGGTGTTTGTGTGCACATCTAAGCGTTCTAGGCAGCAATCCACAGATGTGTGACTGCCTTAAGATGCCATTATCGCGAATGATATTATTTGTTGTACTTAGAACTAAATAATTTTAGTGGATTTTTACTTACAAACAGGTAGGTGCTGGCGAGATGGTTCTGTGGGAAAAATACCAGTATCCAATCGTGGACAGAGTGCAATTCTGTGTGGTGAAAGGAGGGAACCATGTTGCCCTCCAACCTGTACACAAATTCTATGGCAGGCATCACCTACACACTCACACACACAAGACAAAAACAAGGTTTAAAAAATGTGATAAATAAAGGTAGTTCCTACACATAAAATGTCAAGTTTCTGGCTCACGGTGAGAAATGGTGTAAAAAATTTTTATTGGAACAGCTCATAGCTTTGACCTCCTGATCAAGTGGCAACCTCCTGATTAGTGACATGTGTCACTCTGCCGAGTTTATGTAGTGTTGGGAATTGAACCTAGGGCTTTGTGAATGCTTGGCAAGCATTCTATCTATTAAGTTATATCCTCATCCCAAACTTTTCATGTTCACCAGACTGTTCTCCGGGACTGAAGGATGTGAAGGATGATAAAATAGGACAGAGCTCCTGCTCCTGAACAACTTTTAATGGAACTTGAGAAATGGACAACGTGTATATATACAAGGAAATTATGACAAGTTGAAACAAAATTGGAATAGTACAAATCATTGGACAATTGCACAGATGGCAACAATTATTCTCAAGCCTTTTAGGGCAATGAGGAAATCTGGATAGCCAATTTAAATAATAAGTAAGACAAATATTCATTTCACACATTGGTAAATGGAACTAGGTCTAGAGGTGAATGAGTCTTAGTAGGGACAGTGATCAGTAGGCTCCATGGAAGTGTAAGAGAAACAGCTGAATAGGCAAAGTGAGCATGTCTTTTCCATCTTGCTGAAACAAAAACACCTAAAAAAAGCACCATAAAGATGGAAGGGGGTTTGGCTCCTATTTTGAATCGAGTGCATGATGGAGTGGGAGGCACAGAAGCAGGAACAGGAGCCTACTGGACACACTATGTCTGTAGTCAAAGGCAGACAGACATAAACTGCGGGACTCAGCTTTCTCCATTTTCTTGAGTCCAGAACCCCAGCACAAGGGACTGTCCTGCCCATAATTAGTGTAGATCTTCTCTGTTAAACCTCCATGGAGACATCATTAAAGAGAAACCCACAGGTTTGTCTCCTACGTGATTCTAAATCCAGTCAAACTGAGAATGAAGATGAACCGTGTTAGTGTTTGCCCACTTTTCACTCAAAATTTGCCTTTCAGATTCCTCTGAAGGTGGGATACTAAGGAATGCAATCCTTCCCAAGTATTCTTTGCTTTGAGAGGATCAAAGAGAGTTGTAGAAAGATGTCATTGTTTCTCTCCTTCTTGTAAATAAATACATTATTCATTTAATATCTTTTAACATGAAAAGCATGCGATGAATTTAAACTTACCCTCAGCTCTCAATGGTTAAGTATATCAAGTGAAATAAAATTTACTCAGTATGAAATTAATTATATTTAACTTTATTTTTATTGTACTCATTCCTCTACATGCCTGTCTTCCTCCTTTCTGGAAAAAAATACATAACATAGCTACTGGTATCTTTTAATTATATGCTGTCATTATTAAAGAAAGTTTTGGTTGATATGATTAATTAAATATTAGTCTAATTCTAATTAATTCATTAATTCTGAAATTCATACAAGAAAGACATTAAGTAAAACAAGGAAAATATTCTTTATGCAGGTGGAAGTTTCATCCCATGTATTGCTTGAAAATGAACCCAGGAACTTGCACATGCTAATGCAAGCTTTCTAACAATAAGCTATATCCTCACCCCTACTATGAAATTTTTTTCATTATATATTGATATAAATACAATGGTGTGACCAAAGAGTAACAAAGTTCAGGTGTAAACTTTAAATATTGAAACATCTTCTTTGAAAGACTGAAAATTTGTGATACTTTTTTTCTCTTCAACAAGGCAGCAAGCTGCCTATACAATGTTTTGATATTTCTATTTCTTAGTATAATTCCATAAATGTCCTAGTCCTATAGTTTTGATTTAATTTTTAATAAAAAATTCTCTTGCATGCACAAGTCAACAAATAACAGATTTTTATATTTTTATTTTTGTGAAAACTGTATTTAAAATTGAAATCAAGAGGCCTGGAGAAACGGCTCAAAGTTTAAGAGCAATGGCTACTCTTCCAGAGGAACAATCAATTCACAGCACCCACATGGTCCCTGAAAACTCCCTGTAACTCCTCCTCTATGGGACCTGACATCCTACACAGATATATATACAGGCAAAATACCAATGTACATAAAATAAAAATAAATAATTGGAAAAAATAGATATCAGGTCTTTTATAATATGTAAATTTTCTCCTTCAGAGGACATTAATTGGATTTAAAGTAGAAGACTATTTCAAGGTCATATGTTTCACCCATCATTTAATAAAGCAGTGGTTATGAGATATTTTTTAAATCATATTAAAACACTTAAATCTAAGAGTAATTACATATAGTACATATCAAAAAAAGGGATTTGAGAAATATAAAGGAAACAGATAAGTCCATGTGGTATGTTTCAGAAAATTATTTCACTGTTTGTATTCCTGATTGGGTAATGAGAATTTTTTCTTTCAGTAATATTAATATATATATATATATATATATATATATATATATATATGTGTGTGTGTGTGTGTGTGTGTGTGTGTGTTTCTGTGTGTTTCCTTTAATGTACACATCTTAATTAACTTGTACTTAGTGCACAAGTTCTGTCTCACTGAAACCAGACAATAACCCCTAGTTATTTAAAGCATTATTACTGAATTCCTTATTCTGAAAATGCAACTTGCATAATCTTTATTAGAACAACATCTTCTAAGTAATTAGTCAACTCACCAAAGATTTATAGAAAGGAATATCCTAGTTAGTAAGTTAATGATAATGACACCATCTGTTTCTTGAGAACATTTGTTCAAAGTAATATTCTTATAAGTGAAACTTGAAGGTCTGTGGAAATTGCTCAGAGGATAAAAGCACTTGCTGTCAAACCTCATGACTAAAGATCTAAAGGGCCCATGAGTTAGAAAGAAAAAACTGAGTATAGACAGCTGTTCTTAGACCTGCATGTGAGTACTACAGCATGGCAGGATACACAAATTGCATCCAACAAATATAAAAAAATATTAAATTACAAAATAAAGTTAAACTTCCAATATTTTAAATGTTATAATGTTAGATATTCTTATCCCTGATTACAGTATGAAAATCTTCATTTTGCAGTAACAGCTAATAAAGGTAAAGAAAATTATCAACCCTAAGTGTACAAACATCCTATACATAACATATTATAAAGGTTTACAGCCAGGAACATTCAAGTTCTTGTCATCTACCACGTGCTAGAACAGTTAACACACATAATGAGCAAGCACTAAAATTTTATAAAAATATTTAGGAACTGTAGGTTGAAAACCAGCATTCTGGCCGTCTCCCTATGGAAATGATAGAAAATATATTTTTGGAATGAATATGCTTAAGTAGTTCAAATCCTTGATAAACAAAGGGGCTAAGTCTCAGGTACATTTTACTATACCTAAATTGAACATTTAGGATTATATTAGAATAATTTTTATTCAATATTAAATATTAATACCAATGTATTTTCCCATTTTTTTCTTAAATGTTTGTGACATTGGATCATTTCTTAGAGTACAACCTGTGTACTCTTGAGTTTCACAGGAGCCCAGTGACATACTCTCCCTTCTGAATAGTTAACAATCTAAATGAATAGAATTTCATTCTTTGCTGGGTACTGTTGGTGCACACCTTTAATCCCAGCACTCAGGACACAGAGGCAGGCTGATATCTATGAGTGTGAGGCCAGTCAGAGTGAGTTTCAGTAAATCCAGTTATGGCACAGAAATCATGTCTTGAAAAGCCAATTTTTTTTTTCATTCCTAGAAATCATACTAAGAAGACTACATGACTTTGGAGACTTCCAGAAAGAACACACAAAGTCTTTGCAACATGACGATGATAATGTTGAAATTGAAGAAATGAGAAACTATCATCACTTAGAAATCTGAAATAATTGTACAGTATATTATTCCCAACACTTTATCCTGAAACATGTTCTAAATGTGGCTTCTACTGTAATAGCACTAGCAACATAGAGATATTTAAAATTAAACTTACGTTAATGGGGTTGAATGTTAGTTCAATGGAGTACCAGTGGCCTATCATATGGGAGATGCTAGATTCAAATTCTGGTACTAAACATAGAAAATATAAGTACAATATATTTCAAATTGGCACAGAGCTCCAGAAACTTTTTCTCCCACCTGGTCTCTGTGCGTGGTTCCACTTAAACGTATGATACCAAGGCCACCACAATGGATCATAAAAAATTATAGTTAGGCCTGGGCTGAAACTCAGTTTCAGCACACTTTTTCTCAGGAGTCTTCATTACACAGAAATATTATTGGTGATTGATACCAAGTAAGAACACAATGTATGCATCTAACTTGCCATCTGTATTCTTTTACAAAGACTTCCAACATGGCAAAATTGGAAAGTTATGTCAAGGAAAGACGCAGAAAGTGAGGAAAAGCAAAGGGAAGTATTTACTTGTTCTTTTGGATAAAGAAACCACAAAACTATACCACAGCAACAAAAAGGAAGTTGGATAATGAAGTTATTCCTGTCTTTAAATATGCTTTGAGAATGTGAACATTCAAAGAAAAAATTGAAAATAGGAGAAAGAAAAGG
Source organism: Cricetomys ansorgei (assembly GCA_026225945.1). Lineage (NCBI taxonomy): Eukaryota > Metazoa > Chordata > Mammalia > Rodentia > Nesomyidae > Cricetomys > Cricetomys ansorgei. The sequence goes on along the minus strand of JAMJFZ010001949.1, from coordinate 772,361 downwards.
ATTAAGACTGAAGAAATACAAGAAGAATAAAACTGACGCTAAAGGGGAAAAATTATTTTTTTGAAAGTCTAAGTGAGGCTATAGTATTTCAATAAGTCAGAGCAGCCCAAGATAAACATCCAAAACTCATTTCTGTAAAAAAGCAAAAGAAAGGGAGAATGATGTAGCTGAAAAACCTGCTACACACTGATATCCTGAGTGGCTTTAGATAAAGTTAGATGACTAGACAGAAGTTCCTATCACCTAACATTGCTCCATAGGTCTCCCTTATGATACTCCCTCTTGGTCACAGAAATATTTTTCCATAGAAGGCCTTTCTTTCCCTATATAACATAGCTATTTTTTGTCTGAGGTAAGTTGTAGCTACAATCCCTACTTTACCTGATCCAATTTGCTTAACATAGCAGAATATGTTATTACAAATTACGTAAACATTACTAATAAACAATATTACTAATAACTATGTGAAGAAAACTCTCTAACATCTCAATGATTTATTTTAGAGCTAGGGGAGTTTGCATCATTAAAAAATACAAAGGACTGCAATGTTTTCCAGAGTTTGCTTTGGTAGTAATACAGAAAATCAAAGAAAGATGTCTTTTTTTCTACTTTTCTTATCATTAAAGAGATTATTCAATAATTATTTGTTAGTATGAACACTATCCGATATATTTAGCCTCACCTCTCAATGGTTAAGTATATCAAGTATAATAAAATTAACCAGCAGTAAATTAATTACACATAACTCTCCTTTTATTGCAATCATTCCTTACACAGCCCACACTCTTCCTTTCTGTAAAGAATGTGCATTATACGTACTAGTCTTCTGTATTTATATGCTGCCATTATTTCAGAATGTTTTGATTAATGTTCAAATGTTTCGATTAGTATACTCAATTACATGTTACTTTTTCTAATTAATACATTAATTTCAATATTCATGCAAAAAAGGCTAAGATAAGTAAAATATTACTAAGATAAGTAAAATATTCTTTATGCATGTGAATGTCTTATAATATATTTTGTTTAAAGTTGAACATTAGAACTTGCACATGTTAGTGCAAGCTTTCTAATATAAGCTGTATCATCACTCCAACTATGAAATTGTTCTAATCATATATTGGTCTAAAGTAAAATGGTGTGACTTTAAAGTTACTAGGTTTGGGTGTAAATTTTAAATATATACTTTAAAGTATATACTTTGAAAGACTTAAAACTGCTATTTTTATGTATGAAAACTGTAAAATATGGTCAAAATATAGCCATTTAAAAATATGATGTGTGATATGGAGAGACAAGAACAAATTCTGTTTCAGAATATTTTACAATCTACACATACACGAAATTAAGTGGGAGAGTGTGTCACAACAGGATCTGCCTAGGAATAATGAAATGAATGTACCACCTCTCAGAATGAACACTCAAAGGCTTAACTCGATTGGTGATTAAGGGTAAAATAAATACCTAAAAATGAAATAACAGACCGTAATCAGGTTCATGGTATATTTAATCATGTACTCTACATTATGTTACCAAAAACTAAAAGTGCTATATAAAGAAAATTTTAAGAAGTTTCTGCTTAGCTGCACAGAAAACAGCTTCACAAAACAGGTTGTATCTGAATCAATCAAAAAAATAACTAGACAATAATGAGCTGAACAGGGGTGGGGGGAATGACCCACCTACATCAGACTGACTTTTGAAACCCAATGAGCAACAATTTGGTGTAAAATGTTTTATGGAATTAAAGTATTCATTCTGAAAATGAGAATCTTCATTTGATTTGGTAATTTTGAAGCCACACAACTTTCAGGGTCTACACTGTATGACTCAACTCTTAACCCCTACTTTAATCAAAATACAAGTAAGGCTGTAAGATTGATAATTTTTGTCATTATATCATATTTAAAACTGATTGCTTGACTTAGCAGTTTGCGACACTAATTAAGAGTATGGGGAGAGTCATGTATAAAAAACATATGCAGTCTTGCTGCATAGGTTCTTCTCCCAGGGCTCTTAAAATCTTTAGTTCCCCCTTCTCTATGATGTTTGGTGAGCCTTAGGTGAAAGGGTGTGCTGTAGATGCTTCAGGTGATGCAAAAAACCACATGATCAGTGATTCTTTGCATGTTGACACATTGTGGCTTTCTGTGATGGTTTCTGCTTTTAAAAGAAGTTTCTTTGAGGAGGATTGAGAGCTACATTTATCTGTATGTTCAATGATAATACTATGAATCACTGTCAGACAAAAGACTATTGTAAGAAACCCATATTAGCAATTTCTTCATTAAGCACTATGGTCTGATCTGCCACAGACACGTGGTTGAGTTTACAGTGCCAGACACTGTCAACAATGGTTTCATAAACAAGACCTGAATAATGAAAACATGTCACCAAGGATGGGGAATCTTACAATGTTTTGCCTATGCATTAAGAGCTACTGCAAATTAATGACTGCTAAGAGAGAGAGGGAATTGGTCTTATCCGGGAACAAGCCCCATAATTGATTATCCAATAGCAAATAGTAGTCTCTAAAATCATAAATACACAAGCAACAATAAATGAACTCCAACTGTTGCATTTACAATTTATCTAATTGTACATAAATAACAATGATAGTTATACGAAAAATCCACAAATTTGATACAAAGAAAGGAGAGGAAACACATGATGGGCTAGAAGAGGAGAAAATTGTATTATATATATAAATATATATCAACATTATAGATAAAAATCTATGTTGATTTATAAATATTTGAAAGAAACTATGGCTCCAATGACATTAAAATAATAAATATACTTACATATACAGAGAATACTAGATATCTCTGACATGATGCTTGTGGAGATGTACAGATACCTGTGGAATTCCATAATGCTTGGGGGTTGGCAGGGTACCTGTGCTTTACCAGGTTGCCTTTGTGAATTCCAGGTGACTGTAAGATGTCCAGATGCCTACCTGATGTGTAGATGCCTAGATTATATAATACCTGCATGATATTCAGGTAGCTGTGTGAACCCCAGTTGGCTTAAGGTTATTTGGGATCCTGAAGGATGAGAGTACCTGGGGGAAGACATGATTCATGTGGGTTCTCTTGGTGACTTTGGTAAGTCATGATGCATTCAGTGTGGCTGGGTGCTTGGGCAAGGTCTGGATTCTTGTGTGTTTGAGAAGTGAGGTCCAATTTCATATTGATCTTTGTCTTCTTTGATTTCAGTGTAAAGTAAGCCAGAAAATTGATCATGGTCCCAGCTTCCTGCCACCAGCAAAAGCCAAGGTTATATCCACAAAATATGCTCCTACCATACAGGCTTAAATACATTGTCTTCCTTCTTTTCTTTCTTTCTTTTCTTTCTTTCTTTCTTTCTTTCTTTCTTTCTTTCTTTCTTTCTTTCTTTCTTTCTTTCTTTCTTTCTATCTTCCTTTCTATCTTTCTTTCTTTCTTTCTTTCTTTTTTCCTTATTTTCTTTATTTTGAGAGCATGGGGTTCAAGAGTAGATATGGGAAAGTATGTGATAAAGATACATTGTATGAAACTTATGTACTTATAAAATTATTATGTTGGGGAAAAACAATAGTGGCAAGCCACATATTGCTCATATCCCAAAATAGCATCCATTCCACACATTTGCTTTAAGATTACTGATGCACAGAATTTTAACTACCAGACGTTGTATGAGTTTTAAGTTAACTTATTTCACAGATTTTATAGATTTTTTTTTTGAGACAACGTTTCTCTGTTGTAACTCTGATTATTCTGGAACTCAATTTGTAGACTAGTCTGGCTTCAAACTAACAGAGATCCACCTATCTCTGTATCTTAAATGCTAGATTTAAAGGCATGTGCCAGCACATCCTGGCAAGTTTATAGAATTTTAACTAAAACAAATAAAATTACAAATCTTTTCTTGACAGCAGGTTCACATAAACCTAGTATTTTGTTGTTTTCTTTTTCTGTGTTCTTTCTCTCACAGTGTCAGGTAGCTCCACTGAGAGGGAACATAGAAACAGTCAATCCTGTTCGTGTCTGAGAAAATAACAGCCATAATCCAATTCCAGAGAAGCAAGTTTTTCAATACTGAAGAACTGCATAAAACAATTTAATTTTATCTATACCCAAAAGACATTTAAATCCTTATAAACCTGAAACCACTGGCAGAAAGTTCAGAGGTAAATTCTGAGACCTGACCAAGAATGTATCATTGTAGCTGTGCTGGCTGGCAGCTGGAAACATCTGAAATAGAAAAATGTAAGCAAGTAACACAGATGCCAGAAATCCTGTACACTTAAAGATCAGTCAGAAACAAAATATGCTGCGGGCAACATCATTCTTACTGAACCTGATACATTTCTGCATGGTATGTCTACAACAAAACTTGGAGAAACACCAGAAAACACAGATCCACTCATGAAAATCACAACAGACAGAGAAATATTTCCATCAATAAAACAGAGAGGCAAAATTTTCCCTCCCAAAAACAGAAAAAGATAGACTAGTCTTTCCAAACGAAGTCAACCAGGAAGATGCTGGTATCCTCCTATTAATTCTGAATAGAACAATATTTAGAATTTCTCATTGGAGAAGTGAGCTTCAAATGTAGGGGCATTTTTGTTTTATGTCTCACTTAAGCATAGTAAGAAAAACTCGAAACATAACTATCTCTCTTACATAGGCATTTGTTTGAATGTTGGGTCCCCTGTCAGTGGAATTGTTTGGAAAGAATTGGAATATGTGACCTGGTTGGAAGTGATACAACACTGCAGTGGACCTAAGTTCTCAAAAACATGTACTAGGCCCACTTCCCCATTTCTCTACACATCAAGATATCCTACTTTGAGCTACTGAATGACGAATTTGCACAGTAAAGAAACAAAAAAAGCCATTCCATAGGTGATAAGGTAAAAATTGATTCCTATCAAAATGATCCCCAAGGTGACCAGGGAAAATTGTAATGATTATATGGGAAATGGATGATTGGAACTTGTGACCATGGGTGAGGCTTGTGAACAAGAACTGAAGGATCCTAAAGTATCCTAAAGACTAGCATTGATATCACTATGTTAAAAGATACCAGAATCATATGTTAATGCTAGAGCCACGTGTCCTTTTCCAGAGATAAGGAGAATGGTTTATGGGGGCAACAGACAACTACTGATGTAAAAATTAGAAGCTTGTGCAAGTCCTGGTATGATAACCATGGAGTAGTCCTCTAAAATTCTAAATATAATCCCTTAATTAAATGTTTTTATTTTTATGTATTTCATGATACTTGTCTTAGTCAGTGCAATCGAACAAGGAAGATAAAGTCTATTAGCCTTGGTCAAAATATCTAAAAAGAGATTTTCAAATATCCTATTGAGTTTGTACTATTGGCATTTTTGTTTGTTGGCTTTCCATTCATGCATAAATTTTTTAAATAATCATGTGTGTTACTACTTTGTTTCAATATGTTTTTGTCTTATTGGTTTTTGTTTTGTTTTGTTTTTTTTTAGTTTATGATATGTGTGTTTATTTATGTGTGTCTATTTCTTTATTTATCTGATTTTAATGTTAGTCCATGGATTTGGATGGAGTGAGAGATCTGGCTGTATTTTTTTATGGTAAAACCATAATTAAACTATAGTGTGGGAAAAAAAATTCTTTGAAAATATCAGGTACAGGACCATGAAAAATAAACATCTCTGCTTTGAGGGTTTTGGACCAAACACACATTACTTCAGTTTTAAAAAGTGAATGCACCAGCCCTACATATAACCTTTAACTACAAGCTTCTGAAGGACTCTGGATGATGGAAAATTACTTACTGCCTTAGTTTTGTAGCTACAAGTCCACCACCAGAACTGAACACATACAAAACCACACAGCAGAGGATAATCTCATCCCTTCTCATAGTACCATAGCATAGGGGGATGTTACTTTAAATACAAGTGTACACATTCAAGGAATAAGTGAGAAAATAGTGATAGTACTGACAAAATTCATGAAATAAGAATTTATATAATGCTTTATGTTAGATTAAGAATTAATGTCAGCCTTTATGAGATTGTGCAGCTTGTAAAGACACTTGTTGTCAAGTGAAATAACCTTGTTGAATTTCAAAGTAAAAGGAAAAAATAAACTCAATAATGCTGTATTTTAAATTCCCCATGTGTTTCAAGCCACAGTCATCATTCTTAGAACATTATTAAATAGGTAAATAATTACATAGATGTTGAAACAATATAAACACATAGTATCTTTCACTTTTCCAAAATGTAGCCAAAATGGTAATGGAGTATTTTATTACACATATGGAAGACATAAATATCAGCAATGGAACAATATGATTCCTCTTAAATACACAAACACATATCTACACACAGAAAAACACACACACAGAAAAACAAAAAAAAGTCTATGTTTTCACTGACTCTTCATTATACTACCTTATTTCTGTTTTTTTCTGTATAATATCAGATGGTAAAATATAAAAGTCTTTCCAGAACTTTTAATTCAATACCTAATATGTAATACTAAAATTGAGACTAGTAATCTAACAAATGCTAAAAGCATTTGTTCAAATTCTAATTCTTCTTTTGCTGAAAGCATTCATCCACATAACCACATTCCGAAAATGCATATTCTAAGAATTGTCAGTAATTATGGATCTTCTAAATGATATCAAAAGAAACTGAAATCCTGTGGAAATCTAATAACATTTCAGAAAAAACAATATTCCTGAACATGACATTAGATAAACTATACATATTCATAAAAGTAAACTACGTAGCAATAAATCTCTGAAACAGTGATAACATATATATGTAAATATAGTTTATTGCCAAATGATAAAAGAAAATAAACCATTAAGAAAAATCTACATGTTGATATTTAATGAGTATAAATGAATAACAATAAAAATCGTCAACTTATTCTTTTCTACACTTAAACAAATACAGAACCAACAAGAATAGAACAACAATTATAACAGGAACAAAGGAATATCTGTATTTTTGATGATATCTTCAGGAGATAACAACTATCTGATAATCATTCTCACGTGCTGTGTTGTCCTTGGTTTCCTCAGCTTCTGAAAGTTCTGTTCAATCATTCAGGTGTGGACAAAAAGGGATGAGCCTGCTCCTTATCAGTCAACTTGATAGTAAGCTGATGATTCGGGTTACATATACTGTTTGATACTGTTAGTCTCTGATGCTACAAATTAGAGTGTGGCAATGCTATCTTGATGAGAAGTGCAAAGACCGAATCCCCTTTGATCGCAGTGTGCAGAGTGGAAGGTCTGATGTTTCCTGGGTAAGAAAAGAGAAGACAGGTCATTTTGTATAGAGATTTTGGGATAGAATCCCCACTGTAAATAGACTAAAGACTTTGTGGCAGGAGGTGATATCTGAGGCCCAATTAGACACAAGATGCTTGTCTGAGATACATTTGTAAGTATAGGCATATGTTAAACCCCGTATGTACAGGTGCAACCTCCCCAACCCCAGAGATACAAGTCTTGGGGTTCAGAGGTCAGAAAAGAAAGATATTAGGCATTCCTAGAGAGTTCAGGAATGTTCATATTCTTATAGACTGTATGAAAAATGCACAGACAACATATCAGAGAGACACTGTTTAAGGACCACTTGGGCAGTCAGTGAAGGTCTGGGCTTTATTTCTCATAATAAAGAAAATATATTTTCTGGTCTGTGTCAGAGTAGGAACATTTAACACTTTGCACATTAGACATAAATCGAGGTCCCAGGCTATCTTGGACAAATGGGTGTCCTCTATGACTTACCTCAATACTTCCAACTCTTCACCTAAGGCTAAAAATTCATACATTGCAGTGAATACATGGTAGGCCAATCCACAGTTTGTTCATTCACCCATCATTCTAAAGCAGAGTGGGTGGTGAATGATTTCCGCTAGTTTAGATTTAGCTGCTAAGATACAGGTATAAATGATGCCCACTCCATTTATTTAATAACAGAGAACAGCTAAATTGAATTTTGCTTCATAAACTTGAAGCTTGTCACATTAAGCTATTGTAGACTGAGTATCTCTTGTGGTTAAAGGAATGTTTTGGGGCCTCTACTTTACTGGTGATCATCTGACTTACAAGACAAAAAAGGAAGGTCTACCTTTGTCCGAAAGACTTCAACTGAAGATCATTTGGTATTAAAATAGAATAGCATAGAATCCCTTATGTTCAAATGGGAATATGTAAGACCATTTTTCATAGAATTGATACATCTATGGCACATAGCAATATATAGAGAACATGTATGACTACTCCGTGCATTGGAGAAAAATTGTTACGTTTTTATATAACTAGACAGGTCTGATATAATTTTCAGAGCAAAAGTAATGCTTGATTTATATTATATTCTTTGTCATAATGTCAATATTCAATGATTTTGTTGACACAAGGAAGATAAATGATGACTTTGGAAAAAATTTACATATCAAAATTGCCCATATGTAGAAGGCAATATGTTTATTCCCAATGAGTGATTTGGAAACGTCTCAGCCTCATTTCTGAGATGTATATGGACCTATAGAACAGAAGGATACTAGGAGATGGGCCTACCATCTTGACCTAAAGTACAAAACATTGATATATTATTAGAAGAGAGGTGTATTAGACACCTTCTATGAAAGAAAAATGGTGAGGCACTCTAGAACAAAGATGGAGGTTAGAATCCCCTTGCTCAATGCACCCAGAGTTTACAACCGTGGCTGAAAAGAGATTATCAGGATAGGAATATCCCATTACTTCTCATCACCTTCTTGGAATATTTCTTTGGATGTTAGTATTTCCATATATTGTCTTCTATCTGAGGAAGACCAATCAGCAATCAACGGCTGTTTCCAACAGAATGGATGACGATCCTTGGCTAGGTTGGCTCCTCTATATTGTGTTTTATATTCAGGCACTAATGCAGGATTCACTCCATTATCGGTGACAGGCTTAAAGACAGATGATAGATTCTGCTTGAAAGTATTTTGCTCTGGGATGTCTACAGTAGACAAAATTTAGAAAGGGAGTCTCTCATGGATCCATGTCTGAAAGTTAAATATGATACAATTTGAATTATAAATCAAAGGACTAAAGATCATTACTCAATTGGAGAACGTTTTGTGCATACCTCAGAAGAAATTGAGGTCATAGAATCACCCCAGACTGAATATCAAAAACGCAACCTATCTAGTGATGAATAAGATGATATTGGAATGTAGTAACAGATTCGATGATTCCTTCATTAAGAAAAAAAATCACATATTATGGAAACTTATGGATAGATTGCATGAAACATGAAATTTTTGCAAAGTAGGGTAGTAATGTTTGTCTCTGAATGCCCCAAAAGATTAAAATAAACTTAGGAGGTATGTAAAGGAAGGATTGGAGTTTTACATTTCTGGTGACTATCTTTCAGGCTGATACTCAAAGCGTTATGCTCAACTGTTTATTGCAATTTTCTCAATCGACTGTCCAGAATGATTGGAAATCCCTTGGTCTTTTGGGTTCATGCCAGGCACCTGACTCAGAAAAGAATGTTTAAGGTGATCAAAAACGGCTACATATGAGACTGCATTGAGAAAAATGTAATCCTCTGAAAATGTCTTAATGAGAGGGCTGGCTATGAAGACTGCATGAGAATCAGGTGAACATTGGAGAACATGTTGGTCTTAGCAGGCCAGTCTGAAAAAGTCCATATCAAAATATATTGTGACAGGACCCATTGAAAAGGACAGAAATGTTGAAAAAAAACTTGCTCAGAGGGGCACCAGTGGGGACACAGGGAACTCCCTGTTATTGGTAAAAAGGGACAAACATGTCAGGTGGGCTAGGGAAGTATGGAAATTGGAAAAAAAGAGATCAGTTTTGGTAAGAGGAGAGGAAGAAATAATACATGGAGGGGTGACAAAAAGTGGAGACCTCTTAAGCCAGATAGGAAAACTAAGGCAGTGGAAAATCAATGGAATCTATGAAGGAGACCCTGTAAAAACCTGTAGTAATGGGGAATGGGGAGACTACACAAACCATTATTATAACCTGGTTGTGCTTCCAGTGATGGGACTGTGACATCAAATCAACTGTAAAACTTTCAACAAATATCATATACACACTTCAGGATTTACTGGGACTACAGAAGGGTAGAACCCCATTCCAATGGTAGGAAGCTATGCCTGCTATAGCAGGGCAGGGCAGGAACTGGAAACCAAATAATTATGAAATGATACCTGATGATATTCTGCTCTCCGTGTGTATCCATTTCATCATCAGAGGTACTTTCCTCCAGTATTTGATGAAGGCAGATGCAGAGGCCCAGGGTCAGCCACATCTCCTGCTGAGTATGGAAAAACCCATGGAAAGGAAGAACAGGGGTTGCATGGACCAGGCGGATCAAGGATAGCAGGAGAACAAGCACCACAGAGTGAAGTGACCAGGAATCTTGGGGGAACAACAGAGTCTGAAATTACAGACTTGGAATGTTCTGGGTCCCTTTGATACGTCTTGAGTTTGTCTCAGCTGTGTTCTTGAAGAGCTCCTAAAGACTAGAGTGGATGGAACCTTTTTGTCTACTTTTAGGTCCCTTACCTCCTACTGTGTTGCCTAGCCAACATTTGATGCAGGATTAGTGACCTACCTTATTCTATCCTCTTGTGCTCTGCTAGATCATTAACTCTGGAAGGATGCTCTTACATGTGGAGAGATTGGGGGCAGGCTAGATCATGGGGATTGGGGAGATGGTTGGTGAAAGAAGGATCAGAAGAAGGAGTGGAGTGTTGGATGTTTTATATGAGAGTAGAAAATAAATTTTAGAAAAGAAAGAAAGAATTAGACTTTCTCAAAGAGAGTTTCATGCCGTGACCCTCCCATGGCAGAGTGTATGTCAAAGGTTATTCTTTAGGTAGAATGTGGCTTACACTTTGCAAAAATAAATCAAAGAAGGAAATCATTTAGTAAAGTAAATATCTGAAGATTACAGTGTAGGATCAGGTAGATATTATTGCCTTTGAAAGAAAAATGTATGTGTGAGACCCTTTAAGCAAAAGACGATTGTCTGATGCCTCTATCCTCCAGAAAGTGATTCCAGTGCACCCCTTATTGAAGAAATGAGGCTTTATGGGGAAAGTGTGGTTTTACAAAAACTTGTGATTTCTGAGAGTGAGGTTGCATTGTGTTATTAGTTAAACTTTTTTGTAAAAGTGAAAGTTCTACTTTCACTGCCAGATGGGAAAAATGTGATACCAATTTTAGCAGAAATTAAATTTGCCATACCTTTTGCAGTCCAGTGCAATATATCCCTAGCAGTGAGTCATGAGACTACAATCCTTTCTAGTAATTTAAAACAGCCATATATTTAGTGTGATCTGCAAGAGATATGACAGTAGCCTTAGCATCTGTGACCACGCTTGGGTGTCTGTCTCCATCTAAATCACCACCTCAGATTTGGGTTCAGAAAAACAGATCTGAGTGGATGGGTGAGAACCACACTATCTTTGCTGACTGAAGTGAAGGAAGTAGTTGGGTTCCAGGATATTCTTAATTTTTTGTCCTCTTAGAACTAGTACTTGAGTGAGACAATCTTCTCCAGCCAGAACAGAAAGCGCCTTGTGCCCTTGCTCAGTTAGGTATGTGAGAGACCACACTTTGCCAAAGAGACAAGTACTAAGATGTAGTATTCACAGAGTGAAATATCTGAGTCAAAATGTGAGCGAGCAGAATGTTGCCAACTGTGTTTTTCAGAGAATAAATACCCTACTTAACCATGAGTGGAAGTGGAAGATTCAAGAAATGTCTTGTCAGATTCCAGTTCTTCACTGAAGTCCAGAAAACACTTCTCTGAGAACTCTAAAGAATGCTGACAGCAATCATAACATTTTATGAACAAATAGATGTAGTTCCTGAGTCTTGGTCCACAGGCTTATAAAACAACTTCAAAATTATAATCATAAAAGTAATAACGACAAAACAATTCTGATCAAAGCTCATCAGTGGATGGCCTGAGGCCAAGACTGGGTTTCAATTTCTCTTTGATGAGGCTTCAACTTAATTGTTTTTAATTCACCTGAAAGTTCCTTTGGACAAAGACTTATTTATTGGCCACCCACAAAGATGGAGAAAGTCTGAGTCTCTGTTAGTTTAATGTGAGAGTAGGATAGGACTGAGACTATTATGAAAGGAAAGACCATTTTCTGTTTTTGCTGATATTAGGAGTTAGGCTCAGTCAAAATTTAGCTGAGTAGACACAAAATTGATCACAAGATAAGATATATAGCATTCTTCTCCATAGGGGATTACCTCACATACATAGTATAGATATTGAATGTCCGAATTCTCCTCATCAAATAGAGAAGCTTATATATAACACATCTTTGGCCACTCATTAAAATATGTATTCCTTTTGGTTAGCAGATAGTTCAGTTCATCACATGGAAAGTATCTCAGATTCCCAATGTTAGTAGGTTAGATATGACAACATATTGTGTAGAAGCCTTACCTCATATCCTCTTTTCACTGAACAGGTATGTTTCAGAAAGCATCGGACAGATTCCAACCCTTCTTGTTCTCAGCAGTGTAGGGCATAATTCTGTAGTCCTCTTGACAAAGAAATGTATGTATGGAGTCCTCTCATGAAAGTAGGAATGTCTTAGACCCACCTGAGAATAGAGAGATGTCCTGAGGCCTACCTATCTGGGAAGGGTGTATATGAGTCTTTCTTCACCTTATCTTGAAGTTCTGAGGCTTCTTTGATCAAAAGGAATGCTTCTCCTTGATTTCCTAGACTGAATAAATACTTATTCCCTTGATTAATGATCAGGTATCTCTGGCTTCCTGAGTTTTGAATGCCCATGGTTCATAGTAAGTATGTCTGAGGCCCTCTTTGTTCACTAGGGAAGGTCTAAAACCTGAATAAAGAAGTGAATGTCTTATTGTGTGTAGAATTACTAGAAAGGACCAATGCCGTTGCTTAACAATGGCCATCTATAAGAACATCTTTAGGAATTAGGAATTTGTGAAATGTCTTATTACTTCATGGGAATTATGTAAGTCATCATATGTTATTGTCAAAATATCTGGTATAAAGAAAGTTATGAAAGGTTATTTATAACTTTGTACTTCTTAGGCCATTATTTCCAAAGGTTTATGTCTCAGAGCTCCTTGAGTCATAAGGATCATGTCTTAATATTTGATACTGTGGAAGTAAGTCTGGCCCATCTTTGCCATTGTGAGATGTCTGAAAACTGCTGCTTTCTGATCACATAGGAAAGTCCGGAAACCAAAGTCACTCCAAAAAGGTTAGAATTTCCTTGGAGACAACTGGAGAAAGTAGAAGGTAATATTTATATTGAACAATGAATCTACGACCTCCTTGAAACATTACAAAAGATCAAAGTATCTCAGTATGTAAAAGATAATGTCTCCAGCCTCTTTAGGCCACTGTATTTACCTCAGGGTTCTTGATATTATGATGAGACCAAACTTTCTTCTTTAATTGGGGACTATGCATTTTCTGTATTCAGAAGGAATAATTGTAAACATTCTTTGTTCAAATCTTACTACTCTGTAGATCATTTTTCAGAGCTGAAATTTGTGAAGGCTGCTTTTGTAGAAAAAGATTTAAAGGCTTATGGGAAAAAACACTAAGTGTCACGCACTCCTCTTCATAAGTCTACTTTGGATAACACAATAGTCTGATTGGGATGTTTACGTAGCTCCATAGCCAAAGAAATAAGTTCTGAAGATTCCTAGATGAGACAAGTGTTGAATAAAAAGATTGGTATGTGAATTCCCCTTGAACACACACAGGATATCTGATGCCTTATTTGTTAGAAAGGTTATGTCTGAGAAAAGACAAGACGGTCAATATCATGGTGGAAGTGAGTGACGTGTCTGCAGAGTACACTTTTTGAGAAAAGGAATATCTGGTGGTGCCTCAGTCAGGTTGAAAGGGTCTGAAGCTACATTGAGGACAGAGGTTGGGCCTCCATCTCCATTTATAAAAGTAGGATCTCAGTGTCTATGTTTCATCTTGTGTAAAGAAATGTGACCTCTTGAGAGAAAATCATCATACATAGGTCTTCATGTTAAAAAAGTGAAGATGAGAAAATTTTTTGGTGTACAAGGAAAGTTTTTTCATTCTAAATAATGACAGGCCATTTCTGAGTCCTGCTTGATAACAAGGAAATATGTCAGAACGACTTGTTGAAACACTGAATATATTCAACCAATTTTTCCCATTTTGAGAGATATGACATCCTCTGCTAGAAAGACCTGCCTGAAGCTCATTTGGACAAGTGTAGAAGGCATAAGTTTCTACTGCAGAAAGCTTTAAGAATTAGATTTGAAGCCCATAGCGATCTACAATGGTATTCTTGAAATCTTCTTGTAAAGAATGGGCAATACTCAGTATCTATTTGAAAGAAGCAGAGTATTTGGAATAGATTTGGTATAGGAGTAATATCTGGAACCTTCAAATGGAATGTAATAAATCTTGAGCCATTTAATACAGAAGCAAACAAACTCAAATACTTTGGCTGATAGGGCCATGTAAGGCAGAACACAATAACTATCAATACTATGGTTGAAGAATAATGTTCAATAGACATCAGAGAAGGAAATAAACAGACCCAGGGAGTTTACATAACCAGAAGTTGACTGAGAACATTCAAATTATGATAAATCTGAGAGGATTCAGCAGAAGTGGTCAAACAACTAGAGTGAAATGGGATGAATTGGTACGGTAGAGAGTAAACTGAGTGATGATTAACTTCTCAGAGATAAATGAATTAAGGAAAAAACACTAAATGTACATAGAAAAATTGTATAAATTTATTATGCTTTTAATATAGAAATCAAAGATGTAAAAGTGTCCTGAAGAAAAAAATAAAAGTCATTTAAGTCAAAATATATTCATAAGAGCAAAAGTAACACAAGCATTATGTACAAAACACATTAGGAATACTCAGGTCGAGATGAAGCACAGCTATCCTTCAACAGGGTTGTTGGGCAGTTGTCCTTTGGTACAGAACCAAGATGATAGAACACAGCATGATCAGAGGGAGAGTTTTAGAAGCCTCCAAGAAAAAAGTCAGAAATTCCAACTTTGGAGGAAGCACACCCAATGAGCCAAGCTGCCTGTGAAGGGATAGGTGTGAAACACCGTACGTAGGTAGGGACAGTGTCAGAGGACCTGGCTGGCAATGCAGTAGTCCTGGGAAAGCCTTGGAGAGCCGCTGGAGCTTCTGCAGCTCCCTGGATTGCTGTGGGATGCACTAGTCCCATGGGCTTGCAAAGAAAGAATCAGAGCCCTGGCCTCCTGTGTGGATGGTGCCTGGGCATGTCCTGTACAAGTGAAAGTGTCACCTGTCTCCTCTGAAGATGAGGGCAGCTCTAGAGAGTCAGAAGAATGTAGACTGTTTACAAGGTTACTATCTTCATGTGTGTCCATTGTGAGGAGGTCTACCTGAGTCTGTAGGGCAGGGCTGGGGCCCGGTGGTGCAGAGTGGTGTAGGCCTAAGCCACCCAGGGTTCCTTCTGTGCATGTGTGGAGGCCTCCATATGCCGAGGGGGTCTGAGTGGATCTGCTTTTGTTGGAGGAGTTTACCTAAGTGGCTAACTTTGCTGGAAGCAGACCTGGTGAAACCAGTTGCATTTGAATTGATAGGTGTGAAACTCCATTCTGCGGGTATGGAAAGTGACAGAGGACCTGGCTTGAACTTCAATATTCCTAGTGACCCTGTTTCCCGGTGAGAATTCTAACTGTGTCCAGAATACACTCTGGTTGCATCGACGTTTCCTTGCACCTCTCTATTAGTACCTTTGGCTTTTTTAGCCTCTAGGTTTTTCCTTATAACTCCTTTGGTCAATGAGAATCTTGTTGTGTTCTCTTTTGTGTTTCTTTCCCCATCTGTGGAGTATGGTGCAGTTCAGATATTTTCTAATCTTTCAGAGTTGCATGTTCTATTCATCTTTCCTGTATTTGAAGACGGTGTACTTCCAATACGCCCCGTCTTTTGTGAATTATATGCTGGCTCCCAAAGTTTAAGTACCTTATTTATTGAAAGCACCTGAGAACTAGAAGTTTGATCTTCACTTTTGATTATTTTTTCGGGTGTTCTAAAACCTCCTGTACCAATGAAACTTTTAAGTAACTAAGAGTGATGGTTTGAGCCATGTTGATTTGATATCATTTTCTTTACGCCCCTTTTCCCTGTCACCTTTTTCTTTCTTATTTTTCTATAGGACTTATATGAAGATTCCTCTCTTTTATAAAAAACCCTTTTTGAGTATATCTTCTTTTGAGGGGAATGTGGTGAAATTCCAATCGGCAGGTATGTACAGCTCCAAAGGGCTTTGGGGAACTTTAAATGCCTGAATCTCTGCTGTTGAGATGAGAAATTTTCTTTATCTATTGTTATTATCTCAGCTTTTGAGTATTTTTGTGTTTTTGTCAGATATCTAGCTATCACTGTTGCATTTGTTTTATCACCAGGTGTAAATGAGGACATGTCTACATCTGGACTGAGGGGTGTGAGACTCCCCTGGCGACTGTTGTTTGTCCTAGGGTCACTTTGACTAGGAGAAGATTTGATCTTCCTTTTAAGTGAAGGTTTGAACTTATCTTGATGTATTATGGAAATTCTGAATTTTTCTTGTGCAAACAGAGTGTGCCTTAAACCTATCTTTTTGGATTTCAAATGGCTGCAGCCCCTTTGTCTTAGGAGGCCCCTGTGGAAATGCTCCTCATGAGAAAGAGGTGTTTCAAAGTTCCCATTATTAGATGTGGAATGTGTGTTTGGGATTATATTTTTTCTGTTATTAGGAAAAGATCTGAGCCACCCATTGGATTATAAAGAAGGTTTAAAACCTACTTGCTTAGATGAGAATATTCTACAATTCCCTTTGACAGCCTGGACATGTGTCAGTCTCTTTTTGTTAGAAGTGGACTGACAAGAGCCACTATGAGTAGAAGGAGAACATGTTAGGCCAACTTTGGTAGATGTGGAAGGTGTAAGGACCCATTGTGGTTTAGAGGTATGTCTTAGGCCCATTTGAAAGTAGGTGGCATATTGGAGATTACTAATGTCAGAAGAAAGTTTAGAGTGCGTTGGGGGTGATGGTGCAGACTTTAAAAACAGTTGGGAAGAGGGTACTTTTGTAAATAGCTTTTGGTAAGATATGAGTTGATTATAGATCCATTTGTTAAGAGGAAAAACATCTGAACCCCTTTTCTTGAAGCAGACAGGACTGGGTTAACCTTCCTGATATTGGGAAGTTCTGAGCAGCATATGGGCAGATATGGAAGTTACCGTAACCCCTTGAATAGATTTGGATGTTCGCCAAACTTATTTGGTAGATGGGGAAGATTGCTGGGAACTGTGAGTGGATGGGGAAATTATCTGTCCACACCAGTCAGAGGAGGATGGTCCAGGCACTGCATAATTTCCTGTGATCTTTGCTCTGGCATCACTAGCACCAGGTCCTGTAGGTTCCTCAGGGACTCTGCCACGGTATCTGTTGTCTCATTCTCCAGAGTAAATGCTATAGCCACTCCGGTATTTTCGGCATAACTCTAGGTCCACATATGACTCTCTGTACCGATACTTGGGCAGAGGCACTGGCTGCTGCCCTTGACGTGACAAATCCCTCACATCTGGGTCCATGCTCAAGCACTCCAGGCATTCGGTGAGATGTAAGCCTCCCCTTCTTCATCCTGATGGCTGATAGGGGCCCTTATTCTGACAGACTGCTGTTTGTGACAAAAGGGCCACAGACAAACTGAGCCTGAAGACCTTGCACCACAAGACTGGGCAGGAAGTTTCTAAGGCAGTTGTGCCAGGGAATTGGAGGCAAGATATTTACCCCTGGCAGAGAGCAGTAAATGCTGTTTCCCTTGGCAACAGGCCAGAAGTAGGGTGTATGTGGTCGTCTTTGAGAGAAGCTTTCCTTTCCGAGACCAGTGAACACGTCCTGAAGTCCAAGCACACAGAACGCAATTCTGAAGTCCAAGCACACAGAACGCAAATGGCAGTTGGCCTCCGGAAGTGTGCCAAGCTTGAGAGGGTAGCTCGGGATCACTGTTCTGTTGGCTCGGGACTGGTCGCGTTTGCCTGACCTAGTTGATTTGATACCTATTCATCATTGACAACCTTGCTCTGAAAGTGAAGATGAACACAAAATATTTTCTGTGTAGTGTCAAGCACAGTAGCTAGTCTAACAGTTAACATGGCAAGGTGCTTTTGAAATAATAACTTGTTTAAGAATGGAAAGCAATCCCAGCATGTTGGCACAAGCCATTAATCCCACCAGTCAGGACACAAAGGCAAGTGGATCTCTTGAGTTTCAGGCCAGACTGTTTTTCAAAGTGAATTCCAGTACAGCCAGGACTAAATAGAAAAAATCTGTCTCGAAAGCTAAAACAAATGAGAATGGCAAGTTATGCTTCTGAAACTACGATCTCTCATGTCTCATGCAAAAAGGCTGGCACTTGCTGCTTACCCAGATTATTTTAGCGGAATTACAGGAAGAAGCCTGTGTTTGCTTAATTCAACCATGGAGATCGCCAAAAAAGTATTCAAAACAGCTTCCAACATAAACCTGCTCAGATATAGACCTTATTAGGGAAACTTTGGGATCAAATTATACGATTACATTACAATATTTCCTTTAATAGCATCTTCAAAAGGCCACAGACACCTGGAATTTAAGGTGGCAACCTGGCATCCCACCTAATCAACCCCCAGGTACCATGGCATTCCTAGGAGATCTGGAAAACCCTGAAACATCATGTAAGTGATATCCAGAGAGCTTTGTGTTTGTAAGTATATGAAAGTATATCTAAGAGTCCATTTTTGATTTCTGCAAAAAATGTACCTTTTTTTAGAGGAAATAGGAATGTATATGTGAAATTCCTTTGGTATCTGTGATGAAATATTCATAAATAATATGATCATTCCCACACTGTGTACTTAAATATCTTTACTTTAAATTAGAGGATATTAGGTAATATATACCTACAATATTTCATTTTTCATTTACTTGGTATTTTACATACATACACATAATCATATTCATTTGTGTGTATATGTGTGTATATAAAACATTAGAGGAGATTAACAGAAAGAAATATTCGGTGTAATTAAACCTTGGTGATTGGCATTTTAAAAAATGAATGTTAAATTACACATATTTTAAGAGGGAATTAGGAAACCATTATTAATAAATTAGCACAGATTTTTTTTTCAGGTTAACTTGCAGGAACTTGAAACCTTGAGAAAAACAATGAATGAAGTATTATGCTGTAACTGTAGCAAAAACTCTAACTAAAAATACCCCTTTGAATAAATAAAAACTACGGTATCCACAATTCGAATGTGCCAACCCAATCTACTTCCTCTGTCCTCACAGGCTCTTACTGTACTCAAATAATGAATTCTAAGCTGATTTCACCATGCATATTCCACAGTTATGTCAGTAATAATAATACCAAACAACAGCTTGCATACAGTACAGTGAATATGCATAGAATGAACAAGCAGGAGAGAAGCTTCTTTGTGACATCTGATAAAGCTTGTAAACAACTATCTTTGTAAAATTTGACAGGAGCCAGACTGTTTTCACCCACTTGCTAACTGGCTCTAATAATTTTACTTGGTGTAAAAATATTCAGGTATATTCATGCATGTAAAAGATTTTTGTTCGTGTTACATCGTCTCCCCACTTACAATTTGTTTTTCCCATCCTCATCTTTAGTGTTTGGGTGTCCCCTCCCATCTTTGTACTTAGATCCTGGGAGCCTAACTTATGTTTGGATTTTTAAAATTCTCTATTATTTTGTGATGCTGTTTAAATATTGTATGTAAAAGTTATTTTTGGAGATACTACAAAGGAATATAGATGTTTTGGCTTTTTTCCGAAATGTGACTTGAAACAAGATTTTTTTTTTAAATGTGGACTTTGTCTCTGCATCTATAAAATGAGATAAATAAACACTATTATTTTCTAGATTAATTTCAGTTATATTCAAAATTTAATAATTGTGTTTGATGGACCAGGCAGCCTTTTGGGAATACACAAAGTCCCCAGGGTAAATAGTTTTCTGTGAATGTGGATAGGACATCGAAGATTGCAAAGTATAATTTCAGCTTTGTTTGAAAAGTTGGCTACAGTTACACAAGGTCAAAGTGTAAAGGGACATAGTTCATGTTGCTGTTTTTCCAAAGACTATGGGAAGGGGAGTGGCTTCCCTCTGGCTTAGACCACAAGGCAGGTTCCCTTTATTCTGGAATCTAGGATCACCTGTTGCTTTCCACTTAATTTTCCTCCTAACCTGAATTGACAATCCTCATCCAGTGCCCTGGGTGTGTGTAATGTCCGAATCTTCCTAATAGGATCTCTCAGGTCTTCTGACATTTTCAGAGCAGAAGTGAACTTTAAAGGAAGGCTTCTCTGTAGCCTCAGAGCTCCAGGGTCAAAGTTGGAGCTGGAATAGCTGCACTTGCCTTTCCCCTCTGGCTGCAGGTCAGGTTGCCAAACCCACAAGTACATGCCCATCCCAGAAGACACACCCACCCTGAGAAATCCCAATTCCAAGGACACACCCATCCATTCTCTGCTGACTCCATGGATACAGGCCTTGGAGAAGGACGCACTCATCCTGGAAGACAGGCCACTCAAAGAATTGCCCTTCACCGAGGAAACGCCCATCCATTCTCTCCTGGCTCCTTGGCTACAGGCTTACGGGAAGGACTCGCCCACCCCAGAAGACATGCCCATCAAAAGAATCGCTCTTCACCGAGGACACGCCCATCAATCCTCTCCAGGCTCCTTGACTACATGCCTAGAGAAACGACACACCCATCCTGGAAGACATACTCACCTAAAGAAACGCCCTTCACCGAGGACACACCCATCTATGTTCAAGTGGCTCCTTGGCTTCATGCCTAAGGGCAGAGGTGAGTAGGGAAGTGAACACTGTGGTCCTCCTATGTCAGAGGTGATTGGTGGGGTGAGATTTGTGCTTAGAGGAAAAGCCCCTCCAGCCTGCTGGAGCATGCGCATATTCTATAAGGGGAGGTGTGCGGGCGTGCCACGCAAGTGACGTGCTGGCGTAGAGGGAGGGGACAAGCACCCACGGGCCACTGGGCCCCTTGGATGGCCTACTGTCTAGCCACTGCATTGATGTAGCAGTGATTCACGATTTATTGAACTGAGGCAGAACTTCCAGTGATCATGGACCTGAGGGAGGAATATGACAGTGAGTGGAGGTGTGGGGAAATACTCTGGGTCTCCTCTAAGAAATAACCATTCCGGCTGCAGAGAGAGATAACTCCTTAAACATCATGCCCAGCCGCCCAGTAAGAAAGGACGGTGTGAGATGGGGGTGAGCCACGCCCAAGAGTCACACTAGTGGTGCCACCTGAGGGGCAGAGACCAAGGAGCTGTTCCACCAGAGCCAGAAAGCAACCCGCCTCAACATTGTGTCGCAGCTGAAGAGACAGGCCTTTGCTGTACCCTCAGGTTCCCCGCAGAAGGGAATTCACCATCAGAAAGAGGGAGACAATGGCAGCCATAGCAATGACTGCGAGGTCTGCGAGCAGGTCCTCTTGTTAGGGCAAGTCGGGCATTTTTCTAAGGAACCACGAGACATGAACTACTGTAAATGTTGAGGCATTTATTATTAATAACCGGTGCACTCTGGGTCCCGCCTATCCCGCGCAGGAGATGAACATGGTGACCCGATCCCTTCCCCCCCCAGCCCATATATGGGGTTCAGGGGAAAGGGGTCTGAAGATGGGGGCTTGTGCAGCTTTGATTAGCTCTGAGCTCTCTGTTAAACTCATTGGTTGGGAGTTTCATGCGCTCCAGATCCAGGGGGGGCGTGGTCAACCTGTGCCCTTGGACTAACCGTCCTTGAGACAGGGTGGCTCCTGGTATGCTGTGGAAGGACGAATCCTGCTGATAAGCTTAATGGTCATTCCCCTGTGGGTGGGGAGGAGACTGGAGGGTACTGTTAATGGCTGTATTTAGGAAGGCATTTCTCAATAGGAGGCATTCCTCCCTATATGTGATGGCATTCCTAGGCTTCATATTTCTTAAATCCTTTCTCTCCCTGTCAGACAGGAGCTGCAGACTGGTGAGCAATCCACCTTCTGCTGGCCAGGTCAGCCACAGGGGACTCCTGAGTGAACACGTGGGCACCCGCAGGCCAAGAGGGCAATGGTTGGGAAGGGGTGTCCATAGCCATGCTGCGTGGGCAGCGGAAGCCTGGGAGATAAAATTCCCAGTTCCTTTGAGCAGACCTTCAAATGTCTGTTGTTTCCTCTGGGTGGAAACTCCTGGATTATTCCAGTTGTTCCCCTCGCTCGGCCGTCTCTCTTTCTAGCAAAACCACACAAGGAGCATTTAGTGAATGGCTTGCTTGAATAACTTATTGGATGAACTTATTGAGGGATAAATGTAGTCTAGTGGAGTGTTGAAGAAATCCATGCCAGTTTTCACAGCCCGTAAAATACATAGGTAGCTTGGGTGTCAGCTAGTTTGTCAGTAGAAGACAAATTTACTTTTAAAATGTGAGGGTCTGTTGAACAGAATCCATGTGGTTTTCTGTCAGTGTGAATTATGTTTTCTCATCTATGTTGTAAATGTTGTGGATTTTATTACCATTTGTTTTTAAGTAGAGGCATGAAGTTGGTTGGAAAGAAATTATGATATAATGGAATGTAGATTTCAGCCAGTAATTCCTCACTCCTAGTTCAGCAATATCTTACTTTCATCAGTTAGGCTGACTTCTCTGGATTCCTAGCAGATTTCACTTCTTCTTCCTTTTTTTTAGAGAAATTACTGATTTGAAGATATAAAAAAAATTTCTTAAAACCAAAAGTGATGCTAAAGCTAATTTATATATTTTTGGTGTGTTCTTTCAGTTTAACAAGGGTATAGAAGGTTCTTTAAACAAGACTATAAAATGTAAACTCAGTTAACCATTTTAACAAATTTATTGTTTATTTATTACAAACCATGTTTTTCATTACTAAGGCAGATATATAAACAAATGATATTTACTAATTGCATCTTGAATCATTGATCTCTTCCTGGTATGGGCTTATTTTTTAGGAAGACATACTTCTGGTACTTCTTGAGAGGGAAAAACAGAGATATCTTCATGAATTCATCCAATGATGTTAACTTTTTAACTTTGCAAGTAGTATTTAGTATGAGCTATAAACGTGTGTATTGATGAAAATCTGATTTAAATTTACCTACCAAAGGTAAATTTTCACTTGCTTGATTAATAAGATACACTATGATCCAGCCTTGGCTTCAATTCATTGGCAAGATGATTGAGGTTTAGGCAGCCTTTCTGAATTCCCATTAGACTCAGGGATCAGACCTGAGATCCTGGAGCCCACACAGGTTCACACAGCTGCTTTGAGCTTTGGCCTATGTTCATTAGGAAGGATGAAGGGTGCTTCTTGGTTTAGTTGGGTCTGGGTAATTGCCTGGGGAGAGGAAAGAGGTTGTGACAGACATGGTGATAGCTTATAATGGTTGCCTAGCAATGCCTAGGAGACGGATAGGGTGGGAATGCAAGCCCATTGCTTGGTAGGCAAAGTGTCAGGAGACATGTAATGTTTCTACTTTAGACCTGTCCTCCCCACATCAGGATCCAAGGCAGCAGGTCTCTTCTGGTGAAATGGGTCCTCAGTTCCTTATAGCCACTGTTGAGGACGAAGCATGGCAGAATTCACCTGAACCCAGACAGCAATGGTACGAAGAAGAACCAG
Source organism: Cricetomys ansorgei (assembly GCA_026225945.1). Taxonomy (NCBI): domain Eukaryota; kingdom Metazoa; phylum Chordata; class Mammalia; order Rodentia; family Nesomyidae; genus Cricetomys; species Cricetomys ansorgei. Next base: position 748,578 of record JAMJFZ010001949.1, on the reverse strand, counting down.
GTTGGATCCATAGGTAAGTAGATATGATGTTTTTGGCTCTGTCTCAACTTCCATCAGACTGAGGGCTCAGCCTTAAGGAATTGGAGACCTCACAGGTACACCCAGTAGCTTTGAGTTTTGCCCTTTCTTCATTGCAAGGCTTTTGCCAGGTGGAAAAGCAGTTCTTGGTCTAGAGCCCCATTGAGATGGGAAGTTGTCTTTGGTGTGGTATAGCTCAAATTCACATTTGACCAGATTTCTTTGACACCACCATTCAGCTTCCCACATAACAGCTTTAGCCTGAGGCTCTCTTGGCATGTCTCTTTGATCTTTAAGCTTGGATATCAGCAGGTTCACTAGTGTCAGCACACCAATTCTTGCCTAACAGCCTTAGTGGTTTTCCAGGTTGGCAGAGTCTAGTAGAATTCACCAGGATCTCTGGGGAGGTCCATGTCAAAATGTGCTAATGTACTACAACACGGCAATGTCCAGTCCTTGATCCCCAGATCCTTTTTTTTGTTTCTGAGAATGCTACTCTGTGGTACAGATTGTCATTGGTTTTCTGCAGCATTCCTTAGGACCTATACAACAAAGTCAGATTCCCTGAATTGAATGGAGTATCTCAGTGTAGAGAAATTGAGAAGCCACATTGTTCTGTGACGCACAGGTCCTGAGCTTATCACCCATTACAACCTTTACCTGCACCCCTTCCCTGACTTCTCTTACCTACTGACATGCCATTATGACCCTTCTGGAATCCCTTGTAGTAGCCTGCAATTAGAGAGTCATCTGTCTCCATGCCTAGCCTGTAAGTCAAGTTACTAATTTGGATTAGGTAGTCATTTTTAAGTTTTTTGGTTTTTTTTGTTTTGATTTGTTATGTTTTTCTCAGGAAATGCCATACAGAGTGGTCCCATGGCCCAAGGTACTTGACATTCTTGGTGCACTACTGTCATGAAGTGAAATTGTTTTGTGGGTCTGACAACAGCTCCCTGTGTTTCAGTGGACATGGCCAGCAACCTAAGCAGCATCTCTTGTCCTTGCAGGACAGGACTATCTCAGATCTCCAGCAAACCTGGTGGCCCAGGAGAGCTGTGAAGAAAAGCAGGCTCCAGGTGTTGCTGACATACTACAAGCCCAGTTCCACATGGTTTTGCTTGTTTCAAGCAGGAAGCATATCCTCCCAATTCTGAAGACTACCATGTCTGTGAGGATTGTGAGGATCTCTTTGCAAGGGACTCTGTATCTGTGGTTGAATCTGGGTTGTAGAGGGAGAATTTATAACACTTCCCAGTGTTCATTAGGCCAATAACAATCCCCTTAAATTTTGGATGATGCTTACCAGTATGCCACACAACTCACTTCCAGGATCCACACAAGTTTCACAACATCACTTCAAGTCCATGCTTAGGTGGTAACGGCAACACAGCCTTTATGTTCATGTGTGTTTTATCCATTTTAGTCCCTCTGTACCATCCTCATTCCCTTGCTTATCATTGTCTGCCTTCCTTTCTCTCTGACATTTAATTCTTTTTCTTCATGTCTTTAAATTTTTTGTCACAAATTGTGTTATCTTTGAGCTTGGCTGCAAGTGGAGTTCAGGATCCTGACTTGAGAGACAATATTTCTGTTCCAGAGCTATATCCCTATCATCCATACAGGGGTTGTACTGCCATAGTCATACACATCCTTCTTTGGGGTAAACAGAGAGAAATTAGCCCATGACATTCCTGTGGCTCAGGATGAATCTTAGTAGAAGCAGTCATGTAGTGTGTACTGAAGAGTGCCCCAAAATAGTGAGGCAGGCATTGCACTGGAGGCTGCTTAAGGCTCTCTTTTCTTCCCTTAACAATGTCCTCTGTTGTGATTCCCAACACCCATGCAGGAAGCATACTTGTGGATTCTCCTGATTTTGTCACCTTGCTTATTACCAAAGGAGAACTCCCAGGGTTACATGTTAAAAAGCACCTTTTTTCTGCTCTGCCCTGTCAAGTGATAATTAGTTAGATGAGGCTCTAAAGTTAATAGTTGGTAGAATCTGGAGAATCCATCAGTATGCTTCCTGCTTTGGTGTTGAGAGTCACAACAGGGAGTATTCTTAAGGGAGAGCCACGGCGTCTAAATCTTCCTGTGGGTCACTCAATAAGAGGGTTCCTCAATTGCACTGCCCTGAGACAATACATTCAATTCAAGGCACTTAGGAGTCCCAGAAGTTGTTGGACCTTTCCTAAGGAATGCACCAGAAAACCCATGCCATTTTATACCAAAGAGTAGAATCATGAGAAATAAGCACAAAAGGATTTGGGAATCAGGGACTGGACGTTGCCCTTTTGGGCACATCATTAAATTTTGACTTTGACCTCCACAGAAATCCTGTTGAATTCTATATGAGTGAATTCATCTACCATCCTTGACCCTGCCCCAAACTCCACCAAGATCTCCCTTCCCCATGTGCAAGCCCACACAAACTTTCTATTGTCCCCAGTAGCTAACTGTACCTAGAGAGCCATCCCAGATGGATAACGATGTAGAACATTAAGGTGTACTCACCTGTATGAGATTCCACTTTTTTGAATTATTTGTTTATTAGCAATGGCTTTTTCCTTCAGATGCCTTTCCGATTCATGAAGTCACAGTTGTCAGTCTTTGATCATACTACATGAGCTGAGTTCCGTTCAAAAAATTGTCTCCTATACCTTTGTGCATAATGCTATTCCCCATTTTCTCTTCTATCACACATTTGGTTTTATATTTAGATCTATAATCCATTTGGATTTGAGTTATTTGCACTATAGATATGGATCTATTTACATTCTTCTACCTCCAGGCATCCAAATAAAGCAGCAACATTTGTTCAAGAGGCTTTCTGTTTTACATTTCATGTTTCTGATATTTTAGAAAAGATCAGGTGTACATAGTTACATGAATATATATCTGGATCCTTGATTCAGTTCCGTTGATCCTCATGTTTGTTTTTAAGGAAATACTATGCTCCTTTTATTACTATGGATCTGTAATACATCTTAACATCAGGGAAGTTGGTACCTCCAGAAGTTCTTTTATTTTTCAGGATTACTTTTGTTATCCAGTTTTTTTTGTTGTTGTTTCGTTTTCCATATGAAAGTGAGTATTGCCCGTATGAGGTCTGTAAAGAATTCTGTTGGGATTTTGATAGGGATTTCATTGAATCTGCAGATTGCTTTTGGTAAAATGTATATTTTAATGTGTAAGGCCTACCAACCCTGGAGCATGGGATATCTTTGTATCTTCTAAAATCTTCTTCAATTTCCCTCTTCAAGGACTTAAACTTTTCTGACGTTCAAGTCTTTAACCTGGTTGGTTACAGTCTCCCAAGATACCATATGTTATTTGTAGGTATTGTGAGAGGTGTTGTTTCCCTGATTTCTTTCTTGGTCCATTTTTCATTTGTATATTGGAGAACAACAGATTTTTTTTTTGAGTTGATCTTATAGGTAGCTGATTCACTAATGGAGTTTACAAGCTATAGGAGTTATCTGGTTGAGTTTGTGGGTAACTTATATATATTATCATACCTTATATATGTATGTATATACATATGTGTGTATGTGTGTGTGTGTATGTGTGTGTGTGTGTATATATATATATATATATATACACACACATACATACAGGAGGTAGTAAAAGTTTTTGGATGAAGATATTATCACAACAGTAGTCTGTATAGAGGCACTTGCCTGAAATCCCACCACTTAGGGGGCAGAAACTGGAGAACCATGAGTTCAAGGACTGAGTTATATGAAAGCTTTTCATGAAAACAGACAAAACTTTGTAAAAAAAGCAATAAACAAGCAGGGAAACAGATATAGGAATGATTAACAGCTTTGAATAATATAAGGTATTTCTAGACACAACTGAGGTGGGAGTAAAATAACTAATGTTTGGGAAAATGTGTATGGTTATGATCTAGTGGTCAAATATATATTAGCTTTATGCTTTGATGCAGGTGCAACTACTTAAAGGGCTGCGGTAGAAAGCTCATTTCAAGCTAGAAGTTCATGATAAGCCTGGATTTCATAGAGACCTTATCATTGAAAACATAAATTAATACTATAACTTTATACCTTTAAGTAGGTAAAACACTGTCAGCTTCAGTTTTCTATTTGTTCTTTTTTAAAAAATTTAAAAAATATGTTATTTAATTTATTATTTATTTATTATTCTCTATAGTCCTCCATTTATGTTCTTTTATTTATTCATTAATTTATTTATTTGTTTACTTATTTATTTATTTCAGACACCGTGTCTGTTTGTACCCTTGGTATTCTTGGAAGTCAATATGTAGGCAAGGGTGGCCTAGAAATGTGAAGAGATCCAACTGCTTCGCCTCCTGAGTGCTGAGATTAAAGTTGCATCCCAACAAACCCATCAAACTTCAGTTTTCTCACAAAAAGATGGTATTACCCACCAGCTGTATAGTACTGTGGAGAGTACTCCATTAATCATAGCCATTATTTCATGGAGGAATGAAGCATACAGCTATTTGAAAGTAGCAAACAGAGCAATGTTTCTTACACAATGCCTTTGAGGAATCTGTTGGCACATTTTAAAAGTTTGAATTGAACGGTGTTTACTTTTTCTTTTGAAAAAATGTGGAGTACTTCTCGATTTTGTATACCAGTCTTGCCAGGGAACATGCTCATCATCTCTGTATCATTCCAGTTTTAATATATGAGCTGCTAAATCATGCACTCTTTATTTACTTTTAAAATTCCCTTCAGGAAGGGTCAAATTGAACAGCTGGCTATTGACTATGTTATGGAAAGGGATGTGTTTATTTTTGTAAATGATAGAGTGTCCACTAACAGCCTAACATTGAATTTGTCCCTGCCCCCACAGACTAACATAGCAGCTGGAAATATTACTGTGCAGACACAGAAATCTATTTAGTTCAATCCCAATCCCACCCCCCATACTTAGCACTAGTGTTACTGATGGCTTCACATGTACAGCAAAGATCGGGATGCTGTCAGGGCATTTGATGAAAGGCACTGTTACCTCACAATGTCTTCTGAGTTACGGAAGAATGCATCCTTTTGCCTCATTAGCACTTTTTCATACCACACAGTATGACCTCCTTAGAGGCCAGTCCTGGCGACAGCAACAATTATCTGGTCCTGGTGTCACCAGTCACTGGTTCTTATGTCTTAGCTGTTTTGTTATCGGACTATCTGGAAATCGTACTATGAGGGAACTGGAAATACCTCTCTGAGGGGGGGGTCCTGATTTTCGGGAAGCTTTGGTGTCTTAAGTCCACCAGGTTTGCCTCAGGAAATCCTAACTGTCTTCAGGAGTGGGAGAAAATTATACTTCTGGCTTGGGTGGTTTTGGTTGCAGATACCTAAGGTGAAACATTGTCTGTGGTTTGGGGATTTCTGTGTCTTATGGTGCCCAGAATCTGGGACTGAGGTTGTAGCATCCCGTCAGCCTCAGGTGTTGCCTTGATTGTGCAGTTCAGGGCTTCCACAGAATGTATAATACATATTCAATATTGTGGTCAAATGAATATTATGATTTTAATTCCTTCCCTACAATCCACATTCTCTCCTGACTCTCTTAATCTAACTCCTGCTGTCTCCGACTCATTTCTAGTACTTCTTTTCATGTTTTATTTTCCTTTTTATTTCAGAAGATGGATCATCTTTGAGCTTGAATGCAGGTGGAGTACAGAGAAACAGGCCTGTTGGAAGAGGTTTTTACTCCAGTGCCATATCCATAGAACCCAAAAGAGAACTGGAGTGACTCCTATGGTCATATTCATTTTGATTGTGTGTACAGGAAGAGTATGTAGCCAAATTCAATCTTCTGAAATCTTAATTGATGTTAAAACATTAATAGTACTGCCCAAATGTGACCAGGCATGTACTGAACCATGGAGGCAGGGTTTGACTCACCTGTGCCTCCACTGACAACCCCCACCAACATTTTAATTCCCAACACATGTGTAGCAGGCCTAATAATGGATTCACCTGACTTGTTTACCTTTCTTCTTACCCACGTAGTACACTCATTGTCAAGGGTCACAAAAACACTTTTTCTTGCTCTGCCCTGTCCAGTGCTATCAGTTGGGAGAATAATTAGAGAAGGCTCTAAAATTTACAGATGGCAAAGTCTTTGGTCAATGATGATTGTCTCTGTGTTTTTGTGTATGTGTGTTTGTGTCTATGTGTGTCTGTGTGAGTTTGTGCAGTCATTCCTTTTGAGTCTACTTGACAAGAATCTACTTCTCAGAGAGCCCATAAGTATGGCAGCATCCACCTGAACAAAGGTTAGTTGGTATATTTTGGCCCTGGCCTGGATCCATTCGAAAGATTTAGATTTATGTGTCCTTTCTCATTTCCCATGAGATTCATGTCTCAGACCTGAGAAGCGGGAGCCCTACTTGTTACACCCAGCTGCCTTGAGCATTGCCCTAAGTCCAATAGAAAGACTGAAAGATATTTGGTTTGGTTGGGTCTGGATGGTATATTTGCATAAGGAGAATAAAGAGGTTGTGACAGACCCGATGATAGCTCATAATGGTTGACTGGCAATGCCTAGGAGACTTGTACGTTCGAGATCCAATCACACTGCCTGGTAGGCAAGGTGGCCGGAGGCATATAAAGTTTCTCCCTTGGATCTGTCCTTCCTCCCACAGCAGAGACATGGGCAGCCTGACTCTGAATGTGACATTGGGTCCCTTAATTCTCATAGGCCCTGTTTTCGATGAAGTGTGGCAAAATTCACCTGAACCAAGATGGAATGGTATCTGAAGTAACCAGCCTGGGTACACTAGCAAGTTTGAGGTTTTTTGCTGAATTTATCAACTTCCATCAGACTGATGGCTCAGACCTGAAAAACTAGAGCCGTCACAGGTACACAAAGCGGCCTTGTGCTTTTCCCTTTTCCATTGCAAGGCTTTTTCTGGCAAGAAGGGTAGCTGCTCAGTGTCTAGAGCCCCATTGAAATGAGTGGTGATATTTGGTAAGGTATCTGCCCAACTTCGCATGTGACCATAGTTCTGTGACACCACCACACAGCTTCCGTGCATCGCACGTTTCGCCTCAGGCATTCTTGGCAGCCCTCATTGACCTGGAAGTTTGGGTGTGAGGTGGTTTACCAAGTATCAGCACTCCCAATTCTTGCCTCTCAGCTCTAGTGATCTCCCAGATGGGCAGATTAAGAAGAATTCATCATGATCTCTCTGGAGTCCCAAGTAGAAATGTCCTAGCTGAGCCATAGGAGGGCACTGTCCAGTCCCCAAACCCAAGTCTGTTTTTTGTTTGTTTCTGTGGAAATTTTTGGCATTAGTTTTCTGGAGCATTCCTTAGGACCTATACATGAACTTCTTGGCCTCTCAGGTGCCCTGAATTGAATGGAATTTCTCAGGGAATTGCAAATGAGGTACACATTGTTCTGTGACCCATAGGTCCTAAATCTACCACCCATTTACAGCTGCACATTCCCCCCTGCTGAGAATCCACTTACCTACCTGCATTGCCTCAACTTTCCTAGCTTGTAAGTAATTCTGCCAACTTGGAGTCTAAGTTTTTTTTTTTTTCTATTCTCAGTAAGTTCATACAGTGTTGTCCCAGGGATCAAGATACTTTACATTCTTGGTGCACTACTGTCACAAAGTAGAATTATTTTTCAGGTTCTACCAGCAGGTCCCTGTCTTTCAGTGGACATAGCCAGCACCCTAATCAGCACCTCTGTTCCTTGCTGTACAGGACTGACTCAAGTCTAGTACAGTCTTCTTGGCCCCGGAGTGCTGTGGAAAAAGCATCATCCAGTTGATCCTCATCTCACAAGGCTAAGTCCTGCCATAGTGCAGGACCAGCACCACAGAATTTGGTTTGCTCTAAGATGGAAGCAACACATCCCAGATCTTGAGGCTGCTGTGTCTGTCAAGTTTGTGAGGATCACCTTGCAAGTGACTGTTTATATCTGGTTGAATCAGCATTGAGGAAGGGAAATTTATTCCACATACTAGTGTGTACAAGGCCATTCACAAATGCCCTAGTTTTTGGATGATGTTAACCAGTAACTCACACAGCTTACTTCCAGGAACCACACATGCTACAAATAATTTTTTTTCATGTCTGTGCCCAAATTGTCATTGCAACACAGCCATGATTCTCATATTTGTTTTATCCATTTTATTCTCTTCCTAAATTCTTCATTCCCTGCTTGATCATGTTTTTCTACCTCCTATTCTCTTTGACTTTCTTTTGTTCTTTAAATTTTTCATCAAAAAATTGGGTTCTCTTTGAGTTTGGCTATGGGTGGAGTTCAGGATCACTGATGTGGGAGAACATATTCCAAAGCCACATCCATAGAACCCTAAAACTTGTCTGAGTTGCACCACCATGGACATATGCATCCCCTTTGTGTACACAGAGGGCAAGTAGCCCATGACATTCTTTTGACTCAGTATAATCTATATGACTGCTACATCTATTTATAAGCAGTCAAATAGAGTGTACTGTGCAGTTCCCAAATGTGGCAGTGCAGGCACAGTACCATGAAGGCAGGGTTAGACTTTCCATGCCTCTCTTAACATGCTTCCTGCTGTGATTCCCAACACCCGTGCAGGAAGCATATTTGTAGATTCTCCTGATTTGTTTTCCTTACCTCTTTCCAAGGGAGAACACCCAAGTTGAAGGCTCAAAAAGCAATTTTCTCCTTATCTTCCCTGTCCAATTATATCTTGTGGAAGAGTAATTAATTAGAAGAGGCTCAAAATTAACAAATGGGAGAATCTGGGTCCAAGGAAACCAGTGTGTGTTTGTGCGTGTGTGTGGGTATTTTCATTCTTCTTGAGTTCACTGTTGAGAAATCAATGCCCCAGAAATCTCTGATAGTGCTAGAAATGATGATGTACGTATCAATCATAATGGTCATGTGTGAATTCTCTGGTAATGTCAGGTTGTTTTGTGTAGGAGATGTCCTTTAGTGCTCCGTCCGTTAGCACTAGCTCAAGTTGTCATAATACCTGGATGTCTCCATGTACTGCTGTGACCAGTTATGGCTCAGTTAATGAGACCAGTTACTTGGCAACAGTATGAAAGGTGGCATGAACAGTTCTGTGCAGAGGCTGCCATGGCACTTCTGAGAACTCAAGCAGTTACAGCCTTAGGTAGCTCCCTTTACTGCAGCAGAGAAGCTGAATCCAGAAGGGTTGATAGAGAGGAGGAAATGGACAGTGATATTGGGAATGTCTCTGTGAGGCAGGAAAAATGGTCTTTTTTCTAGGGCCCAGCGTGGACAGTCTCACCCCATGGAGTTCGGCATCTACAGACTCTCAGCTCATGGAAGGAAGGATACTTCAGGGATAGTGAAAAATATTTCCCAAGTGAACCTGGTAATTCATGTGTTTTCTGGACAAGCCTACCTTCTCAGGATGAACTGAGTATGACTGTACATATGAGAGAGGAAAATAGATGGAGAGAGAAAGGGAAAGAAAGAGAGGAGACAGAGAAAGAGAAAGATGGAAAGAGACAGAGACAGGAGAGTGAGAAGGAGAATCTCTGTGGTGCTTGAGGGTGATTTTTGAGATTGTTCCTATTTTTGCCGGTAGCCTAGCAGTCAAAACCATTCTCACATGACACCCTATGGCCAGTTATTCCCGTTACTTGAGTGGAAGTCACAGGAGATAAATGAGGAAGGGAACCACCTGTGAGTTTCCTATGAGGATGCAGGCCTGCAGATTGCTTCAGGCTCTCTGATGGCACCAGTACAGAATGTATCTTCTACCTCATATGTCTATTGTCCCATTGGTTCCACTTTAATCCTATCAGAGAGCTCAGAGTTTGATGTCTTCTTTGCCTTCGCCATAGGTAGTTGGGTGTCCACAGAAGACACAGGATAATGCAAATCTGAGAGTGACTTGGGGATTTAGAGAAAGACAAGAAAACCAATTATCCTGAGTGGTTCCTCTTGGGGTGTTTTTAGGCAGAGGAGAGGAGATATGTTGCGACTGACTTGGAGATTGCTCATAATGATTGCCTGCCAATTCCTTGGTTGTGGAACCAAGTGAATGGCCTGGTAGGCAAGGTAACAGGTGATATATAATATTTCTCCTTTTGACACATTCTTGTCCCCATAACAGGTTCCTGGACAACCTGTGTCTATAGGCGAAATGTGGGTACTCCTACCTTATCCCATATGGCAAGGTAGGTACCAGCATGGATTCATTGTCAAGATTTGCGGTTTTTGGTGGCCTTACTTATCACACAACAGACTCAGTCCTTAGACATGAGCAACGGGATCCTCAAAGGTGTACACAAAAGCCTCTGATTTTGTCCTTTGTCCATTACTAAGACATCTTCTGCTAGGTAGAAAGGCAATTCTTTGCCTAAGTACTGATTGAGGCAAGTCGTTGTCTTTGCTGATCCTTCTGCTTATCTTCCCATGCATGTGGAGTTTTGAGACACAACCACCTTACTGACTTACCAGCCCCTGGCCTTCTAGGGAAGGCCTCCTTGGCAGGCTGCCTTGACCTGGAAGCTTGGTTTGGCCAGGGTCACAAAGTGTCAACACACCCAAATCTGGAGTGGCAGCTTTACTGATCAAGTCAGGTAGGTGGAGTTAAGGACAATTCAGTAGGATCTCTGGTCAAACCCAAGTTGGGATGTGCTGGTTAGGCTACAAGAGGGAAGTTTCCAGCCCTTGTTTCCTGAGTCTGTGTTTTTGTGTCTGAGTCTACTCTACTGTGTTGCAGATTGGCATTGATATTCTGGAGCATTCCCTTGAGGGGTCTAGGCTGCACCTTCTTGACCTCCCCCGTACCCATAATTGAGTTGATTAACTCAGGACACTGCAGGTTAGGAGCTCCTGTTTTGTGGGTTCTTTGACCCACAGGTCTGAATTTACCAGACATCCTCATCCCCACCCAACCCTGTCTGAAATTCACTCAAATACCTGTATGCCCAAAGTACCTGGAAGTCTCCTCTGTGGTAGACTGCATTTAGAGATCCATCTCTGGGCCATTCTTGGTGTATGAGTTTTACTGCCTCTTGGAGTCTGGAGGTAGCTGGTGTGTGTTGTATTTTTGCACAGAAAAGTAGACATGAAGTGGTCCCATGGCATGAATTATTTGGCATTTTTGTCCACATCTGTTGTTAAGTGAAATGGTTTTTCTGATTCTGACAGCAGGTATCTGAGCATTCCAAAGGTGTTGCCAGCATCCTAAGCAGAATCTCTGTTCCTCACTGGAGAGGAGTGGCTTGGGTCTACTGCAGCCTTGTTGGCCCAAGTGAGGTGTGTAAGAAAGCAGGGTGCAGGTGATCCTTGACCCTTTAGTCTGAGTCCTGCCCCAGTGCAGGCCAGGTGCCATAGGGATTGTCATGCAGCAAGCAGGAAGCACAGCTTCCCAGTATTGAGGAAGATGTGTCTGTAGTGATTGTGAGGATCTCTTTTCAAAGGACTCTACAACTGAATCTTCATCTGAGTTTAGGCAGGGAAACTTCTTCCACATGCCAGGTAGGGTTCATAATGTCACCCACTTGCTCCTTAATTTCAGCTGAGCATCAACACTAGCTCCTAGACTTCACTTCTCAGACCCCCACACACTGCCAGCATCTCTTCTAAGATGTGATCTGAGTGTCAGGTTCACATACCCATTGTGGTCCTGTAGTTTTATCCATTTCACTCACTCCGTACCATCCTCATTCTCTCCTCATTCCTCTCTTTCTGCCATCTCTTCTCTTTTTTTCTTTTCTTTCCTTTTGTGTTCTCTTTTGAACTTGTATGCAGGAATAGTTCATGGACCAAGACCTATCAGTGGTAAATTCAAAGTTGCCTGGGAAGGACAACTTTTTTTTTAGGAGTGACCTTTGGGGACACAACACTAAGCACAAGATCATGTAGGCATAATGTCTGGTTTCATCCTTGGATTCTTGTGAGTTCTTGTGGCTCAGTCACTTAAACTCAGGTCATGAAAACAGTATTGAAGGTGACAGGACCACTCCCTGGGAATGACTGGTCTGGCACAACTGAGAAATCAAATTAGCTTCAGCTCAATGGACCTCCCTTTCAGCATCAGAAAGGCTGCTTCAAGGATGTGTGACAGAAAGGGAGAGATGGAAATCAATGTTGGTTTGTCTCCTGAAGACAGCGAAAGTGGTCTTTTTAGGTGCTATCATCCCCATGCCACGGAAGAAATGGTTCCAGTGGGATAGTGCAAAGCATTTCCTAGAGAACATAGTATTTCATCTGTTATCCAGACAGGCATATCTGCCCTGGATGCTCTCACCATGAATGTATATATGAGAGAGAGAAATGTAGAGGCCAAAGGAAGAAAGAGATGTGACAAAAAGTGATAGGCAGATAGATAGATACTTAGATAGATACATAGATAGATACATAGATAGAGAGATAGATAGATTGATAGATGATAGATAAAGATACAGAGACAGAGAGATATAATGAGAGGAAATTTCCTGGGAAATTGTTGGTATATTTGCCTGCAGTTTGGTGATCAAATCCATTCTCTCATATGAAATCTCTTTGGCCTCTCACTTCTCTTCATTGGTTCTGGACCAATGGAGAGAAAAAGTAAGGGAAACATGATAGTTTTTTGTGAATATGCCTTACTTTGGTATGAAGTTACTTTTTTGTGCATAGGTGTGGTTGTGCTGTGGGCATCCTGGTGGTACCAGTTAGGCATATGTATTTTGTTTTGTGTCTTGACGCCAGTAGATCCACTTGAATCACTTCAGAGAGCTCTGAGTTACCTATTTGCATGCTTCTAACTCAGATATCCAATTAGACCAGCACCATTTGTTAAAGCTGCTTTCTTTTTGGCATTGTATGTTTTTGGCTTCTTTATAAAAGATCAAATGTCTCTAGGCATCTGGATATATATCTGGATCTTTTAATCAGTTCCATTGTTTGTCATGTGTGTTTTTGTGACATTACCATTCAGTTTTTATTACTATGTTTATGTAGTACACATTAGGTGGGATCATGGCTATTGATATAGCTAGAAGTTTTTATTTTTCAAGATTTTTTTAGCTATCATAAGTTTTTTTTGGATTTTCCATATGAAGTTGTGTAATGTTCTTTCCATGTCTAGAAAGAATTGTATTGGGATTTTAATAGGGACTGCATTGAATCTTTAGCTTACTTTTAGTGAAATGGCTATTTTTACTATGTTAATACAACCTACCCAAGAGAACGGGATGTCTTTCCATCTTTTGAGATCTTCAATCATCCTCTTCAATGATGTAAAGTTTTTGTCACTCAAGTCTTTTACTTGCGTGGTCGCCCAAGATACTTTATGTTCTTTGAAGCTATTGTGAGGAATGTTGTTTCTGTTATTTCTTTCTCTGTACTATTGTCATTTATATATAGGAGGTCTACATAATGTTTTGAAATTATCTTGTATCCCGCCACTTCACTTAAGTTATTCAATACCTATAGGAGTTCCCTAATCAAGTTTTTGAGGTCATTTATATATAACATGATATCATCTGCAAATAAGATATTTTGACTGTTTTATTTTGATCTCATATCCCCTTGATCTTCTGTTGTCTTATTCATGTAGCTAGAACTTTAAGAACTATATTGAATATGTAAAAATGGAGGGAATACCCTGGTCTTGCTTCTGATTGTAATGGAATTGCATTGAGGTTCCCTCCATTTAATTTTTATTGCCAGTAGGCTTTCTGTTAATTGTGTTTATTATTATTTGTTATGGCCTTTGTATTCCCAGTCTTTCCAGTGGGTTTATTATGAAGATTTGTTTGACTTCATCAAAAACTTTCTCTCAATCTAAAGAGATGATCATGTAGGTTTTTTTCAATCAGTTTGTTTATGCAGTGTATTCCTCTGACTGATTTTCATATGTTGAACCATTGCTTCATCTCTGTGATCAAGCCTCTACAATCATGGTGAATAATCTTTTGTTTTCTTGGTTGTGGCTTTCGAGTATTTAATTGAGTACATTTGCATCTATGTTCATGAATATTATTGTCATATAATTCTCTTTCTTGGTTGAGTCTTTGTGAGGTTTTGGTATTAGGAAGACTGTGGTCTCATAGAATGAGTTTGTCAGAGTTCATTCTACATCTATTTTGAAGAATAACTTGAGGAATTTTGTTGTGAACTGTGTTTTAAATGTCTTAATCATCAGCTTAAATGAGCTTAAATCATCAGCTCTAGCCTGTTAGTTATTATAAATCCTAACTAGATTCTTTTATTTCCTTGAGAGTTACAGGTCTGTTTAGGTTGTTTATCTGATCTTGATTCAATTTTTGTAGGTGGTATCAATAGAGAAAATTGCTGTTATTCTAGATTTTCCAATTTTGTGTAGTGCAGGTTTTTATGGTAAGAACTATTGATTTTTGGATTTCCACAGTGTCTATTGTTATATCCACCTTTTTGTTTTTGTGTTTATTGATTGGATATTCTCTCTCTGACTTTTAGTTAAATTGGCTAGGGGTTTGTCTATCTTGTTGATCTTGTGAAAGAATACGGTGTTTTTTTAATTGATTCTTTGAATTGTTCTCTTTGTTTCTGTTTTATTGATTTCATCCCTCAAATTGATTAATTCTTTACACCTACTTCTATTCAGTGTACTTGCTTGTTTTTGTTTGAGGGCTTTCCAATATGCTCTTAATTTTCTAGTACATGAAGTCTCCACTCTTTTCTGCTAAGTACTCTATACTATGAATTATCCACTTATCATACCTGTTATCATGTATCATAAGTTTTGGTGTGTTTTAGAGTTATATTCACTGAATTCAAGAACGTCTGTTATTTCTTCCATGATTTCTGTCTTGACTAACTTTTCATTAAGTAGGGAGTTGTTGAGTTTTCATAAACTTGTAGGCCTTCTGCTGTTGCTATTTTTGAGGTTGACCATTATTCCATTGTGATCTGATAGCGTGGTGGGGGTTATTTCAATTTTCCTGTATTTATTGAGGCTTGCTTTCTTTCTAAGCATGTAGTGAATTGTTGAGAAGGTTCTGTGAGATTGTGAGAAAAGATGTATTCTTTTGTGTGAGGATGAAACGTTCTCTAAATATCTGTTAGGTCCATTTAGTTTCTAACATCTTTTAGTTCCAACACTCCTCAGTAATTTTTTGTATAGATGGCTTGTCAGTTGGTGAGAGTTGGGTATTGTAATCTCCCACTATCAGAATGTGAGGGTCAATGTGTTTATTTAAATTTTTCTTTTTTTCTTTTACAATTGTTGAAGCCTCTGTGTTAGGGACAAAGGTTTGAAGAATTGCAATGTTATCTTTGTGGATATTTTGTTTAATGGGTATGAAGTGTCCTTCCCCATGTCTTCTGATTAATTGTGATTTGAAGTCTACTTTGGTGAATATTAGAATGACTGCATAAGCCTCTTACTCAGATCAATAATAGTGGTAAAACTTCCCAATGCTTTACTCTGAGCTAATATTTATCTTTTTGTTTGACGTGTGTTTCTTGTCTGCAATGGAAGACTAGATTCTGACTTCAAATCCAATGTATTAGTCTGCTACTTTTTGTTGGGTAATTGAGACCATGTTTTGAGGGATGAACAATGATACTTAGGTCTTGTTTTTTTTGTAGTTATCGCTGGTGTGTTTGTATGTATGTGTGTTTGTTTGTGTTCCTTCTTTTGAGTTTGATGGTGTGAGATGATTTATTTCCTGTAATTTCCTGATTGTAGTTAATCTTTAAGGTTTGAATTTTTTTATTCTAGTACCATCTGTTGGACAGGATTTGTGGATTCGCAATGTTAGAATTTGGATTTACCATGAAATATATTGGTTTCTCTGTCTATGATAATTCAGTTTTCCTGGCAACAGCAGTCTGGGCTGACCTCTGTGTTCCCTTAGAATCTGTAGATTTTTTGTTTAGGGTTAGGCCTTAACATATCCATTGAGAAGTTAAGTGTAATTCTATTAGATTTGCCTTTGTATGTTATTTGTTGTTTTCTCTTGCAGCTTTTAGTATTCTTTGTATGTTTTGTATGTTTAGTGGTCTCATTTGTATGTGGCAAGAGGACTTACTTTTCTAGTGCAGGCTAATTGATGTTCTGTAAGCTTCTTATACTTCTTATACACATCGTTCTATTTTGTAAATTTTGTTCAATGATTTTGTTGATTTATCTCTACAAACTTGTGAGGTATCTAAGTCATGGTATGTACTAGCCAAACAGTCTACACCTGTTCTAAGTTAGTACAGAATGGAGTTTGTGTCTTGAAATTTCTCCTGTCTGGGAAATTGTTTTTAAATATTCTGTCATCAAGCTTTGCAGCAAGTGCCTTTATTGCTGAAATAATAAACTGGCTCTTGTCTGGGAGAAACTTCCCTTCTGATGCTGCCAACACTGGTGAGTGTTTACGCTTGAAGTGACTCATCTCTTACCAAGCCAATATATCTGAATCTGAGGGCAAAATCTGTTGGAAATACAAGCCCTCATGATGTTGAACAGATATCAGATAACTGTCCAGATGCTACAGCTATAGGGATAGTATCTCCTTCAGCTTCACAACACTTAATTCTTATGGTTAGATGCTTAAAATAGAAATGGAATTTACATTTCTGTCACATCATCACAATATTTACCTCATAATGAAATAATATAAAAAATTATCGATCTTTAAAAGTCTTATTTCACATCGGTTGAACACCATTTGTTGTCATGACCATATGTCACTGAGACATAGAATGTGGTTACATGTAGTTTAATCCTAGTAAAATATAGACAGATAAAAATAAAGGGGAACACGGGTATATTCCTACATAGAGACACCACATGAGATAGACAGCTGAAGGGCCTTATATGTTCAAATACACTGGAATGAGAGGTTTTTTAAATATAAAAATATGCAGTTTGATTTTCAGTGTTTGAATTTATTTATTTACTTATTTACTTTTGTAACAAAGTATCATATATTCAATGCTGGCCTTGACCTTATTATATAGTTGAGACTGCCCTTAAATCCTGATCCTCTTACCTTTACCTTTCCAGTCCTACTGTTAGATGTATGTGCCATGAAACATAGTCTCTGCAGTGCTGTGGATCAACCCATAACTTTGTGAGTGGTATTCCTGCACTAAGCTACAAGCTCAGCTTATTTGGAATCTTTTCGTTTTTTTATGAATTTTCAATTTGTTTATGTGTTATTTCTGTGTGAGCATATGCCATTAAGTATGTGACAGAAGAGACCAGAAGTGTCTCCAGAATCCCTCCTGCTGGTGTTACAAGCAGATGAGAGCCCAGTATTGTTAGTGTTGGGAACTAAATTTGGGTGTTCAGGAAAAGCGGAAATTATTCTTAACCATTCAGTCACTTTTCCTGGCCCATCTTCTGAATCTCGTTTCCCACAGTTTACTGAATATTCAAACTGTAGCCTGACAAATCTACAGTCAGATGAAAATAATGCCAAATGTCATCTTTTGTGGCTAATCTTGTTGGTATCTAGTTTGCTTTAAGCTGGAAATGCATTTTAAACCTGTCCAAATTCAGATACTTGGTGTGTAGCAGGGGGAGGAGTGAAGTGTTTAAAGCTAACTAGATCCTTCCCAGGTACCAGGCATGCCCTAGCTGTGAGACACAGTTCTATTATATAACTCATTTTGCAGTAGAGAATTCAAGTCAGTAGAAGGTGGAGAGTTGTGAGATACAGTGAAAAAATACTTTCCTCAATTGATTACTGTAGGACACCCCTAGTAATTACAATGAAACTTCATTAATGACTACATGATTACGGCAGAGTTGGTCATAATGCTAATGTGCACTTTTGCATTCTGTATAATACAAAGGTCTGTGTGACAAATTCATAGTGCAGACAATATTATTGAGTGCAGAGGTGGTTTTCCAACCTTTCAGAGGCAATCATTGAGATATCAGTTGTAAACACTTGATTTGAAAATATAGATACTTAATATACTGGTGTATTCTTGTCTGTTTTCTAAAATGAGTTCCATAGATTGTATTTTAAGGTCAATTACAGATGCTACTTATTCCTATAATCTTTAATATTGGCATTTGAAAAAAATATACTCCAGTTAAATAGAGGGCTCAATTGAGTGCACACATAATTCTTCCAGGGCACCTCAAACACCTCTGTATATATGCACAAGCAAACATGTAATCTCATACTCATCACACACACACACACACACACACAAAAAAAAAAAAAGTTTTGAATGAGATTACTGTAGTTTGTAGGAAAATACTTGCTAGTTTCTGTGCTTATCTCAAAGTTTTTCCTCTTCAACCTATAGATGGATGATGTTTTTTGGAAGATGTTCTTTCACTCTTTTGTAATACACCCTGTGAGTCAGAAATTCTTCACTTCCCTTCTTCATTGTGTGAATACTTCATTCCACTTATTTCAGTATGTGCACTTGTTTCCCAGCACTACATTATGCTTTGGAAGAAAGTAGAATTAGAGTTAGAAATGGGATTTCTGGCATACACCAAATACCTCCCCTTATAAAAAGAGACTATTTCAAAATTAAATTATTGTGCATTATGACATTTAACATTGCAGATTATTGCACCATTTCCAATGAAAAACAGTGATTTCATATATACATACCATACCATTAACACATCTTTTAAATGAAGAATTATCCTTTACCATCATCTACTAACCATGTTATGTTCAAATTCTGTGATACTCTTAAAAATTCCTTAGAAAAAAGATTGGCTTTTGTTAATAGAATCTAACAAGCTCTATACATTACACTTTTATTTGAGATATGATCTCAGTATGTAGCTCTAGCTTGTCTGTAATTCCCTGTGTAGACCTGGCTACCCTCTATTCAAACAGCTCTACTTCACTTTGCCTCCTGAGTGCTGTGATGTAGGACACCACACCTGTAAACACTGTCGACTCCGTTGCTAAAGATAAAGTTGAATTCTTCTTTCTTCTTCATTTCCCTCTACATTACTGCAATCTAGGCATGATCCATCTTGTCTGTGTCCCGTAAATCTCTCTTCACATCAGTTTTCTCTTTTTTTCACTCAGCACCTATGGATTGTGTGATATTTTACCATGTAATGTTCTAGTGCAAAGGAACTAAGTTGACTGGGGAGCACAACTTCTGGTTGACTCTGTCTCATATGGCCACTCATCAGTACTAGAAGCGGATACACTCAGTAAGGCTGGCTTTAAACAGAGATATCAGCAGGAACAGCTGGCCTTCTTCAAACAAGTAGTTGTCCTTGAGATGAGGTCGTCCTGCATCCTTTGGCTTTTTATGGTTTCTAAGAGGTTGCCCTTGGGAAGGGGGTGTTTACTGCTTTTTCTTAGGAATTACTTGGCTTGTAGGGATAGGCCTAGAACAGGAGATTGACCACATACATTGCTGGATATGGACTAGGTCTTAGTTGAGGGACCTTGCACATACACATAAAAAGAAATGGAATTTAGTGCCTTCATATATACTTATATGTATATGCCTGTACTTATATGTACATATATGTACATATATGTATAAATATATACATATATGTATAACTATGAATATAAATATATGAATATATATGTACACATACACATTAAGGAGAAACTGTTCTAAGTAGCTAGTATCTTAGTTACTTCAACTTCAGAATCCTGTACAACCTTTATTCCTACTTCCATTCAGTAAACTCAATATGGAAGACCTATTGCTTGCCAAAATTTACTAAAGTCATTAGTGGGTACTCACTTGGGTGTCACGTAGTAGGCAGCAAAATAGAACTTTTTGTTCAGCAAACAGCACACAATGTCACAATAGGTTCAGTGTAGCATGGCATTCTTGTTGAATTACTATGGTGAGTCAAAATGTTTTTCTGATGCAGTTTTTTTTTTGAATTTTCACATCAAAACTTAATATGAAGGGATATTGCTTACTCCATGATTTAATCTTAGAATTTCAAGATAATTTAATACATAGTGATCCCCTTGATCCATTCTTTCTCCTGAGGCATGCAGGAGTCTAAAATACTTTACCAAGTAGAAACAAAAACAAAATGTCCAAGTTCCATTTTTGGCTCTGGTTAGAATTGATGTAAGACAGTGTCAGGACCAGTGTTAGTGTTTTATTCAGCTCAGGCTGAGATGAAAAAGTGGCCAGGGATTCTGTATCCCATGAACCACACAGTTCTGATGTGATGCAAGTATTCCCAATGGTAGTGTTTCAGCTCTGAGATGAACCGTACCCTGGAAGTTGGGAGCACAGTGACTACGCAGTTCTACAGTTTTGAGATGTGGAAGGTGTCCCCAGTGGGATGGTATGCAGATATTCAGGAAGCCAGGAACGCCAAAGAAGACTTCTCTAGCTGAGTTGAGTTGTTCTGGCTGAGCTGAAGTGTTTTCTCTATTTCTTCTCCTCAATTTTCTTCTCTTCTCTTCTCTTCTCTTCTCTTCTCTTCTCTTCTCTTCTCTTCTCTTCTCTTCTCTGCTATTCTCTTCTCTTCTTTGCTTCTCTGTTTCTTTTCTTCACTTCTCTTAATGGCTGATTCTATTGAGGAAGAAGGTAGCAGTTGAAGCTGTGCCCCCTATGAACAGTATACAAAATAATGATCTCTATATAGGGTTCCTGGGGGAAGGAGTTTCTCAGCGTGGCCTCTGATTATGGGGATTTTTAGCCTATATTTGGCTAACCTAGAGAGGCTGGAAGGTCCTAGCATAGGATCATGTGTGTTAGTTAGGCCACTTTGGTTCTGATCTGGCCAGATAAGTGGGCATCTCATTTAGCTGGGAGTGGGTACCCTAGTACTTCCAGGAGCTTTCCTATTGGGTCTCATGTTCCTGAGCTCCCCAGTCTTAAAGAGACAGACTTTCATAAACGGGAAATGTTGAAGCTCCGCAGTGGTCCTCTGTATCATTTGAGGTCATGGTGGACACAAGGGTTAGTTGTCAGGGATCCAGAACATCCAAGTTTCCGAGCAGTGAAGGGCAGAAGCCAAGCAGTAGCGTCAAAAGGCAACTGGCATCTTGAGATTAGATTTTGAGGGCCAATGGGAAAAGTCAGTTTTGCTCCACAGTAGAAACACAGATGGCAATGCAATGGCAGTTTGGGTGTGGTACTGTCAACAAGCAGTGAAACAAAGATCTCTGGTACATATCTACTTAGGGAAAAGAGAAATAATGGGGTCCTACACCTATGAGTCTACACTGGGTTTGGACAAAATTGAAATTTTGCCGTTGGTCTTGTAAATCCCAAATTTGGTTGAGAATAAGACTATAACAATCAAATCAAATTTGAAGCAAGCAAGGTTTAAATAAATTAACTGAGTATTGGCCAAGAAGATAGACTCTACCAAGGATCATTCTGAAGTTTAGCTGCTCTCCTTCTTTCTACCTTAAAGCTTAAACAAGAAATATTTTTATATGGTGGAATCACCATGCATTCACAACTCTGAAGGGGAGACTAGGATGACAAAATTTGTAGAGAACAATGTTCAGAAACATGTATTATCATTCATAGAATAGTATATTCTTGTGACTGAGCATATAAGATCATTTACTAATTGTAATCATTGTTAGGGGACAGTTGCTAACATTCCCATGAAGTAGTGAGTGAGCATACATACTGTTTACTGTCCCTAGATAGGAAGCCAAGCCTTAAAATATACAGAAAACCTGGGATATCATGTTATGTATGTAATTTATTAGGATAACACATTTATTACTTGTCCTGTACATTTTTTTAAAAAGGAACAGTGATCAATCTTTGATGTGTGCTCCATGCAATCACAACCATCAACAGAAGCTTAGAATAATATAGGTTATAATGAACAGATCACAGATCTAAGTATTTTCTATACTTGGTATAATTGTCTATTCTTGTATCTAGCATACTGACTGAAATAGAATGACAACTGTGTGAAGAGCAACTTATCAATCAATTGAATTGCATACCCTGCTCCTGGTGAGAATTCAAAGTAGGCCAAGATACATACAATTCAATGTTCAGCAATACAGTAGGTCTTGGATTCTGGTTGTACAGGGGAGGGTAGTGGTGGGCAGAATGTCTAGAAGGAACCAAGAGTGTGATCTTTTTCTATGATCATTTTCAAAGATATCAATAGTTAGGGGGCAACTTTTGCATTTTAGTCGTTAGAATGTCAAAAACTTCCTGTTTGGATATCAAAAGCTTTTCCCAAGTTAAAGTGGCAATTTTCTCAAGAAAGCACAGAAAAATATCTGTCCTTCATGCCTGTGCTAGTAAATCAATGGAAGCCTGGATATTTGTCAGCATCTATGTCATCTTATGTATTGTGTCTGTGTGTGTGTCTGTGTGTGTGTGAGGGTGTTTCCCAGTGTTGGTGAGTTTGTTCATTAAGAGATATTTGTAACACTATTTCCTCAACTGCTATGCATCTTTCCACGGGATTTTGGTTCTGCTATTCAAAAGAAAATATTAAAGAGAACATGTGACCTTTTGAGGTAGAAGCTGCTGAAGGTAGAATATTGATTGAAGTTCATCTCCAGTCTAGTGATCTGAAACCTTGTGTTTCTGAATTATGTATAAGAATTTGTGAATCTGCTAGACTTGCAATGTAATACCTTCATTCACTTGTGTGCTTTATAGCACCCATTTTAACTAAATTGTTGGTAAGAGAAGTACAAAGGAGTTAGAACTCAAAGATAGACTTGTGATATGGAAAAAGTAAATAAGTTTATAGTGAAATGTCATGAGTGAGAGGGAACAGTGTGGCTTTAGAAAGTTTATTATCTTGTTACCGTCTATGAGATCACAATGGTTTCCTCATGACACCAATTAGATTCTTATTATCCCCAGTCATACAGAAAACAGAAATGTGGAAGCTTAGTTGCAGTGGTTCTTCGTTTTGTTTTTGTTTTTGTTTTTGTTTTTTTTAACTCAACATCAGTATCTGCTACTACCTTTTATTTCAGCATATGTTGGTTTAAATAAAGCCATTGCTCGTATCTTGAAAGCTTGATTTCATATCTGGCATTAGAAGTAAAGGTAGTAATGCCAGCTGACACATGTTACAGTTGTCTATAAGTTGATCAAAGAATTTTGGGGGTTAAATCCTTGTTTCCTATGTATTGTCACTATGGAATGGTAACCTTGGTCTTCAGAGTTATCCACAATGAGTAAGTTCTCCACTGGGTATGTCTTCACCAGATTTTGAACTCATAACTTAGACTAAGCCTTAGTTGATGAAGTAGGTGTTTTATCTCTAATGTGGCATCTTCTCAGCATTTTTGTTTGTTTATTGTATTATTTTTTCATGCAATAATACATCATGACATCAATTTTTTCTCTTCTACCCATCCATGCCCTCTGCCCTCACAGATGCACTGCTCTCCTATTTCCCATCAGAAAAGAACAGATCTCAGAAGGATATCAGCAGAATACAGTATAAAAATATGAATAAGACTAGGCGCAAACACTCAAATCAAGGTTGGATGAGTCACACAAGCGGAGGTAAAACATCTCCAGTGCAGGTAAAAGAATCAGAGACACCCTAACACTGCAGTTAAATTGTGAGTGTCTGTGAGATCACAATGATATCATGATGACCCCAGAAAAATTCTCATGATTCCTTGTCAAGCATCCAACAGGCAGGGAACAATTGAGATGCTGTAGGTTTGTAGTTTTGTTGATTTGTTTGTATATTTATACTCAAGTATATTTTATATTCCTCTATAGATGTGGAAGTTTAATTTTAGTTATGTTTAAAATAAATTTGTGCACTGTTGTGTGAGAGGTAGCCATGGTCTTGGTGTTTTGTAGTGTCTGTCAGTGTTGGATTTATGTGGGGAATGTGTTTTTGGTCATGCTCTGCATGAACAATAAGTAGAACACCTGAGGAATTCTATATCAATAAAAAAACCTGAACAGTGACAGTCAGGTTTCCTTTCTTCAGCATGGTGCTTGCCATGAGAGTGGTTCCCTCAACTAAAGTCTGGCAGAGATTTCATATATCATTATGCGACTTTGTTGTCCTAGGTGAGCTCATATATCAAAGTACTGCTACACTCTACATTTCACCATATGTTGGTCCTTATGTCTTTGAGGATGGCAGGTTTTGAGACACTGTTGATCACGGTATTCTTCTGTGATATCAACATTGAAAATATGTTATACAAGTGTGATGATGTGACATTGACAACCTAGGCCTGCGTCATCACAATTAGAAGAAAAATGTGATTGAATGTAGGATACAGCATCTTAATGTGGAGAACATTACATCATCATCAATGTAAAATATATGTTATAATAATTAGAAAAAACTAGCATAATAATTGCGATGGAGTGAGATGAAAAAGTGTAAATTCACAACTCAGTTTGGAGATGACAGCATAATTGGGAGAAGTTTACGTAATATATGGAATGGTATGACAAAATTAATGCAAGTATGTGATATCAAAATTGGAAGACATTGATTTGAAAATTGTAAGAATATGATATCATAATATGGGTTTTATAACATCACCAGTGTTAACAAATGAAATCTTATTGGGAAAAAACTGACAGCATAGTAACAATGTGACATCATCCATGTGAATGTGTGATATAATAATGAAAAGTAACTGACATCATAATAATATAGATGTGCTAACATAAATGTAAGAATATCTAATAATGATTGGATGAAATGGACATCATAATCGTGAAGACATGAGGTCGATGATGTAAATATATGGCACCATGATAAGAAATGCATGAAAGCGTGGTTTGATAGAACAGACATCATAATTTGGATGATGTGACAAAATTAATGCCAGAAAAGGTCATCATATTTGGAACATCATTGTAAGACTGATAATATAATGTGAATTTTTTGACATCGTGAATGTAAACATTTTTTATCACAACTGTAAAAAAATGACATCACAACTGTGATGTGACTTAACCATTCTAAAGCAAGGAAATCAAAATAAGGAAGGTATTTCTGCAATAATGGAAGGAAATTACACTATCAATTACACCTTGAATATGTGACATATTTTCATAATTGGAAGGAAATGATGTGATAATTGCAAAGAGATGACTTCTTTATGTGGATACTGTGACATCAGCATTGTAATAAGGGTATGGCATTATATTCGTAAGAAACTTTCATCATAATCATGATGGTGTCAGATCAACATTGTAAGTATATGCTATCATACTCAGAACTGCAGAGGTCCAGCCTTGGTGAGGGCAGAGCTTAAAGTGGATTGATGAAAGAGCGATAAGGAAAGAATCAGATGCAGGACACCATTCAGTTTTTTTTATAAGAGACTGACAGAGAAATAGCACATCTCAGTACGGCTTGACCTATTCTGAAAATTTGCGACACTCTAAGGCTTTATTTATGCACAAAATCATTTCCTTTCAAACTTTGATCAGTGATTAGATACCCTCTGGAAATAATTTTTGTAAAGTCTTCCTTGATTAAATGATTACATTAAAATCAACAGAGCAGGTAGAAAACAAATTTTGTCAAAACTAAGGGCTAAAATTGTGATAAAATCAATTTTCTTTAATTCAACAACTTTCTCCTTAAAAATGGTGTCATAAAGCCTTATGGTTAAAGAAATGCTAGAAAGAATGATCCTATTTGAGTTTAACTCTGTTAATATGAACATAGAGTTAATGGATTATAATGCCTGTTACATGAAAGGTATCTTTTTAACAAAAGTCACTTTTGACCCCCGTAAAATTCTTCTTTCCTTTCTCTGTACTGTTTAATATAAAACCACAATCCTTTCCTTTGATACTTAAAAAGCAAAAGCAGTCTGCTGTTTGTCTTTCCTTGCTTTCAGAAAAGTCCTGATTTGACATGTTTGCTCAGGAGGACAGGAAGTTCATTGAGCTAAAATGTCTTTTTCTTTTACTCTGTCATGAACACTTGTTTCAATACAATCCCTATATGTATTGCAGTCCTGTAACGATTAAAAGGACAATAGGACTCCTGGAACTGCTTACTTTATTTTCAGGAATATACCAAGGCATATCATTAAGTTCATGATCTCTTTTCATGCCCATATTAATTTTTATTTCTGAAGCTGGACCTGAAAACCTGATGATCCAGCTATATCTCATCAGCTGCTAGAATTTCTCTAATTTGTTTCTTATTTAATAATTCTTCTTCAACCTCCTGTCTTATGCTTACTAATATCATTTATTTATAATCTAAATGTATGTCTCAGTCCTAGACTCTATGGGAGACTCAAATTTCTACATATTTGTATATCCCAAGGTACTGCCATTAGTTTCATTTTTATTAATACCAGCATTTGTTACATTATTCCAACTCTATCTTTTGATGAGTGGCCTTTGAGAGTAAAGAATATCAGTGGAAGGTGTTAGTGAATTTCTGTCAAGGGTAGTGAAGGGTCAATCAAGGTCATCCTGGCTCTGGAACTTTGTGAAACAGAGCTCTCTCTACAATTGGTATCACCACAGAAGGATACAACACATAATTTAAAGGAACTGACATGAGTGGGTTGCTTGTGATACAATAAACAGGATTTGTCATCATAATTGGAATGAAATCACCTGATGATTGGAAGTATATGACATCATAATGTGTATTATGTGACATCATCATTAATGTAAATATATGCCATCATAATTAGAAGAAATGACATCATAATTGTGATGATGTGACATCAACACTGTAAATAAATTATTTCTTAATAAGAAGGTTATCACAGCATGAATGGACATAACTGATATAACGATAGGAGTGATGTGTAACCATAAACCTGAAGATGTGCCATCATAATTGAAAGGAAATATGATAATTGGAAGGATGTGACTTATTTTAGACATCATAATTGAGATGAAGTGCCGCAATCAATGTAGGGATGTAAGAGCATAATTGGGATAATATGACACTATTAAGTTATTTATGTGATACCATAGTTAGTAAGAAATAATGTGATAACTGGAGAGACATGCCAACATAATTAGTATTATGTGACACCATCATAATATGATGTGCAATAAATAACATAAATATATGACAACATAATAAGAATAATATGATATTACATTTGGAAGGAACTCACAGCTTAATTGGAATATTATACCACACTATCAATGTAAGAATGTGGCATCATAATTGGAACAAAACCCCTGATAATTGGAAGGACATGGCATCATAATATGGATTATGTAACATCATCAAAGTAAATATATCTCATTATAAATGAAAGAAAGTGACATAATTGCAAATTTGTCATATCAACAAGGTAAATACAAAATAATAATTAAAAAGGTATCACAGGATATTTGCAAGGAACTTATACTATAATTGATATGATATTCCATCCTCAATGTGACATAATAATTAGAAGATACTAACAAAAATATGGCATAAAAAACCTATATATGTCTGAACATAACTATGTCATTGAATTTTGAAGGTACTGACATAATTGGAAATATGTGGAATTATCAATGTCAATATAAGACCTCATAATTTGAGGAAACTGTCATCTCAATCATTATGACTTGACATCAACTACATAAGTATATGTCATCAAAAATTAAGGCATGGCATAATAGGAAGGACTGACATCATAATTATGATGATGTAACATCAATGATATAAATAGATGACATCAAAATAGGAGAGTGAAAGCATAATTAGAAGAATTGAAAATCATAATCACGATTTTACTTCAACAGTATAAATATATGACCTCAGATAATGAAGTATGTGAAAGCATAATCGCCATACGACATCAACAATGTAAATTTATTACATCATAATAAGAATGAGGGAACTTTCATGACAATTCTGATGACATGACACTATCAAAGATGATCTGAGATATCACAATTTGAAGAATATGACATGATAATTGGAGGGTAGGACAACATAATGTGGATTAGATTACATCGTCAGTGGCATTAAAAGATATCAGAATTGGTAGAAACTGTCAACAATTTTGACATGAATGTTGTAAATATATGACATTATAATTGGAAGATATTGACATCATAAACATCACATCATGATGTGACTACAGCCATGTAAATATAAGTCATCATAATAAGAGCTGCATGACAAAATGATAAGGAAACAACATAAAAATTTTAATGACAAACAACAAAGTATATGTATGATATAATATGAATGATTTGATAGCAAAGTTGGGAATACCTTACATCATAATTTCAATGATGTGACACCATCTATATGACATGGAAATATCATAACTGTAAGGAAATGATGTGATATTGTAAGGATAAAGCATCTTAATATGGAATATAATAGTATAATCACTGTACATATGGCACCATAATTGGATGAAACTGACATCTTAATCGTGATATAATATTAACCATGTAAATATAGGACTCTTTATTATAAGAAACCACATCACAGTCAATATAATGTTATGCAAAAAATATAGTATCATAATAAGAAATGACACCCTAATATGATGGAACTGACAATATGATTATGTGACTCAGTCAATACAAGTATGCGACATCTCAACTGGTAGGAAATGATGTGATAATTGGAGGATACGAAATGATAATTGGAATTATGTGTCTTTGGCAGAGTAACTATATGACACCATAATTGGAAGAAACTGACATCATAATTGTGATAAGTTTACATCAACAATGTAAATGTATGACATCCCAATAAGGATGCAACATCAAATTTAGAAAGCATTTGTATCAAATTAGCATGATATTACATCTTCAATTTCAATATATGACAACATAATTGCAATAAACTTATTCCATAATTCAGAGAATGTGATGTCAGCAATGTAAATATATGACATCATAATAAAATATATTATAACATAAATGGAAAGAGCTGTCATCATATTTCAGATGTGACACCATAATTATTAAGGATGTTCGATCATAATTGGAAGGAAAATAATGTGATAATTTGCAGAATAATATGGATTATGTACCATCATCACTGTCAATATATGACACCATAATTGAAAGAAACCAACATCTTATTCAAATGATATCACCAATGTAACATGTGAAATAATAAAACAAGGGTATGGCAGCATATATGGAAGGAAGCGATTTCATAATTGGGAGCATGTGACATTATTAAGGAAAGTGTGTTATATCACAATTGGAAGGAAATGATGTTATATTAAGAAAGAAATGCAACATAATTTGGGTTATGTGACATCATCTATATCAGTATGTAATATAATGTGAAGAAACTACCATCATAATTGTGATGATGTGACATCAACAGTGAAAATATATATTAACATAATGAAGAGAAAGTTACATAAATGGGTAATGTGATAAAAGGATATCAATGAAAATATAGGCCATAGTAAAGGGAAGAAAATGTATGACATAATAACATGAAGTATGTTACAGCATAATTTGAACTAACTGGCATCATAATGTGGCGATGTAATATCATCAACCTAAGTATCTGACAAAACTGAAAGAAAAAGATGTTCTTATTGGAAGGATTTAGCATTACAATCAGGATTATGTGGCAAAATAGTGTAAATAAATGACATAATAATTTATGGAAAACAACCACATAATCATGATGATGTGACAATGAGGTAAATTAGTGACATCCTATTATGACAGGTTACTTGAATATTGGAAGGCCATTAGAGTATAGTAGAGATAATGTAATATCATCTATGTACATATAGGACAGCAAAGTTGAAAAAACAACTGACATCATAATTGTTTTGATGTGATATCAACAATGTAAATATATGACATCATAACAAGAATTATACAACAGGATATTTAGAAGTACATCTTAATCTTCAAGATGTGATACCTTCAACATAATTTGTGACCACACAATTAAAAGGGAGCTTAGGAAGCAAGTGACATGTGACAATAGGAAGCATGTGACACTGTAATTGGGATTATGTGGGCCCATCAATAGAAACTTATGATTTCATAAGTAGAACAAAGTAACACCAAAACTTGGTGGATGTGAGACCAATAATATGAGTATATGACATCATAATAGGAATGACATGACAACATACATGGAAGGGCATGAAATCATGATTTGCATGACGTGACATCAAAATATTAATATGATATCAAAATGTGAAGAAAATTACATCGTTATCATGATGATGTAACAACCACAATGTAATGTGTAAATATATGAGATCATCAAAAGAAGGATGTGATATCAGTTTAGTTGACCAATTATAGGGATGTAATGCTATAATTGCCAGGAACAGATGTCACAGTAGATATTAAGTAAAAGTATCAATGTAAAATATGATATCCTAATCAAAATCAGCTGATATCATAAATAAGTTGATGTGACAACAACAGTGCCAACGTATGACATCATAGGTGTATGTAACAGATATCCCTTGAAAGTGTATGTGTCAAATGTTACCGTAACAGAGCCTTCTTGTCAGCAATCGTTTACCTAAATGCATGGTTGTGGCCATCGTCACTCAGTCTCATGACACTGTCGTGGCAGCTTTAATGATCACCTTGTTGTGTGGAGTAGAGTAGACTGCAGCAGGATTTCTGGGCAGGTCCAAGTAAGAATGTACTTTTTTGGCCACAAAGGAATAGATTCCATTCCCTGCGCCAAAAGTCTACTTTTTGTTTCAGAGTCCCCTCTGCTGTGTTACAGATTGCTATGCGTTTACAGGAGCATTCCTTTGGAATGGGGAAGCATTTTCTAAACCCTCTAACACTGAGAATTGAGAAAAGTGTCTCATTGCAGCGTTATTGAGGACCCCATGGTCTATGATCCGCAATCCTGAGCCTAAACAGCATCCCTAACCCTTTTCCTGCTCTAAGCTCCACCTTGAACCCCTTCAACCACCTACAAGCCACATGCACACATACTGTCTGATATACTCAGTAGCTGGTACCCCTAGAGAGCCATCCCAGACACATAAAGATGTTCAACATTTCTTTAGTGTTTCTCAGCCATTTGAGGTTCCTCTTTTGTGAATTCTTTTTTAGATATGTACCCCATTTGTAATTGGGTTATTTTTTTCTTGACATGTAGATTCTTCCATTTTTTTATTTATTTTGTATGTTAACTCTCTATTTGAAGTGGAGTTGGTCAAAATCTTCCTATTCTGTAGGCTTCTGTTTTGCCCTCTTGACAATGTCATTTTCCTTCCAGAAGCTGTTCAGTGTCATGAGGTCCTCTTATTAATCTTTGTTCTTTGTTCCTGACCTTTCAGTGTTCTGTTAAAAAAGTTGCCTTCTGTGGCACTTCTCTCAAGACTTTTCCTTACTTTCTCTTCAATCAGTTTCAGTATATCTGGTTTTATATTGAGATCTTAGATTCATTTGGACTTGAGGTTTATACTCAGTAATATATATAGATCTATTAGCATTCTTCTAGCTCAGACATCCAATTAGACAACCAACATTTGTTAAAGCTGCTTCCTGTTTGTAATTGTATTTTTCTGGCTTCTTTATAAATGATCAGATATCCATAGGTGTGTGTGGATATATATCTGTATCCTTCATTCTGTTCCATTGGTCACATGTATATTTTTTTTGCCAATACCATGCAGTTATTATAACTATGGCTCTGTAGTACAGTTTAAGATCAGGAATCTTGATACCTCTAGAAGTTCTTTTATTTTTCAGGATTTATTTAGGTATCCAGTTTTTTTTGTTTTTACTTATGAAGTAGTGTATTGCCCTTTTAATGTCTTTAAAAAAATATATTGGTATTTTCATAGGGATTGCATTGAGTCCTTAGATTACTTTTAGTACAGTGGCCATTTTTATGTTAATCTTACCAACTCAAGAGCATGGGATTTCTTTCCATCTTTTGAGATCTTCAAATTCCCTCCTCAAGGACATAAAGATTTTGTCATTCAAGTCTTTCACTTGCTTGGTTAGAGTTGCCAAAGATACCTTATGGTATTTGTAGCCATTGTGAAGAGTATTATTTCTCTTTTTTCTTTCTCTATTTGTCATTTGTATATAGGAGGGCTACAAGATACTTCTTGAGTTTATTTCGTAGCCAGTCATTCCACTGAAGTTGTTTACCAGCCATATGAGTTCCCTAATCCAGTTTTTGAGTTCAATTCACATTCATTCACATATCTCATCTGCAAATAAGGATACTTTGACTGTTTCCTTAAGAATTCATATTCCCTTAATCTCCTTTTCTTGTCTCATTGTTCTTGTTAGAACTTTAAGTAGTGTATTCAATATTTAAAAATGGAGGAAACAGCCTGGTCTTGCTTCAGATTTTAATGAAATTGCTTTCAATTTCCCTGTATTTAATTTGATGTTGTCAGTAAGATTGCTGTTTCTTGCCTTTTTCATGTTTCAGTATAGCCTTTTTATCTTCAGTCCCTCCATTAGTTTTATTTTGAAGGGTTGTTTGGTATTATCAAAAGCTTTCTCACATTGTAGTGAGACGATCATGTAGTTTTTATCTATTAATTTGTTTATGCAATGGATTACATTGACTTATTTTCTTCAATTGATCCATCCATTCCTCTCCACGATCAATGCTATTCAATCATGGTGAATAATCTTTTTAATGTGTTCTAGGATGTCCTTTGTGAGTATTTTTTTTTGATTTCATTCGCATGTATGTTCAAGAGTGAAAAGAGCATATAATTCTATTTCTTTTGAATCTTTGTGATGTTTGGGTCTTTGCATGACTCCAAAATATCCTGAAACAACTTTTAATTCTGCATTTTGCATTGGTGAATTTCTTCATTTCTAAATTTATGATGATGTTTCCAATAGATATTCACAAGCCCTGAATGCTAAATTGTACCTCTCAGTACAACCCAAGGCAAGGTTCACTGGTAACATAGGCTATAGTCTGTGGATGTCTTCTCATGCAAGGTTTTCAACTTTGTATGGAAAGCTGAAGGCCTCTGAGGTATCGAGGACAAGATGAGTTTGGCATTGTGTACTAGTTCTCACAGGCTATAGTTATTTCACAATATGGTTTCTTGGTTATGAAGTAGGTGTTTTCACTACTATAGCCTCTTTGAACTTGTAATATTTATGTTTTCTGGGTGCTTGGGTTCACTGTGTCGTTACCCCCAGGGAAGACTGACTGCTTTGTATGTCAAAATTAAATATGACCAAGAACACAGCTTTGCGTACTGCACCCTGTACAATTCAGGAGTTGCTATGCCACAGTGGGAGCAACGCAGCTCTTACTTTGGCACATTGTCAATGACATTATACCTAAGGATTCTGTGTCCTCATCCACCTCAGAATGGATTTTCATTCAGTTTTCATAATGTGTAAGAAATTAGGATTGATATGCCATTTTACTAGACAGTAAATCTGATCCTTGAAAATGAATTTCTGTTCAATCTTCATCCCTAAGAACATTTACCAAGATGGGAAAAACATCAATTGGCAGAATTGCCTAAAATAGTGAATGGTTTGCCATCTGGGTCTCTCATGTTAAGCAGTTATTCAGAGGTCTCAGTAAGTCGACCTATGTTATAAGCAGCATGTCTCATGACATTCCAGGTGAAATACTACCCCAAATCAGAATTGTCATGGTAATGCAAACACTACTTTACTTTGGATTCAAGGGGAGTTTGCTTCCTCCAGGACACCCCAACTGCTCATAATGCCCAAGGTCTGGTTACCTTGATAAATGTGCAGTTTCTTGATGTAAGTGTTGTTCTAGAAATCATGACCTCATAAAGACAAAAAGGCTTAGCAGGGATGCAAAACAGCATTCACACAACAGTCTAACTTTTGGGGCTTGTGAGAGGGGAAGAGTTGATGGGCTCAATTCCTGACATCCTAGCAGAAAACATAGATATCTCAAATTCACACAGCCCCAGTCATTATCCCAAGGTGCTTTCTCTGCTCTCCACAGGCACCCATAACTCATTTATAGAACACTACATGTTCTGCTAATTTTTTCCCAAGCTCATCCTGGTGTGAACATACAGTTCTTCCCTTCAATGTTTGTTTTTGTTTTTATTTTTTCATTTTAAGATAATCATATTATCCACTTCTATTTGCTGTCTCCAAGACTTCCCACGTACCCTGGTTCTTCTATACACTCTAACAAAAGTTGACATGAATGACTGCCTAAACCAGAGTTGGAACATCCTAATTAAAGATAGGCAAAATGAAACAGCAGAAGACCACAGTCCTAAACAAAGATCTACAGAAAGGAAGAAATGTTGGAGTGGAAGAAATAGCCTTCCCCAGTTACAAGAAATACTAATTACTCTATCATTTTTGAGAATATACTAATATTATATTAAACCCCCTTTTTGATCTTTACATAACACTTGTATTCACTTCATTTCTCATTCATTTCTTCTTTCCTCATTATTTCTTTTCATCTAAAATTAACTCTATAAAGGAGAATATTCACCACCAGCTACTTAAGAAAAACCTTCCCAATTACCTGTCCTTCTTTCCATTCACCCTGTTTTCTTTCCTACATAGATGACTATCTACTTCCCATCATTTATCTTTTGTTCTTTTCTTACTCATGTTCCTTTCTGACTCTGTTTAGTTTCTTTTTGCTTCTTTCTTTCTTCTTTGCTTTTTTACATCTTTACTTTCTTTTTTTTTATTTGTTTTAAATATCCTCTCTTAGGACAGCTGTATATTTAATCATAGACCAATATAGGGCAGATAATGTTTACGCAAGAAACCAGAATTAATACAAGGTTTTGTGAGCACTGTGCATTGGAATGTAGATAAGGCATCTGCCACAGCTAGTTTTAGTAAGCAGACATTTAATACTTTCTTCATGGTGAAAATGAGGAGAAACAGAGATCTCTAGGTAGGTATACAATGGAGCTTAAATCCAGTGAATCAGAAAAGTTTCATGTGTCCACTTACAGTGCCTATGTGGCTTATCTAGTAAAACTGCCTCTTGGGATAGCTGAACCATTTTTAATCTGGGGTCACTTCACTCTACCTTGGTCAAGATTCCCAGGAGGAATGATCTGATCACAATTGAGAAAACCTTCCAGGCATCTTTTTTCCTCTTTGGTATGCTTCCCTTCTTGGCAAGCTACTCCCTATTTGCAGGTAGAAGAATGAGGAGCATGGTACCTAATATTAATCAGTTAAAGGTGTATGGAAATCCCTTGAAATCCCTTGACAGTTAAACATGGGGCCATGATGACAGTTGAGGGTCCTATACCATGTACGAATCAGGATTTTGCCATTTCATTCTGGGATGTATTCTCTGTCTTTGGTTCCAGTGTCAATGATTTGTTCTTCAGTCTTCTTCAGGCTCATCCAGCTAATAATGGAATTCAACTTATCTTTTCAAATGGGTTCTCTCATTGAGGTGGAGCCATTTTACCAGACACTGTCTGTGTTCCTTGGAAATGAGAATTCTATACAATCTTTAACCCTAAGTCCATTCCACCTACTCAGCATGGGGATAATATATTTTTCCAGTATTGCTTAAAAAGTGAGTGGGTTGACAGTTAGGAATCTTTGAATAGGCAGAAAATTGGTAAATTTTGCTCTTCAGAGGGCACGCTAAATGGACCTACGTTAAAAGCATATGATGTTGCAGGTGAAATAATGCCCTGAGTCAGAATTATCTTCTTGATACACTCACTGCTTTCTTTCCTTTGGATTTCCTTTCAGGCATTGCAGTGAGGGTAGTCTACTTCCTTCACAACATGACATTATAGCCTTTGAAATTTGAGGTAGTGTGATCCAGGTGTCCGGTGCAGTCTCCTGAGGCATGCAGAGGTCTAGAAATCTTGTTCTAGCAGAGATAAAAAGACAGTTCCAGGTGCCCATTGTGGCCATATTTAGCAGGAATGCATAATAGTAGTCATCCCAGAAGTGCATATAGGACTTGGCAAAGGGGAACTTTGCTGGTCCCTTTCTTGTTTTCCAAGCAGCAAAAATTGAGAGATCCAAATTTGACAAAACCCCAGTCAATGACCCAAGCTTCCTCATCTGTTCTCTGTACACACTCATAGCACAGTTCTTGGCATAAACCCTACTTTCTACATAATACAACATTCCTAATCAACTGTCCTACTTTCAACTCATCCATTCATCCTCAATTCTTCTTTTCTATAGCCATGCCTCCTTATCATTTCCTGTTTTTACCTTTATTATATTATTATTATTTTCATATTTAATATATTATTTATTTTTTATTACTTATATTTATATTTTATATATTCATTTAGTTTATAAATTTATTTATTTAATGAGTAAATATTATTTATTACATTTATATTTTATATATTCTTATTATTTTATTATTTTATCTTTATTATTCATTCCTAATTAGATTTATTTCATCATCTTTCATTTTGTTTTATTCTTCCCTTCATATTTTTTTTCATTTTAAATGTATTCCATTAGAAGAGTTGTATGGTTACTCTTATTCCAACTACCTGTCAGACAATATTTTGAAAGAAAAACTTCAAATCCATTATTATTATAAGGAGTTAGGAGTACTGTAGCTTGATTTGCAGTCTAGGAATCTTTTACAGGTAAAAGATTTGTATCATCAAAAAGCTGAATGTTGTGTGATTATTCATGCTGAAAACTATAGAACCGGAATCCTTCATATAGGGATCAAAGGATATTAAAACCAATCACATAGAAAGAGTTTGCTTTTTTCATATTTTGTTGCTTGTGTGGCTTCTGTAGAAAAAATGAACCTGGAATAGTTGAATCAGGTTAAATCTGGTGTTACTTAACTCCACCTAGGTCAAGTACCCCAGTATGATTACTATGATCCAGGTTGAGAAATGCTTTGAGCTGTAATATTTTCATGTCATGTGTTCATTCTTTTTGGCAAGTTGCTCCCTGATTACAGTAGAAGAATGAGTATCATAGAACTTTATTGCAGTCCATGGTAGGGCCTGGGGCTCAAAAAACTCAAAAATTAGCCTAGGATCACACATGTGTTCTTCCCCTTATTGGAATGCAAGCCTTGGATTGTTCGAAAGTCAGGGAGAATATTCTGTCTGTTGTAGATGAAGTTCAGCTCCTCCCCTTCTTGCCACCTTAAAGCTTAAAAAAGTAAGATTGCTCTATGGTGGAATCCCCTGCAATCACAATTCTGAACAGGAGCCCATGTTGACACTGGTTGTACAATGTTCAAGCATGTATTCTCATTAGTATAATTTCCCATCCTTGTGACTGAGCATATAAAATCATTGGCTAATTGTAATCATTGGTAGAGGATAGATGTTATAATTCCCATGAAGTAGTGAGTAAGCATACATACTGTGTGCCTTTCCTAGAAAGGAAGTCAAGCCTCAAAATGTACAGAAAACCTGGTAAATGGTGTTAGTCATGTAATTTATTAGGATAGCCCTTTTATTACTTGTCCACTTCTTTTTTAAAAAAAAAGGAACAATGATCAATCTTTGGTGTGTGTCCCATGCAATCACAACTATCAACAGAAGCTCAGAATGATACAGGTTATAATGAATGGAACATGCTAATTATTTTCTATATTTGGAACAATTGTCTATTCTTGTGTCTAGCATATTGATTGAAATACACTGACATCTGTGTGAAACGCACCTCATCAGTCAATTGAATTACATAGCCTGCTCATGGTGAGAATACATATCAGGTCAAAGTGCATAGAATTCAGTGTTCAGCCATACAGTAGGTCCTGAATTCTGGTTGTACAGGGGAGGGTGGTGGGGGGCTGAATGTCCAGAAGAAATCAAGATTGTTGTCTTTTTCTCTGGTCATTCCTCAAGATATCAAAAGTAAGGAGGCATCTTTCGCAGTTTATTCCTTACATTGACAAAGACTTCGTGTTTGCATATGAAAAGGTTTTCCCAAGGTAAAATTGCAGTTTTTCAGAAATACAAAATAAATATCTCTTCTTGGTACCTGTGCTAGTGAATCAATAGAAATATGGAGATTTGTCAGCATGTATACCATCTTATGTATCTTCTGTGTGTGTATGTGTGTGTGTGTGTGTTTATCTCAGTGTTGGTGTGTTTGTTCAGGAAGAGATATTTGTAACCCTATATCCTCTAGTACTTTACATCTTTCCACCGGGTTTTGGTTCTGCCATTCAAAAGAACATATTAAAGGGAACATGTGTCCTTTTGAGTTGGAAGGAGCTGAAGGCAGAACACCGAGTAGTGTTCATGTCCAGTCTAGTGATCTGAAAGCATAAGTATGTGAAGTATATTTAAGAATCTATGGATCTACTATACTGGCAATGTAATACCTTCATTCACTTGTGTGCTTTACAGCACCCATTTTACCTAAATCGTTGGTAAGAGAAGTAAAAAGAAGTTAGAACTCAAAGATAGACTTGTGATTTTGGAAAAAGTAAATAAGATTATAGTAAATTATCATGACTGAGTGTGAACTGTGTGGCACTAGAAAGTTTATTAACTTGTTTCTGTGTATGAGATCACAATGAGTTACTCATGACATCAATGAGATTCTCATTATCCTCTGTCAAAGAGCCAACAGGAATGTAGCTGCTGAGATGCTGTGGTTCTTGGGTTTATTTTTGTTTTTGTTTTCATTTACTCAACATCAGTATCTGCTGCTACCTTTCATTTCAGCATATGTTGTTTTAAATCAAGCCATTGCTTACTTCTTGAAAGCTTGATTTCACATCTGGCATTTGAACTAAAGATAGTAATGCCAGCTGGTGCAGGTTACAGTTGTGTATAAGTTGATGAAAGAATTTTGGGGTATAAATCCTTATTTCTTTTGAATTGTCACTATGGAATGGAAACCTTGTGCTTCAGAGGTATCCACAATGGGTTCTCCATTGGGTATGTCTTCACCAGATTTTGAATTCATTTCTTAAACTAGTCCTTGGTTGATGAGGTAGGTGTTTATGTCTAATATGACATCTTCTCAGCATTTTTACTGTATTCTCTCATGCAATAATACATCATGACATCAGGGTTTTTCTTTCCTTCTACACATACATGCCCTCT
Source organism: Cricetomys ansorgei (assembly GCA_026225945.1). Lineage (NCBI taxonomy): Eukaryota > Metazoa > Chordata > Mammalia > Rodentia > Nesomyidae > Cricetomys > Cricetomys ansorgei. The sequence goes on along the minus strand of JAMJFZ010001949.1, from coordinate 709,768 downwards.
CCCCTCACAGACGCACTGGTTTTCTATTTCCCATCAAAAGGAATAAGTCTCATAAGGATATCAACAGAATACAGTATAAAAGTATCCAATAAGACTAGGCACAAGCATTCAAATCTAGGTTGGATGAGTCAAACCAGTTGGAACCAAAATATCTCAAGTGCAGGTAAAAAAATTAGAGACACCCAAACACCAAAATTAAATTGTGACTGTGAGATCACAAAAGTTTCCTGATGATCCAAGAAAAATTCTTATGATTCCCTCTCATGAAACCAGCAGGCAGCAAGCAGTTGAGATGCTGTAGGTATGTAGTTCTGTTGTTGTTGTTTTGTTTGTATATTTTATAATCAAGTATATTTTATATTCCTCTATAGTTGTGGAAGTTTATTTTTAGTTATGTTTAAAATAATTTTGTGCTTTTTTGGGTGATGACCAACCTAGGTTTTGGTGTTTTGTAGTGTCTGTAAGTGTTGTATTTATGTGGGGGATGTTTGTTTGTCATGCTCTGCATGTGCAATCATTAGAAAATCTGATGAATTCTATATCAATAAAAAGACCAGAGCAGTGAAAGTCAAGTTTCCTCTGTTCATCATGGTTCTTGCCATGACAGTGGTTCCCTCAGCTAAAGTCTGGCAGATATTTTGTCTATCTTTATGCCACTATGTTGACCTAGGTGAACTCACATATCAACCTACCGCTACATACAGCTCTATATTTCAAGGTATGTTGTTTCTTATGTCCTTGGGGATTGAAGATCATGAGCCATTGTTGATCACTGCAGTCTTCTGTGACATCACCAATGTAAATATGTGATGCAATTTTGATGACGTGGCAATGACAAACTAAGCCTGCGCCATCACAATTGGAAGAAAAATGTGATTGAATTAAGGATAGAGGGTCTTAATGTGGACAACATGACATCATCATCAATGCAAAATATAAGTCATCAAAATTAGAAAAAACTGGCATAATAATTGTGATGGAGTGAGGACAAGAAATATAAATACACATCAAAATTTATAGATGACATCATATTTGAGAGAAGTTTACATAATTTCTGGGATGGTATGACACTATCAATGCAATACGTGATATCAAAATTTGAAGACAATGATATGAGAATTGGAAGAATATGATATCAAAATTTGGGGAAAAATGACATCACCAGTGATAAAAATGACATCTTATTGGGAAGAAACTGACAGCATAGCAACAATGTGACATCATCCACATAAGTATGTGATATCATAATGAAAAGGAACTGGCGTCATAAATAGAGGGATGTGTTAACATCTGTTTAAAAATATGCAACACTCATTGGATTAAATGGACACAATAATCATGTTGACATGAGGTCGATGATGTAAATATATGGCACCAGAATAAAAAATACAAGAAAGCATGATTGGACAGAACAGATACAATAATGTGGATGATGTGACAAAGTTAATGCCAGAAAAGGTCATCATTATTGGAACAAATTATCTGATCATTGTAAGACTGATATCATAATGTGGTTTTCATGGCATCATAAAAGCAAACTTTTGTCATTACAATTGTAAGAAAATGACATCACAACTGTGAAGTGACTTCAACATTATAAAGAAAGGAAATCAAAATAAGGAAGATATTTCTGCAAAAATGGAAGGAAATTACGCCATCAACCATCACCTTGAGGATGTGACATATTTTCATAATTGAAAGGAAATAATGTGATAATTGCAAAGAAATGACTTCTTAATATGGATTCTGTGACAATAGCATTGTAATAAGGAGGGTATGGCATTATATTCAGAAAAAACTGCCATCAAAATCATAATGGGGTCAGATCAACATTGTAAGTATATGCTATCATACTCAGAACAGCTGAGGTCCAGCCTTGGTGAGGGCAGAGCTTAAAATGGATGGATAAAAGAGCGTTGAGGGAAGAATCAGATGCAGGACACCATTCAGTTTTGTTTCATAAAAGACTGACAGAGAAAAAACACATCTCGATATGGCTTGATATTCTGACAATTTGTGACTGTCAAAGGCTGTATTTTTACGAAAAATCATTTAAGATTTTGATGATTGATTACATACCCTCTAGAAGTCATTTTTGTAAAGTCTTCCTTGATTATATAAGTATATTAAAATCAAGAAATCAGGCAAATAGCAAATTTTGTCCAAACTAAAAGCTAACATTATGATAAAATCAGGTTTCTTTAACTCTACCTCTCTCTCCTTAAAATTGGTGTCATAAAGCCTTATGGTTAAAGAAATGCTAGAGAGGATGATGTTATTTGAGTTTGACTCTGTTTAAGATGAACATAGAGTTAATGGATTATAATGTCTGTTACATCAAACATATCTTTTTAATAACAGTCACTTTTGACCCTTGTTAAATTCTTCTTTCCTTTCTCTGTTCCATTTTACATAAGACCAACATTCTTTCCTTTGATTCAAAAAAACCAAAAGCAGTCTGCTGTTTGTCTTTCCATGCTATCAAAAATCCTGAAAGTCCTGATTTGACATGTTTGCTCAGGACAGGCAATTCATTGAGCTAAAATGTCCTTTTCTGTTACCCTGTCATGAACTCTTGTTTCAATACAATCCCTACCTTAATTGCAGTCCTGTAAATGTTAAAAGGACATTAGGACTGCTCGAAATGTTTATTTTCAGGAAGATACCAAGCTTATTATAAAGTACATGATCTCTCTCCCTGCCCATAAGAATTCTTTATTTCTGAAGCTGAAAATGAAAACCTGATGATCGAGCTACAGCTCAACAGCTTCAAGAATTTCTTAGTTTGTTTCTTCTTTAATGATTCTTCTTCCGCCTCCTGTTTTGTGCTTACTAATTTCATTTATTTATAATCTAAATGTATGTCTCAGTCCTAGACTCCTAGGAAGAATCAAATTTAAGCATATTTGTATTTCCCAAGGTACTGCCATTAGTTTCATTTTCATTAACACCAGCATTTGTTACATCACTCCAACTCTAACTTTTGGTGAGTGGCCTTTGACAGTAAAGAATATCAATGGAAAGTGTTAGTGAAATTCTGTCAAGGGCAGTGAAAGGTCAATCAAGGTCATCCTAGTACTGGAACTTTGTGAAACAGAGCTCTCACTACAACTGGCAGCACCACAGAAGTATACAACAGCATAATTGAAAGGAACTGACATGAGTGGGTTGCTTTTGATACAATAAACAGGGTTTGTCATCATAATTGGAATGAAATCACCTGATGATTGGAAGTATATGACATCATAATATTTATTATGTGACATCATTAATGTAAGTATATGCCATCATAATTAGAAGGAATGACATCATAATTCTGATGATGTGACATCAACACTGTAAATAAATGATATCCTATTAAGAAAGTTTTCACAGCATGAATAGATGGAACTGACATCATAGTAGGGGTGATGTGTAACCATAAATTTGAAGAAACGACATCATAATTGAAAGGAAATATGAGAATTGGAAGAATGTGACTTAATTGGGGTATGGACCATTGGTAATGTTCATCATAATCAGAAGAAATTGACATCATAAATGATACTGTGACACAAACAATGTAAATATATGATATCATATTTGAAAATAACTGACATCGAAATCAATTTTATGGGAGATTATCAGTGTCAATAAATGACGTCACAACTGACATCAGATGATACGTTAATAATGTAAATATATGATATCATAAACACATGACAAAATAATTGGATGAAGGTGACATCATAATTGAGATGGTATAACGACATCAATATAAGTAACATCACAATTGCAAGAAAAGTACATATTCATAAGGATTTCACATCATATGTGCATTCTGTGTCATGAATGTAAATATATGACATCACAAGAAGGACATGGTATGTTTGTACCGTATTGACATCATAATTAAGGTGATTTGATATCATCAGTGAATATACACATCATTATAATTCAAAGAAGCTGACATAATTGATATTATGTGCCACAATTAATGTAAGGATATGAGAGCATAATCGAGATCTGACACTAGTAAATTATGTATGTGATATCATAGAAAGATTTAATGTGATAATTGGAGAGACATGCCAACATAATTAGTATTATGTATTACCATATAATATGATGTGCAATAAATAACTTAAATATATGACAAAATAATGAGAATGATATGACATATTTGGAAGGAACTGACAGCTTAATTGGGATGTTATACCATCGTATCAAAGTAAGAATGTTAAATCAAAATTGGAAACAAGTCATCTGATAATGGAGGGAAATGTCATCATTATGTGGATTATGTAATGTCATCAAAGTAAATATATCTCATCATAAATGAAAGGAATTGACATAATTGCAAATTTGTAATATCAACAAGGTAAATATAAAATAATAATAAAAAGGGTAATACAGGATATTTGCAAGGAATTTATACCATAACTGATATGATACTCCACCATCAATGTGACATAATAATTAGAAGAATGTGACATAAATATGGCATAATAAATCTATATATGTCTGTACATAAGAATGTCATTGAATTTTGAAGGTACTGACATAATCGGAAATATGTGGAATTATGAATGTCAATATATGACCTCATAATTTGAGGAAACTTTCATCACAATCATGATGATTTGACATCAACTACATAACTATATGTCATCAAAAATTAAGGCATGGCATAATAGGAAGGAATGACATAATTATGATGATGTGACATCAATGATATAAATAGATGACACCAAAATAGGAGAGTGAAAGCATAATTAGAAGAATCAAACATCATAATCACGATATTGCTTCAACAGTATAAATATATGACCTCAGATAACGAATATGAAAGCATAATCACAATATGACATCAGCAATGTAAATTTATGATATCATAATAAGAATGAGGGAACTTTCATCATAATTCTGATGACATGACACAATCAAAGTTGATCTGAGACATCACAATTTGAAGAATATGACACGATAATTGGAGGATAGGACATCATAATGCGTATTAGGTAACATCGTCAATGACATTAAAAGATATCACAATTGGTAGAAACTGACAACAATTTTGACATGAATATTGTAAATATATGACATTATAATTGAAAGATATTTACATCATAAAAGTCACATCATGATGTGACTACAGCCATGTAAATATATGTCATCCTTATTTGAAGTGTATGACAAAATTATAAGGAAACAACATAATTGTAGTGACAAATATCAACAATGTATATGCATGATATCATAGTATGAATTATTTGATAGCTAAATTGGGAAGAACTTACATCATAATTTGAATGAATTGACACCATCAATATGATGTGGTGACATCACAATTGGAAGGAAATGATGTGATATTGAAAGAGTAAAGCATCTTAATACGGATTATAATAGTATATCAGTGTACATATGTCACAATAATTGGATGAAACTGACATCATAATCATGATTTGACATCAACCAAGTAAATATAGGACACTTTATTAGAAGAAAGCACATCACAGTCAATATGAGATTATGCAAACAATGTAAATATATGGCCTCATAATAAGAAATGACAGCATAATATGAAAGTGCTGTCAACATAATTATGTGACACAATCAATGCAAGTATGTAACATCTCAATTGGTAGGAAATGATGTGATAATTGGAGGATATGAAATGATAATTGGAATATGTGTCATTGGCAGAGTAACTATATGGCACCAAATTTGAAACAAACTAACATCATAATTTTGATAAGTTTACATCAACAATGTAAATATATTACATCCCAATAAGGATGTGACATCAAATGTGGCAGGAATTTACATCAAATTTGCATGATGTGACATTTTTAATATCAATATATGACAACATAAATGGAAAAAATTGATATGATAATTAAGATGATGTGATGTCAACAATGTAAATATATGACATCATAATATAATATATGACAGCATAAATGGAAAGAGTTGCCATTATTATTGAGATGTGTCACCATCATTCTTAAGGATATTCGATCACAATTGGAAGGAAAATGATGAGATAATTGGCAGAATAATATGGATAATGTACCATCATCATTGTCAATATATGAAACCATAATTAAAAGAAACAAACATTTTAATTCCAATGATATCATCAATGTAAACATTTGAAATACTAAAGGAAGGGTATGGCAATATAATCGGAAGAAAATGATTTCATAATTCGGAGTATATGACATTATTAAGGTAAGTGTGTTATATCACAATAGGAAGGAAATGATATGATATTTAGAAAGAAATGCCAACACAATTTGGGTAATGTGACATCATCAATATTAGTATATAATATAATGTGAAGAAACTAACATCATAATTGTGATAACACGACATCAACAGTGGAAATATATAATAAAATAATGAACAGAAAGTTGCATACATGAGGTGATGTGATAAAAGCATATCAACGAAAATATAGGCCATAATAAAGGGAAGAAAATATATGACATAATAACATGAAGTATGTAACAGCATAATTTGAAATAACTGGCATCATAATTGCGACAATGTAACACAATCAACCAAAATGTTTGAAATAACTTAAAGGAAAAGATGTGCTTATTCAAAGGATATGGCATCATAATTTATAGAAAACACATAATCATGATGGTGTGAAAGCAAGGTAAACAAATGACATCATATTATTACAGATTACATGAATATTGGAAGTAAATGTCAGCATAGTTGGGATAATGTAATATCATCAATGTACATATATCATAGCAAAATTGAAAAAAACTGACATTGTAATTGTTATGATTTGATATCAACAATGGAAATATATGACATCATAACAAGAAGTATATAACAGGATATTTGTAAGGACTTCATAATTGTGAAGATGTGATACTTTCAATATAATTTGTGACCACACAATAAAAAGGGAGCTTAGGAAGCAAGTGACATGTCACAAGAGGAAGCATGTGACACCATAATTGGGATTATGTGGCACCAACAATAGAAACTTATGACTTCATAAGTGGTACAAAGTAATAGCAAATCCTGGTGGATATGAAACCAATAATAAGAGTATATGACATCATAATAGGAATGACATGACAACATAATTGGAAGGACATGAAATCATAATTTGCATGATGTGACATCAAAATATCAATATGATATAAAAGTGGAAAGAAAATCACATCATTATTATGATGATGTAACAACCACAATGTAATGTGTAAATATATGAGATCATCCAAAGAAGGATGTGATATCAGTTTTGGTTGACCAATTATAGATGTGACACTATAATTGCCAGGAACACATGTCATAGTTGATAATAAGTAAAAATATCAATCTAAAATATGATATCTTAATCACAATAAACTGATATCATAAATAAGGTGATGTGACACCATCAATGCCAATGTATGACCTCATAGCTTGAAGGAACAGACATCCTTTGAAACTGTACGTGTCAAATGTTAGCCTAGGAGATCCTTCTTTTCTGGAATCCTTTACCTAGATGCTTGGTTGTGGCCATGGTCACTTAGTGTCATCACACCCAAGTCTGTTATGGCAGCTTTAGTGATCACCTTGGTGTGTGAAGTAGAGTAGACTGCAGCAGGATTTCTGGGCAGGTCCAAGTCAGAATATCCTTGCTTCACCACAAAGGGACAAATTCCATTCCCTGTCCCAAAAGTCTACTTTTTGTTTCTGAGTCCCCTCTGCTGTGCTACAGATTGTCATGTGTTATCTGGAGTATTCCTTTGGAATGGGGAAGCATTTTCTAAACCTCCTAGCACCCAGAATGGAAGAAAGTTTCTCATTGTAGTGTCACTGAGGACCCCATGATCTGTGCTCCACAAGTCCTGACCCTAACAAGCATCCCTAACCTTGTCCCTGCTCTAATCTCCACCTTGAACCCCTTCAACCAACTACAAGCCACACTCACACAACCTCTCTGATATACTCTGTAGCTGATTGCCCCTAGAGAGCCATCCCAGATGCATAAAGATGTTGAGCATTTCTTTAAGTGTTTCTCAGCCATTTGAGTATCCTCTTTTGTGAATACTTTGTTTAGATATGTACCCCAGTTTTAATTGGTTTATTTGTTTTCTTGGCATGTAGATTTTTGCATTTTTTATTTATTTTGTATATTAACTCTCTATTGGAAGTGGAGTTGGTCAATATCTTCCTACTCTGTAGGCTTATGTTTTGCCCTCTTGACAATGTCATTTTCCTTACAGAAGCTGTTCAGTGTCATGAGGTCCTCTTTTTAATCTTTGGTCTTTATTCCTGACCTTTCAGTGTTCTGTTAAAAAAGTTGCCTCCTGTGCCTCCTCTCTCAAGGCTACTGCTTACTTTCTCTTCAATCAGTTTCAGTATATCTGGTTTTATATTGAGATCTTAGATCCATTTGGACTTGAGGTTTGTACTCAGTAGTAGATATGAATCTATTTGCATTCTTCTACCTCAGACATCCAATTAGACCACCAACATTTGATAAAGCTAATTTCTTTTCCTCATTGGATTTTTCTCGCTTCTTTATAAATGATCAGGTATCCATAGGTGTGTGGATTTATACCTGTATCCTTTATCCCATTCCATTGGTCATCATGTCTGTTTTTGTTCCAATACCATGCAGTTATTATTACTATGGCTCTGTAGTACAGATTTAGATCAGGGATTTTTATACCTCTAGAAGTTCTTTTATTTTTCAGGATTATTTAACTATCCAAAGTATTCTGTTTTTCCATACGAAGATGTGTAATGTCTTTTTAATGTCTTTAAGGAAGTATATTGGGATTTTGATAGGGATTGCATAGAGTCTTTAGATTACATTTAGTACTGTGGCTTTTTTTACTATGTTAATCTTACCATCCAAGGTGCATGGGATATCTTTCCATCTTTTGAGGTATTCAAATTCCCTCTTCCAGGACATAAAGATTTTGTCATTCAAGACTTTCACTTGCTTGGTTAGAGTTGTCCATGATAATTATATTATTTGTATCTATTATGAAGAGTATTGTTTCTCTCATTTCTTGCTGTCTCTATTTGTCATTTGTATACAGGAGGGCTACAGACTTTTTTTTGTTAATCTTATAGCCAGCCATTTCACTGAAGTTGTTTACCAGCTATAGGAGTTCCCTGATCCAGTTTCTGAGGTCATTTATATATAATATTTCATCTGCAAACAAGCATAATTTGACTGTACCCTTGTGAATTCATATCCCATTAATATCCTTTACTTGTCTCATTGTTCTTGCTAGTACTTTAGGTACTGTATTCAATATTTATAAATGGAGGGAACAGCTTGATCTTCCTTTTGATTTTAGTGAAATTGCTTTCAATTTTCCTCTATTTGATTTTATGTTTTTAGTAGGAATGCTGTTATTTACCTTTATTATGTTTTGGTATGGCTATTTTATCCTCAATCTCTCCATGAGGTTTATTTTAAAGGGTTGTTTGATATTGTCAAAATCTTTCTCACTTTGTAGAGAGATGACCATGTATTTTTTCCTATTAATTTGTTTATGCAGTGGATTACATTGAGTTATTTTCTTATATTGAATGATCTCTTCTTCTGTGGGATCAAGGCTATTCAATCATAGTGAATAATCTTTTTAATGTGTTCTTGGATGCACTTTCTGAATATTTTATTGAGTTCATTTGCATCTATATTCATGATTGAAATTGTCCTATAATTCTGTTTCTTTTTGAATCTTTGTGATGTTTGGGTATTCGCATGACTGTGGCCTCATAGAATGAGTTTGGAAAAGTTCATTCTGCATCTTTTTTGAAGAATAACTTGAGAAATTTTGGTGTTCCTTCTTTTTTAAATGTCTGATATAATTTTTACTTAACGACATCTGGACCTGGCTTTTTATTGATTGTGAGTTCTTTACTTGCTTCCCTATTTCCTTGAGAGTTATACTTCTGTTTAAGTTTTTATGTCCTCCTTCCTCTTTCTAGTTTGGTGAAACCTGTCTGTCTGTCTTTCAATTATTTTGGCTACGAGTTTGTCTATCTTCCTGATTTTCTCAAGCAACCAGCTCTCTGTTTTTTTGATTCTATGAACTGTTCTCTTTCTTTCTATTTTATTGATTTCAGCCCTCATTTTGATTAATTCTTGATGTCTGCTTCTTCTGGGTATGCTTGCTTCTTTTTGTTCTAGGGCATTCAGATCTTCTCTTAATTTGCTAGTATATGAATTCTCCACTCTTTTCTGATAGGCACTTTGTTCTGTTTTTTCATGTAACCATAGTTTTTGAGTTTTTTCATGTAACATGAGTTCAATACTTTTTAGAATCATTTTCATTGAATTCATGAAAGTCTATAATTTCTTTCTTTATATCTGTCTTGACCTAGTTGTCATTTAGTAGAGAGTTGTAGAGTTTCCATGAAATTGTTGACCTTCTGCTGTTGCTGTTGTTGAAGTTGAGCATTGATCCATCCTGATATGTTAGGATGCAGGGGGTTATTTTAGTTTTCCTGTATTTGTTGATGTTCGCATTTTGGCAAAGACTGTGGTCACTTATGGAGAAGGTTTTGTGAGATGGTGAGAAAATGTTTTCTTTTTGTGTGGGTAAAATGCTCTGTATATGTGTGTTAGGTGATTTGTTTTATAACATTTGTTAATGCCAATATTTCTCAGGTATTTTTTGTGTGGATTGCCTGACAGTTGGTGACAGTGGGGTATTGAAATCTCCTAGTATTGGAGTGTGAAGGTCAATGTGTTTATTTAAATTTTGCATTGATCATTTACAAATTTTGGAGCCCTCATGTTAGGGATGGAATTGCAATGCCATCTTAGTGGATTTTTCTTTTAATGGGTATTAAATGTCCTTCCCTATCTCTTCTGGTTAATTTTCATTTGGAATTTACTTTAATGGATATTAAAATAGCTACATCAACTTGTTTTTTAGGTCCATTCTCTTGGTGAAACTATTCCCAATATTTTACTCTGAGGTAATGTTTATCTTTGAGGTCAGGGTATGATTCTTGTATACAGCAGGAGTCAGGATTCTGTTTTCAAATCCACTCTGTCAGTCTGTTACTTTTTGTTGGGAAATGGACACCATTAATCTTGAGGGATATCAATGACCAATGATTGTTATTTCCTGTTATTTTGTAGTTATTTTTGATGTGTGTGTGTTTGTGTGTGTGTGTGTGTGTGTGTGTGTGTGTCCCTTCTGTTGAGTATGATAATGTGAGATTATTTATTTCCTGTGATTTCTTGATTGAAGTTAGACTCCTCAGATTGGAGTTTTCATACTAGTATCTTCTGTAGCGCAGGACTTGTAACTAGGTGTTGTTTAAATGTGGATTTATCATGAAATATTTTGGTTTCTCTGACTATGATAATTAAATGTTTTGCTGGGAATATCAGTCTGGGCTAGCACCTGTATACCCTTAGACTCTATAGTTTTTCTGTTTAGGGTTAGGCATTAAGGTATCCATTAAGAAGTTAGGTGTAATTCTAGTAATTTTGCCTTTGTATGTGATTTTTTGTTTTGCTCTTGCAGTTATTAGCATTCTTTGTTTGTTCTGTATGTTCAGTGGATTCATTTTTATGTGGCAACAGGATTGTTTTTCTGGTCCCTTCTAATTCATGTTCTATAAGCTTCTTGTACTTTTATAGGCATCTCTTTCTTTATATTTCGGAAATTTTTTTCAATGATTTTGTTGAATTTTTTTATCTCTACGAATTTTGTGAAGTATCTATGTCGTGATATATAGTAGCCAAAGAGTTTACCACCTGTGCTAAATCTGTACAAAATTGAGTTTGTGTCTTGAAATGTGTCTAGTTTGGGAAATTATTTTTAAAAATCCTTTCATCAATATTAGCAGCAAGTGCCTTTATTGTTGAGACAATGTATTGGCCCTTGTCTGAGGGACACCTCCCTTCAAATGTGCTGACATTAGTGAAGGTGTGCAGCTGCAATGACTCATCTATCACCCAGCCAAACTATTTGAATTTGAGGACCAAATCTATTGGAAGTACAGGCACTCATGTTGTTTTGCAGATACCAGATAACAGCCCAGATAATGCAGCTAAAAGGACAACAGATCCTTCTCTAAAACATTTAATTCCCATGTTTAGATGGTGAAAATAGAAGTGGAATTTACCTTACTATCGCATCTTCTCACTAATGAGTTCATAATCAAATAAGTATCAAAAATTCTGGAGCTTAAAAACACTGAGTTTACAGTAATTGAACAGTATTTGTTGTCATGATCATGTGACACAGAGACATAGAAGGAACATGGCTATAAATACAACATAAAGACACAAAATGAGATACATGGGCGAAGGACCTTATACATACAAAAGACTGAATTAGGGGATTTTTTTTCAATATAAAAATATGAGGAAGTTTTTAAGTGTTTGGAAATATTTATTTATTTATTTATTTATTTATTTTAATTTAGCTTAGTAACAAAATATTATGTATTCAAGGTTGGTCTTGAGCTTATTTTTTAACTAAGGGTGGGCTTGATTCCTGACCTTTTTCGTCTGCCTTTCCAGTCCTACGGTTAATTGTATGTACCACCATGCCTAGTCTGTGTAGTCCTGGGCATCAAACCCAGAGATTTTGTGAATGCTAGGTCTGCAATGAACTAGGTGAACAGTCCATATGTCTGGATTTTTCTCTTTTTTATGAATTGACTTTTTGTTTTTGTGTATGAGTCTGAGTGAAAATATGCCATAATTATGATACCAAAGAGACCACTAGAGAGCTTCAGAATACTTGTAGCTGGAGTTACAAGCAATTGAGAGCCAAACATTGTTGGTGACAGGTACTAAACTTGGGTCTTCAAGTAAAACAGAAAGTATTCTTACAGAAACAAGTAACCTTTTGTAGCCTAGCTTCTGAATCTTGATGCACATAGTTTACTGGATAATAAAACGGCAGCATGGCTTTAAATATGCAGCCAAATGAACATTAGGCCAAATGTCACTTATCTTATGTGTTTGATACTGATTTTTTGTTATCTAGTTTATTCTAAGCTGTAAATAACATTTTAAAGCTAGCCAAATGTCCCGAGCAGAGAATTGAGATGCAATAGGGGGAGGAGGGAGGTTTTCTTAAGCTGCCTAGATCTTTCCATGGTGCCAAGCATGCTCTAAATGAAACACAGATTTGTTAAGTAACTCATTTTGCAGTAATAATTCAAAGAAATAGAAGAAGGCAGGTTGTGAGATACAGAAAAAAATAATTTCATCAATTGAATAATGTTGGCCACACCTAGGAATTACAAACAAATTTCATTAATGACTACATGGGTAACAAAGAGTTTGTCATTGTGCTAATGTGTACCTTTGTTTTCTGTATAATGAAAGGGTCTCTGTAACAAATTAGTACATCAGACAAGATTATCGAGTGAAATAGTTGTTTTCAATCCTTTATGGATCAAGCATTTAGAAATCATATGTAATAATTTGACATGAAAATTATAGATACTTTTATCTCTTTGTCAAAATGGTTTCCATAGACTGTATTTAAGAGTACAGAAGCTATGTACTATTAAGGGCATAAACACTGGCATAAGATATATCTCTCTTAGGCTAGAGAGATTGCTCAGCCGTTGAGAGCACTATGTAGTCTTCCAGAGGACCAAATCCTAGCTCCTGTGTACATATATGCACACACAAATATGTATACTCATATTAACAGCCCTCCTCCCCACACAAAAGATTGGACTGAGGTTATTTGGGTTTGTCAGTCAAAACTTGCTGTGTTCTTTGCATATCTCAAAATATTTTCATCTTCAAGCTGTTGACTGAAAATGCCATTTTGGAAGGTGTCCTTTCAGTCCTTTATAATGCATACTGTCACTTAGAAGTTCGTCATTTTCTTTCTTCATTGTATGAGTATTTCACCTCCACTTATTTAACTACATGCACTTGCTTCTCGGCACTAGACTGTTTGGGAGAAGGAAGGACAGTCTGAGACTTAGAAATGTGATTCCTGGAATATACTGCCTATCTCTCCTTTTATAATGGGACTACTTTTAAATTAAAATATTAGGCATTATGACATTTAACATCTAAAATTCTCAGCTCCATTTCCAATTAAAATAATGCCTTCTTTTATACACAGTATATTATTAGCACACCTAGTAAAAGGAAAATTCTTGTTTTCCATCATCTACTACCCAGATTATGTTCAAATTCTGTGATAGTCTTAAAAATTCTTTAGAAATGTGGTTGGATTATTTGAGTAGGATATAAAAAGTTGTGTACATTACCTTTTTACTTGAGATAACATCTCCCTCTATAGCCCTAGATGGCCAGAAATTGCACATGTAGAATAGACTCCCCTCACACTCACAAAAATCCATTTCCCTCTACCACCTGGTTGTTGTGATTAAAGATATTGGCCACCACACCTGGCTATATGCCATTAGGACTCTTAAATCTCAATTTCTCAGTCTCATTCATATGCTACCTCCACTGAATCTCATGAAAATGTGGTTGGTCTCATAATCACTCTGTTCTTGAAGATAATTTTGATTTTGTCATTTCTACATTTATCTCTATATTACCATAATTCCTGCAAATCCCACCTTGCCTTGGTCCCTTAAATATCTTCACATTAGTTTTTTTTTCCTTCATTCATTGCCATTGAAAAAAATCAGGGAAATTGTCCTGTGGCATACTCTAACTTCTGACTTAGTCTGATTTCTCCTCAAAAATGGTATTAACTAGTTTCTTATCCTCTGTGTTTCTTAGAAAGTGTCAGTTATAAACTGCCCTGTTTGGTTCAGTGGTTTGGGGAAACAAAGTTTCATAGGTAACGCCATTCTGAATGATTCAAATCAGTAGGCATACAGTATATTTTATGCCTTTCTTGATTGCCCAGATGGGTGCACATGTAAAGAATCCAATCCAATATTATTAAAGCCATTCATTCCCCTTTACATTCTTTACCATGACAACCATGTTCAAGATTCCCAGGAGGATAGCTGCAGTGAATGTTGCAAAAATTTTCCAGCCATTGTTTTCTTTGTTAAAGCAACTCTCTTTCTCAAGATGATTTCTGATCAGAAGTGGAAGAAGTAGCCTAAGGCCAAATCGTATTCCATGACATGTGCTGTAATTCAGAGAGCCCATGAATTGGCTAGGGGACATGTGTTCTGTGTTCTTTTCATAGAGAATAATCTAAGTTCCTAAAGTGCAGAATACATGACAGAATGTGCCACGTATGTAGTAGGTGCATAACTGAACATCTACTTTTCCCCTTCCATTTTAATACAAATAACAATGATTGGTTTGTGGTAGACTGTCCCATACAGTCACAACCATCAACAAGTGCTCAGGTTTGTGCAGGTATCAGAGACAGTAGGAATCTACTCAAGTATGCTTGCTTAGCTCCTCGTATGTCTAAGCAGAGAAGACCTTTGATTGACAAACATGTGGACAGCAGCTGATCAGTAATTTAATTCCATAGCCTGGTTTTTGTTAAAGCTCTGAGCAGGTTGACATGCAGGTAGCTCTGTTGTCAGCAACACAGAGGCTCCCTAGATAATGGTTGGTACAGAGTTAGGACAGGGTATTTCCAAGGAACCAATACACTTTTCTTTATCTCTGGATATCACAAAAGACCTGTACAGTGAGCAAATGACCTCTGCAGTTTCAGTTCTAAGGCGTGTGGTGTTTGGTGGCCTGTTGGATTATGAAGTCATTTACCTAATAAAATGCTAATTTCCTAAGAAATCAAAGATAAAAGACTGTCCTGTTTACCTGTGACACAAAATTTTTGGCACCATGAGAGTTTGTGAGTATGGATATCATTTCCTGTATTATGTGTGTGTGTGCGTGTGTGTATATACCTGTGTATATCTGTGTTTCTGTGCTGGGAAAGGTAGTCAAACAAATACATGCTATACCATGTTTGAGTATTAATACTTGGAGGACAGCTTTTTTCTGAGTAGAAGTTTAGAGAGGAAGAGGTAGATCTGGGATACTGGGGTGCTTGGAGGACCTGGGAGGATTACAGGGAAGGAGGACAGAAGGCTGGATGTATTTTATGGGATAAGAAAAGAATAAAAATAAAAATAACATGCAGATTGAATGTAGTGGGAAAGGAGAGCAATGATTGTATGTTTGGTATTTGACTTTTTGCCATGAACTTTCACATTAATACTAGATTCGTGTGATGAGCACAATGTATTGGACTGCAAACACTGTAATTTTTGTAAAATGATTTTAAGCTCAAATAAAAGTAGAAGAAATACTCTACCACCAATTTCACTGAATTGAATCTTGACAGTTAAAATTAAAAAAAATAGGTTTCAAAATTTTGGTTTTATTTGAGTGATTGAGTGGCTAGGCGCTGAGTAAGGCAGAAGTGCAAGAATGTTAGTCTCCAGTTTCGTGGTATTAGAGCAAGAGTATCTGAAATATGTCAGAGAGCCCATCTATATATACTAAATGGCATAATAATGTATCCACATGCTTGTGAGCTTTACTATACCCTTTGTACATAAATGTGTGGTTAGAGAAATAAATATTTTGCAACTCATAAAGAGACTTATATCCTGTTGATAAAGTAAAGACGTATATACTGATTTGTCATGAAAGGGTAGGATCTGCATAACATTTAGAATATTAGTAGATTGTGACAATTCATGAGATTATATTGTATGCGTGGGATGTCTTGTCTCTACCTTTGGTTCCAAGGTCAATGATATTTTTCCTTAGTCTTCTGTAGGCTCATCCAGGTAGTAATGGAATTCCATTCATCTTTTCAAATTGGAGCTCTCATTAAGATGGAGCCATATTACTAGACACTGCCCATATTCCTTGGAAATGAGTATACTGTACAATCTTCAACCCTAAGACCATTTCACTTACTCAACCTGGGAATAACATTACTTGCCAACATTGCCTAAGATAGTGAGTTCGTTGCCACCTGGGAGTCTTGCTTTGGGCAGTAAATTGGGAAATCAGACTCAAAAGAGGGCCAATTGAGTGGATCTAGATTAAAAGGAACATGACATTTTAGGTGAAATCCTGCCCTGAATCAGAATTGACTTTGTGATGCATACTATTCTTTCCTTTGGATTTCTGTTCAGGCTTTGAGAGGAGAGTAGTCTGTTCCCTCCAAAACATGGCAATAGTTTCATATTTTCATGAGGATTTAAAGTCTTTTGAATCTGGTGACCAGTAAATTTGTGGGACCTTTTGGGTTGAAGAGCAGTCGAAACAGCAGAAAGGTGTCTTGCCCCTGCTAAGAGGGCCGATAGCATGCTTTGCAAACTCCTTCTGTTTCAGTCCTGGAGGGACCCAAATTGTTCACAACAGCAAAAAGGAAATATCCTGGCAAGTGTTTATTCGTCTTGTGGCCGATTAGCAACCTCCCTCTGTCTTTGCAAATACTATGAGGTCAGGTGCCCATCCTGCCCTCATGCTAATGGGACTTCCTCACCCAGAGTACCAGGAACCTGCCTCCTCTGGGGAAAGATATTTAAATATGGAATAGCCCACCAGTAAAGAGACCATGATCTATCAGATACGTCTACTGAGGCTTCCTTTTGCATCTGGTCCTCTATTCTCAAGTTGTGTGATTAGAACCTGCGAGAAAACAACCGATACTCACTCCTTGGTTTTTGAGTATTTTCTCTCTGCTCAAACTCAAGCTGTGCCCTTCTGGACAGGGGGTGCAAACCAGGTCACCATAGATCAGGCACCAGCAGTGTGCAAGGGAAGTCAGCCACCGAAGCAGATCTGTGGTGGTTCCCGTTGAGGACAGAGGGAAACCAACATGACGTCTTCTGAGGCATGCACAGCTCTAGAATTCTTGTCCTAGCAGATCAAAAACACAGTTCCTGGTGCCCTTTGTAACCCTGATTAGCAGGGATGCAAAGCAGTAGTCACCCAAGAGTGCAGATGGGGCTTGGGAAAAGGTGGACATGTCTGGGCTCCTTTCTTGGGTTCCTAAAAGTAAACTGAGAAATCCAAATTTTCTGCAGCCCCAATCACTGCCCCAAGCTGCTTTCTCTTTTCTCTATTTTCACACATAACTTGTTTGTTGGAATACACACCAGTAACTACATATTGCAACATTTCCAATTACCTGTCTTTTACATTCATCCATTCATCCTTGACTTCTTTATCCATGCCTATTTAAACCACTTCCCATCTTTATATTTATTATTCACTCCTACTTACATTTATTTCTGCCTCTTTATTTTGATTTTATTCTTTCCTTCCTTTTCCTTTCTTAATTCTTTTTGCATTTTTAAAGGTTCTTCTTTGGAGACTTGTATGTTTAGTATTCATCCAACTACCTTTCAGACAATGTTTGTTATAGAAAACCTCACATCCATTAGTAAAACAAGGTTCTGGGAGCATTGTACCATGACTAGACATCTTGTACAGCTAAAAGATGTGGATCGCCAAAGAGCAGAAAGCGGTGTGATTTATTCATGGTGGAAGAATGGGTACCATAGGGCCTATTATTAATCCATGGTAGGGGATGGGGTGTACAAAAGCTCAAAAATTTACCAGGGATAATTCATAGTGTGTTCTTCCCCTAGATTTGAAGGAGAGCTTTTAACAGTTCAGAAGGCCATGGTGAATAAACTATGTCTGTTGTAGATGAAGTTCGGCATCTCTTATACTTTTTCCCAAAAGTTTAAACAAAAAAGATTGTTCTATGATAGAATTCCCATACAATCTCAAATATGAAGAGGAGCCCATGTACATCAGTACTTTAGATAGTTCAATGATCACAGGCATGTATTCTCATTAGTGTATTTGTCTGTTCTTGTGACCGAACATATAGGATCATTGATTAATTGCAATCATTGATAAGGGACAGGTGTTAAGATGCACAGAAAATGCAAGTGAGCATGCATGCTGTATACTTGCCCAAGAAAGTAAGTCAAGCCTCAAAATGTGCAGAAGACCTGGTAAAGTGTGTTATGTACATAGTTGATGTAGGACAGCACATCTATTATTTGCCCCCTACCTCTTAAAAAAAAGGTCTATGGTACATTCCCTGTGCAATCACAACCATCAACTGGAGCCCAGAATAATACAGGTTATAGTGCAGGGACTACACAGTTAAGTATTTTCTATAGTCAGTATAAATGTCTATTCTTGTGTCTGAGAATATTGTCTGCAATTGACTGACAATTGTAAACAGCAGCTGATCATTCAATTGAATTATAACCCACTCCATATGAGAAGTCAGTGCATGCCAAAATGCATATGATTCACAGTTCAGCAGTATAAGAGATACTGGAATCTGATTGTACAGAGGAGGGGATTTGTGGGTAGAATGTCTACAAGCAAGCGTTCTTTTTTTTTCCTTTCGGGATATTCTCAAAGATATCAATATTGAGGAGGCAGCTTCTGTAGTCTCAGGACTTAGACAGTTGGAATGCTTCGTTTTTTGGATATGAAAATCTTTCCCCAAAGTAAAATGGCAATTTTCCAAGAATCCACAGATAAATATCTGTCCTGGGTACCTGTGCTACATAATGTATGGAAGCATAGATATGTGTCAGCATGTATGTCATTTTATGTATCTTTCATTTGTCGTGTGTGTTGTGTACGTATATATATATATATATATATATATATATATATATATATGTGTGTGTGTGTGTGTGTGTGTGTGTGTGTGTGTGTGTGTGTGTGTATGAATGTTGTGTGTCTGTCTGTCAGTCAGTTTTGGTGTGTTTGAACAGGAAGAGATAGTCACATACCTATTTCCTCCACTGATTTGTACTTTTCCTTTGTCGCTTAGTTCTCCTATAAAAAAAACAGATTAGGGAACTTGTTTTCCTTTGATTTCAAAGGAGCGGTGTATGATAGAGTCACAGATTGGTGTTAGTATGCAGACTGGTGATATGCACACAAAAGTATCTGACATAAGTCTAAGAGAATATGAATCTAGTTTATTCGCAGTGTAATATCTTCACTTACTTGTCTGGTTTGCAACAACAATTGTAATTAAATTATTGGCAGGAAAAGTAAAATGCAGTTATAACTCAGACTTTGATTTTGGAAAAAGTGAATAGGTATATAGTGAATTGTCATGAGTGGGTGAGATCTTTATGACACTAGGGAAGAATTAAACTGTGGCTGACATTGAGATCATAATGGTTTCCCAATGACCCTTATGAGATTTTTATAGTCCCATATCATGCATTCAACAGGCATGGAACTTCAGAGGTGCCATGGGATTTTAAGTGCTGTTGTTTTTTTATGATCAAGATCACCATCGTTTACCCCCTTTCATGTCAGTATATGTTGGCTTCAAATCAAGGCATGACTTAAAACCTGAAAGCTGACCAGAAGATGGCACTAGAACTTAAGGTACTAATGGCAGGTGACACAGATTACAGCTGTGGATAAACTGATCCATCAATTTTGGTTGTTAATGTACACTTTCATAAGATTTGTTACTCTGAAATGGAAACCTCAGCCCTAAGACATTTGTATCCATAACAGAGTGAGTTCTTCACTGTGTACCCACTTTCATCAAACAATGAAGCCATTTCCTAAACTAGTCAGTCCCTGGTTAATGAAGTAGATGTATTTCTCTGTGGCAGGTTTTCAATACTTTTGTATGTTTATTTTATTCTTCTCTTAAACAATATATCTTGACATCAGTTTTTCTTCTTTCTACTCTCCCATGCCCTTCCCTTTGTCTCCCAGATGCACTAATCTTAATTTCCCTTCTGATAAGAGCTTTTGTCTCACAGATATCAACAGAACCCGGCCTAAGAAAAACCTAATATCAAAGTAGAATGAGAAAACTCACTAGAAGGTACTGAGTACCAAGAACAAAGGAGTCAGAGACACCCCCACTCCCATTGTAAGAAGTCCCATGAAAACAGCAGTCTAAAATGCATACCATAAATGCGGATGATCTCATGTAGATGCATACAGGTTCTGATTTCCACTTCAGTCTCAGTGAGCCCATATGAGTACTGTGTAGTTGATACAGTGGGATGTGTTCTCCTGGTGTCTGTAATAACTCTGGCTTCCAAAATCCTTCCCTCCCCTCACTGTAGTGTTCCCTGAGATGTTAAGGTAGGGAACCAGTTGAGATCTTTAATTTACGCACTCTCTATACCTATTATGTGTAGCTGTGGGTCTCTACATCTGTCTTATCAGCTGCTTGAGGAAGTCTCTCTGGGAAAGATTAAAAAAATATCATTAGGAATTATTTCATTTATGTTTTTACCAAATTTTTTTCTAGCATAGGTCTCTGGGATACCCAGCCTCAGGTTTCTGTCCATCCAGGAAGTGTCAGCCATAGGCTTTCTAAACTGATGTGGGCCTCAAGTAAGACCTGTCATGTGTTTGATACTCTCACAAGTTCTCTGCTACCATTGCCCCAGCATATCTTGTCTGCAGTATTCTGAGTAAGTCAAATGTTTTGAAAATGTATTGTCTATACTTCGCAGCAGAATTGGAGGCTCTATCAACATAATAATGACTGTGATATCAACAATGTGAAAAATCATAATTGCAAGAATCTGACATCATAATACTAATGAGATGAAATCAACACATCAACAATTGAAATATATGACATCATAATAAGGACATGAAAGCAAATTTTCAAGGAACTGACATCATAATCAAAGTGACTGATATAAACAATGTAACTAAATGACATTGTTAACAAAGGGAAATGAAATCTTAATCATGATCATGTGACAGCATTGTAAACATATGTCTTTATAAAATGAGTTATATCACACCAAAATTAGAAGGAAGAGATATCATAATTGTAACAATGTGACATCATCAATATAAGTATGTGACATCAAAATAGGAAGGAAATGACAAGAAATTTTGAGAATATGACAATATAATATGGATTATGTGACATTAGCCATGTAAATAAATATATTTTCAGAAACAGATATAATAAGTATGATGCTGGTACATAAATAGTATAAATACATGATGTCATAATAGGAGGTATATGACAGAATAATTGGCAGGAACTGACCTTGTAATTTTGATGATGTGGACCCATCATTGTAAATATGCGCCATCACAATTGAAAGGAAATGATGTGATAATTAGAGGATAAAACATCTTAATGTGGATTATTTGAATTAATCAATGTAAATATATTACCTCATAATTGGGAGAAACTGACTATTATTAAGAGCTGACATCAACAAGATATGATATCACAATCAGAAGGATATGACAGCATAATTAAAGGAATTGATATAACAAATGGGAAGATGTGAAACAATCAATATTAGGTTGTGACAGAACAATTGGTATGAAATGGCATGTTAATGGGATGAATAAGACATCATAATGTAGATTACGATGTGACATCATTAATATACATATATGTCAGCATAACTCAAACAAACTGACATGAAATTGTGTTGAAATGATATACACAATGCAAATATGTGACCAATGGAAGAAACTGACATCATAATTGGGATGATATGACATCAACAATGTATATGCATGACATCACAGTAAGAAGAATATGAAAACCTATAGGAAGGATCTGGCAGTCATTATAAATGGATTGTGACAGCATCAAACTAAGAATAACATTCATAACTGGAATGAAATGACATGATAATTGGAAGGATAAGTCATCCTAATTGGGGTTATGTGATGTCAACATATGAAATCATTATTGAAACACACTGATGTCATATACATGATGATAGGCAACAATGTAAATATGTGATACCATACCGTGATTGATATGACTGCAGTATTGGAAAGAAATGAAATCATATTTGGGATGATGTGACATCATCAAGGTATGTGATATCAAAATTAGAAGAAATGATTTGAAAATTGGAAGGATAAAACATGGGTTAGGTGACGTCATCAATTACAGGAGTGTAAAAAGCGACACTCAAAATGTGTCATTGACATGAGTAAGTTTGAGCAGTTCAGGATCAACAATAATCTAGCAGACAACCTTGACATGGAAAAATTCACTGACTTCAACCCTACACATAAAACTACAGACAATTGAGCAAAGCTAAGAGTGTAAAAATGTATTCAGGGAAGAACACTCATATGGGATTTTCAGAGTCAGATGGTCAGACCCAAAACAAATCATAGAGGTAACAATACAGATTGGAATCATTGAGGAATATATATGCACATACATGTAAATAATAACAATGAACAAAGAGGTCAAGAATTTGAAAGACAGAAAAGGGAGATCTATTGGAGAGTTTAGGGGAAGAAAGAAAAAGGTTCTATGTGATTTTATTATTTCAAATGTAAAAAAATTATGTATACACATATAAATTTGTATATGTTTGTATATGCTTCATATACAAGTAGCTTGTTACAAATAACATATGTGTATTATATATAATATTTTATATGTAAGTATTCGTAATGATATGTTATACAATTTGTATATATTATATATAATTGGTACATATATACATTATATACAAATTATATATGATATCTTTTACTTTTGATACAAAAATAAAAATATACAAAAACATATGTGGATATATATATACATACATATATATATATATATGTATGTATATATATATCCTGCATATCAAACAGTACAAAAAAGCCCCTGAAAACCGAAAATAAAATTTTATATGCAGAATCAATCATATTATATATTAAGTGTCTATGCTATCTCTTCATGTATGATATGTGTATATCATTATCTACATCTCCTTTTTCCAATTCAGATGTCCTACCCTTCCATGTATTGTGTCATATCCTTTCATTCATAGTGTCATTTGGACAATCATATTTATATCTGTCATTTTCTCAGTGTCAGGTTCGACCAGTTTTTGTTGCTGTTTGTGCTTGCATCCATGTTTACTCCAAGTTGTGAATTTGAATAAATTCATAGTGATATTCTGGATTACATGCATGCACACTTCATGCTCTATGTTAGGATGAACCATTTTGTATTATGTAAACTCTCCTAGATCAGATTGGACACATTTGTGCTTATGTTCTTGCTTGAATCAACAGATTCTCACATGTAAGTTTAGTGATTTAGAATTAACTGGTATTTGCCAGTTTCCCTTACCTATGCTGCATGTTAAGTCCCAATCACAGTACACCTGTGCCACTTGCTGTCTACGTTAGGAAACTGCAAGCAGTCCTCAAACACAGGAGCATGTCTTCATGTAGGTGGCAGTGTCTTAGGGATGCACTTCCATCAAAAATAACATACATGAAAGGAGCATAAAAAGCTTCATTCGTAAAATGACACTAACATGATTTCTGAATATGAGCAGGACAAAAATTTCCTAAACAGACATGCCTATATGGATGGGAATAAGCTTAGAGGCCTCAGCACTACACATGAAAATAGAGACAAATAACTGAATATAGCTGTGAGTAGAAGACATGTATGCAAGGACGACCATCCTAATAATATGTTCATCCGTGGTCAACCTTAAAAGCCTGTATGTTAATAACATCTCACAGATTGAGCAGGATATATTTTTTAATTTATATTAACATGTATATATATATATATATATATATATATTAAGAATTAATGAACAAAGAGGTCATCAATTTGAAGGACAGAAATGAACGGTATATTGGAGGGTCTGTGGAATGAAAGGAATGGTGAAATGGCATGATATTCATTTTATCTTACTATCTCAAAAGTAAAAAAAAATATTATATATTATATATACACATCATGTCTATACACAGAATACCCAAGACTAATTCATTAGACAACACCAATGAATGCTTAGAAACAGGTAGGTGATGTTCCACACTATAGATACAGTGTTTTGGGTAGTGAGGATAGAAGTGAGGTAGGAGACAATGAAAGCAGTGAACTGGTTTCCCAAGTAAATATTAGCTGGGATTTTCAGATTATGTGGTATCTGTTTGTTTATTTTGTGGAACTGCCATTAAACCCAGTACATGGCACTCAAGCAGTCCCACTGAGTTATACCTACAGCTCTGGTCTCTATCTTTCTTTTAATTTTGACTTCAAAGAGTCTTTGGTGTAGAGAATGTTAGAAATGTCTTTAATCCCATACTTGGAAAGGTGAGGCAGGAAGATCCCAAATGTTACAGGCTAGCCTAAGCTATATAAAACAATCATTTCTTCAATAAATACTATTTAAGAATTCTGTTTTTTAGGTTAAATCAATAATTTTGGAAACATATAACCACCTTCTGGGACTTGAGAAATGTCTCATGTTTAAGAGTACATAGTACTCTTGAAGACGATTTGAGGTAAGTTCCCAGAACCCACATGATCTGGAAAATTGCTACCTGTAACCAAGTTCCAGTGGATAAGATACCTCTAAGTGCACTTGTATTTGTGTATCACTCACACAGTCTTGAAAATAATACTCCTAGGAGCATATGGTAAACTTTAGAATGCCCTGAGTCTTCAGTTAACATATATTCTATTTTGTTGCCTGTAGGAGTATTTTCCAGTTTGGTGTCTTTGGTGCAGTTGGATGATGTCTATCAAACCAAATGACTACTGCTTACATCCAAAATTGCTGCAATAGCCTAGAAAGAAACTGCATATTTTTCAGAGTTTCAGCATTTTCCATATCAGCATTCCAATTTAAGCAGGAACAAAATCAAAGGAAGATGATGTATTGCGTGATGATCTTCACCTATCAAAGTCTACTCAGAAAATCCAGACACTCTCCTGTGAAGACAAGGTCTGTCCAACCTTACAAAGCTTTGTAAAGACCCAGAGTTAATGTTTGCCTCTTGGTTTGGGACTTTCCCTTCCACCGTTTTCTGCAAGATGCTGCCAAGCCCAGGTTGGAAGGCTGGGTGTTGAGAGGTGGGGCCTTGCCATGTGTGTAACCTTCCAGTCTGGTTTTGAATCAACTAAGAACAACAGTGCCTCTGCTCTGTCATTTTTCCTAGGTGATTCAGTGAAGCAGCCAACAGGTAAATAGAGCCTAGGTCCAAAGCAGTGGAGGCAAAGGCAGGTCTCAGGTTTCCAAGCAGCCTCAGACTCCTGCCTACCTGAAGACCCCATGAACTTCTTCCATAAGTAACAACATCAGCAGGTTCCTCCAACTCATACCTCCTTCTACAGTAGCAGTGTCTACTTCCATTGTAGGTTCTTCAGAGACCAGACCATGTTCCTAACACAATGAGTGGCTCCTCATTGCGCACCTGCTTAAATTGTCAGGAGCTTGTGCCCAGAGACTTGGAATTCACCTGGGATTTGTGGACAGTGGTAGAAACAGGTAGTTTACTAACAATGACATCAGCGAAGGACTTAGCAGTAGACTAGGCAGATCACTTTGCTGCCATCCTTTCTCCCCTTTCTTCTCCTTCTCTACCATCTCCTCCACTAACCCACTCTCCTCTCTCTTTGTCACTCTACCTGCCTTGTTGTTCTCCTCCCTACTCTCCCCTGTGTCGGGAGAATGTACAGTGCCACTTTGACAAAATTCCTGGTTCCTGTTGCTAGGATTTGGGGCTCAGTAGCTACGTTACCCCCTTTTCTTCCTTTAGTGTACAGTGACAAAAAGGCGCTCATTAATAATATTGTCTATTTGGCCTCATAGTAAAAATTTAAATCAATTCATGGATGGGCTGTGAGCAGACTCTGCCATATCTGCTCAAAAGTAATTGTAAATGTCTCACTGACCTTCAAGTTGTGGCAGGAGTTAGAAGTATTCATACTTGGTGCAAGCATATCATGAACTATTGTTAGCTAAACTGAACTTCCTAGGAGACAGAGTCACATTTAAATCTGCAAAGAGCCTAGACAGTAAGTCACCACACTTAGAAATACAAATAGAAAATTCAACCCTGAGCAAGCCCCCCATTTTTAGAGTAAGCATATACAGACCTAGAATCAACGACTCATTAATTAAACTACTGTGTTAGTTTTCTCAGTAAAAATAACAGTGAAGATTAGTGCTTACAGCTTCAATCTATGAAGGACATTCCTGCTTATATTGTAATGTGCTTAACACCAGCAAACTACAAAAAGTAAAGAAGCATTGTGTTCACTTTTTAAGCTACAAGAAATTTGTCTCAGGGTGAGAAGTATTTTCTAAAAGAAAAAAGACTCTCCTGAGTGAGTACCCTTCCTCCGTGGCAACAAGTGCATGATTGCCCGTTCTTTTTCAGAAGTGTGTGTATTTTTCTATCAAAGGTATGTCTGAGCATGTCACTTTAAAGTGTGAACGCACAATCTACTTTTGTCCTCAAAAAAGAAACAACTGTCTGTGTTTGTTTATCATAACTTTCCTTCGTCAGTCTGTTTTCTTCTGTGGAGTGTTTGTAGAACCTATCATGGGTGAAGGCTGAACAGTAATCTTCATTCCTCTCTCTCAGATCCCCATTTATTCTCTCTCTCTTCTGTCTCACTCTCAACCCTCAGTTCTTCCCTGTTCTCACCTTTCACTGAAAGTCAATTCCTCTGGCTTCCCTTCCTTCTGTACAAAGAGCAAATATGAATCAGTGTCTGTCTTCTGCAGAACGTGAGAACAACAACATGACAGACACTTGCTTAAATGATCAGCACATTGCTTAGCAAGCACAGCACTGAGGACTCACTGACTTCCACAAAGGAGCCAGAGGAGCATCTCAGAAAGGGCCCCACCAAGGAGAGGTTGCTGTTCCTGGTAGAGGCTCATTTTAACAATATTGTTTGTTCATGATGTAAGAACTGCAGATCTCAGGAACATTGACAATAAAAAGTAGAATACATGAGAGCCTGAAGTGAACTGCTATAAAAGTGAACTTTCTCCTGAAAATAAACTACACAGGTTTGGGTTTCCAAACTTTCATTTGGTGCACAGGCTTCTACCCATAGTAACTACCAGCCAGGGAACCTCTATTCTTGACAACCTTAATTCAGAAGGTACTAGAGACACAAGAAAATATCGTCAGAAGCAAAGATATGCCTGTGTGTTTGAGAGGTAAAATCACAGTACCTGAACAAGTTGGTTTTTCTTTTTTAAAATTCATATATGTTTTGTCTGCTTGTATATTTGTGTACCGCCTGTGTGCCTGTAGCCCAAAGAGGTCAGAAGAAGACACAAGATAACTTGGAACTGGAGTTACACTGGCTTGAGAGCTCCAAACAGAATCTTGGATACTCAGAAAGTTCTCTTAATTCCTGGGCTACATCGCTAGTCCTTAGTGTATGATGTTTATATACACCTGTATTTTATTATACAAATACCTAATGACATCTGGGAGACATGTTACCCCTAGATTTTATAAGATACCAAAATGTTCTTCAAAATGGTTGTACCATGCCCACCAAGCACTATATGAGCCTTTTAATTTCTAATGTCACCACTAATATCTTGGTGAGATCCAATCCTGACAGGAGTTCAGTGATCTGGTAGGGAGAGGCAGAATGTGTGTGGGTAATATGAATAAAGCATCACGTCTTATAAATGGGAACAGACTTCTTCTTTATTCAGGATTTTTCTCTCTTCCTATCCTTCTCTTTTTCTCTCCATCTCTGTACTTCTTTTTCTCTCTACTCCTCTAACGTCTCTCTGCTTTTTGATGCACCTTATCACATATTTACAAAGCCCTTATGGAGAAAATTCATACTTCAACAACATCTTAACCATAAAATACCTTCACTTAATGATTACAAGCTTTAAATTTTATTGATTAAAAGTCCATATTCTTAAAGAACAAGTCATCTTTAACTCACAACTGAACACCTAGTATTTTCTCCACCCAAGACATCTAAAACAAATACTTTTGCTATTATAGATTAACAGACTTTACAGAAGCAAACTAATTTTATGACCAGACTCCATTGTTGCTGACAGGTTGCAGTTGGTAGTGAATGAAAATACCTCATTTTATTCTAACTAAACCATTTTCATTTAGGTAATACAGTAAGACAGATTTGTTATAAGAAGAAAACTTTAATTGTTTTTTGCTTTTTTTTAGGTAAAAGGAGAATCTGTTGCAAAGCTTTATGTCCACCAGGATCACCCCAACCTCGTAAGCTAATAATTAACTATAGAGACAAAAGAAGAATAAATTTTATTTTTGATCAAGAAAGTTCAATGTTAACAGTGGCCACTGAAACAAATTTCTTATATATGATCATGGTACCTCCTGTCTTTCATAGATGAAATGCAGGGGCCCTTGAAATTAAGTTTCTTTTTCCTTGCTTTCTATCACTTATGAAAAACAAGACCCTAGCAAAAGTAAGTTCTCTTACTTTTATGTTTTTTCTTAGGCTACTAAAGTGTCTAAGGTTATTTATTCTAAGAAACAGGTAAAATCGTTATCTGATGCTATAACTGTACTTGAAAAACACCTAATTTTCCTAACTATACATGAATTTTTGTTATTCTTTCCGCAATTTCAACTGAATCATAGTTTACCTGAGAGGCATTGCCTTTGGGAAAATCACCTCTATTACTATGGATAATACCACAAAATCACCACTGTTGTTATGGATAGTACCATCATAAAGATAAGATTACTATGATCACAATATTTATAACCCAGCCAATTAGCAGCAGCATCAGAAAGGGCCAATCAGAAGACAATACTCCCAAGGAGCTGAAAAATTGGAGATAAAACTCATTACTAATACATAAAAAATGGTGAGTTATAACTTCTGAGGTTCAAAGACAGGCTGTAGTTATTATTTCAATACCTGTTACTGTCTTTTTTAATCTAGCTATCCTGTTTTTCCATTCTTTTAAATGATTTATTTTTACTTCATAGGTATGAATGTGTATGTAAGTGTATCACATGCATGCAATGCTCACAGATGCATTGGATCCTATGAAACTATATTTAGAGATGATTGTGAGGTGCTATGTCTGTGCTGGGAACCAAACCTGGGTTCTCTGCTACAGCAGCCAGTGCTTTTAACTGCTGAGGGAATCCTCCAGATACCACATTGTTTATTCTTGGGACACAGTCTTGTGTTGACTTCTAAGACATGACACTCTCCTAGTTTGTCTTCTACTTCAACTGTTGCTCTTTCTTAGTCCTTTTGTATGTTTCTTCTTCTTCTTCTTCAATAATGTTCCTCCTCACCCTCCTTTTCCTCCACCATATTCTTTTCTAACACTTCTTCTCTCTTCCTACTCCTGCTTTCCTCTGTCATATCTATTTGTCAATATCAACTTTAATGTATTTATCCCTGTAAAACCATGAATGAATGTAATGTCGAAAACTGGCATCCATAGCTTTGTAGAATTGGGCTGCAAATTAAGACATTCATTGTTGTTCAATGGTTTCATAACCAGATCAAACATCTCCTTGCCCATACCTACTTTTTATTTTTATTTTTTTCATAATAAGACAAAGTAGGAAGCAATTCAAATCCACATTTTACTGACTACCCATGCTCTCTACTATGACTCAAACTGCACTCTATAAATAGTAAGGCAGTTTTCCTGATATTTTCATAAAGTTCAAAAAAGAACAACAAACATGGAGAGTATTCCCAAAGTGTACAAACCTGCTGTAAAAAGGAATCTGTCCACATAATTATGACTGTCCAGGAATAATAGATTATAATCACTTATTTTTAAGACAAAATGGTCCCAAATGTAGCTTGATATCTGAGCTATGTTTTCCTGCTATTATGTCTTCTAATACAGATCTTATGACACCCATGGTTGGCTTCAGCATTGGAAGCCTTCTCCATATAGTCACAGTAAAAGGAGAAATTAGCCTAATTCCTGTACCCCTGAAATGCCTCTAGGCATCAGATAACAGACATTTGTATGAGGCACAAGAGAGGTCATTAATCATTAACCAATTAATTAACATTCATTCACTTTTTATGAGGCATGAAAAAGTATAGTATCCAAAGCATTTTATGATATACTTAAAAATGTTTCCCTTTCCAAGAAACCCGGTCATGGCATTTGTCTCGGTATTCCATCCTCCTTTTCAGAGCTTCTGTATCTGTGCTGTTGCTTCCATCAAGCCATGCTACTTAAGTAGTACAGAACCAGACAGTGTGAGGCAGCCAGCCCGCAGTAATTGTGAGTAACCTTCTAGAACTTTGTTCACTTCATGAGAACAACACTCAATTGAGTTCTGCACACTTGGCTTTCTATACGTATCCACATTTTAAAGAAGAAGATCGTCGCTCAAAAGTACAGTACTTTGACCATATTCTGGTGACCCATCTGAGAGTGAAATTCCCCTGCATTCTTAAGGGTCCTTGAAACTTTCCCCTTCTATCAAACAGTTTTAAAGGATATTCAAATATATTCAGCATGTTAATGGGAATTTGAAGATCTGCCCATGGGTTGCTGAGAACATCGATATACATCTAGAAGGAGAAGTCATAGTTTTTCACTCTCGTGAAAATGGCCTCATATTTCTACTGTAGTCAAGGGGATAGTAGACATTCCAGTTATCCCTGAAACAACTTAGAAAGTTTTCCTCTGCCCAATACTGTTTAAAATATGCATCATCCTACCAAAAGACTCTAAACTTACTACTACCCTATGGGCTCTCCAATATTCCACCTCTTTTCAAAAAGGCTCTGCCATACCTGCAGTTTCCACAGGAGCCCAAAATATTCACCTCTATGGAAAGAGTATTAAGAATGAATCCCTCTCAAAAGAGGGCATAGGATATTCCCCTTCTCGCATTAGGGGCTCTAGAGAGTCCACTTCTACCAAAATAAGGTTGACACCTGCCCAGGCTTACCAAGAGAGTTTCAGAATTTCCCCCATCTGAACAAGAGTGTTTCGAACATACTTTCTGCAAATTGAGTTCTGATCTTTTTATAGTCTGTAAAAGGAATAAGGCCAAACATTTGTCTTTAAGAGATCCTCATATTTTCCACATCTGACAAAGAGTGTGTGGAAATGTGGAAATTCCTCTCTCTCTCTCTCTCTCTCTCTCTCTCTTTCTCTCTCTCTCTCTCTTTCTCTCTCTTTGTCTCTCTCTCCCTACCCTGAGAAGGGTTTCAATAATTTGTCCTACTGAAATGGCCACAGCCATTTTAAATCTACTAAAATTAGAGCAAATCTCATTTCATCTGTTCAGTGAGAAATACGCAAAAACGTGTATAAACTGGGAGATCAATATTAGCTACAGCCCATTTATCACATTCTCAGTGGATATTTGAATATTTTTAATTCCTTCAAGGGTCTCTGACACTGCCTATAATTACGGAATGGACCTTAATATCTATTGCCTCACATGCAGTTATTTTCACACAGTCTCATTTTTAAAGGGAAATTGAACATTTACTCTTCTCCACAAAACAGACTGAAACAAAGAGGTTTCATAATATTATCAGATCACAATGACTTAATCTATGCATTTATCTGCCTTATCTCTACATTTCCAACACAAGCACGGCTCACAGAATACAATGTGACAAATATTATATTTAGTTTACAATTCCACAGGACTCACAACTTTGCATAATATTCATAAAAAGCATAGGGAACTCCAAATATAGGAGAGATGGCTCAGTATCTTATATATGAAGGGGGTTGTAACATCTTCCCAACATGACCAATGGAGAAGACAGAAAACACACCTATACAAGCAGCTATAGACCATACCCTTATGTGCAGCAAAAAAAACTTTACAATATACTTAATATACATTAGAAAATGTACGACTTTTTGCTACTCTGCAGGCATTTCTGTAAACTGCTGCAGTTTCTTCAGAGGTGGCTCTAGCAAGAACCACATATACATTAACGTCCTCCTAGTCTTCCCATCCTGATGTTGGAGTTTTGTGGGCATTCTATGTTGACAATTATATTGCAAGCAAATTCCTAGCCGTCCTCAATGCCTCCTAGAATATTTCCATCTGCCTAAAGAAGTACAAAAAGAAATACAGGACCAATAAGGAAGTGCTGGAATCTTTCACAGTTACCCTTGGTTTCTTGAGTTTAGATAATTGTTCACCAAATGAAGTCATGTCTTCCACATCTTCTGAGGCATTCTGGGATCTGGCACACAAACAAAGTTGGTGGTTGGATATTTCCATCTAGCTCAATTGGATTCACAATTTACCAAATATAAACAAGGGGCTGCATGTGTGCCCTTATTTTCACAAGTCACTCAGACCTTTGCAATTCTCCCAAGGGTCTCTGACACTGTCCATACATATAGAATAAAGTTATAAACATTCTCTCTAATATGCAGAGCATGTCACATAGAATAGTTCTGCAAAAGTAGGGGCATATGTTACAATATTAAAAAAGGATATTCAATGAGGCAACCCATGTACAAGGAGGCTTCAATATATCTAGTACAGATCACGATATCTTCAAGATATCAAAAGGATCTAGCACCACATGTTCTCCACAAGAAGTCCTCATCCGTAACATATAAAATGAAGGGGATCTTCATCTTATTCTTTCTTTTTTAGGCCCTTTTAACATTCCATGCCTTTGGGAAAGATGCTGAACCTTTGAATCATAAGGATGGGTTCTTAAATTATTATACACATGAATAAGAGACAATGGGATATTCCCAGTTTGACTCAGGGAATCAAGTCCTGATCAGTCCTTCACCTGTAGTTATAGATGTCTTCACAGGGCTTTCAAAGTTCTACACAAACAAAAGAGAACTTAGGGTTCTTTTCATGTGTGCAGCACTCTTTTCTTACCAACTCCTTTCTGGCAGGACATCTAAGAAAAACCACCAGAACACACAGATCTGAAAGTCTACGTCGTATTCAAGTGCCTAACAGAGATTCTAGCTCTACAGAGTGGTTACTAGGAGCTTCTTCAACTATCCTGAAACCTACTGAAAGCCTGACATCTGTCCAAGGGCTGATATCAGAAGAAACACACATAAAAACTCACACACACATACAAAGACTTTTGGATTTATCACAAGTGTTCATGGTTCTTCAAGTAAGGACAATGCACAAAAAAGGATGTAACCTCTTTCCATTTTTCATTGAGATTCTGAGATCCTGATCATATGAATAAACAATCCTGGAATCTTTCAAGATTGCCCAAGGGATTCTGGATGCTGCTGCATTGGTACAAGTTGCTGGATCCCCTTCGTCCTAGTAAATAGGGTGTTTTATACTTTTTCTGTTTCAACAAGTGCCTTTGGCACTGTCCATATATTCAAAATGGAATTGTATATGTAAGCACTCACATGAACAAGACTTCAGTCTTCCTTAAAGCAAATATGACCCATAAACTTTACTATTCCATTAAAATAAGACTGAAATAGGCACCCTTGACTAAGGGGTTTTAATACTTCACCGTAGATCACAATAGCTTAAATCAAGAATTTATTGACTCAGAAGGCAATATATATATATATATATATATATATATATATATATATATATATATATATATATATGTGCTTCTTAATGAGGGAGAGTTCAAATTCAACACATCTGACAAATAGTATCTTGCTCTTACTCTACCCTCCTTTAATTCTCTAGAAATTGTTTTATCATTAAGAAAGGACCATGAATTTTCCAATTACTTGGGAAGGTTCCAAGAATCTTATATGCATGAATAAGAAGCTGTGAAACAGTAAATACTTGGCTCGAGAAAAGGCTACAGTTGCACAAAGTTATAATTTTAGACTTAGCTGCAAGGTCTGTTCCAGGTTTGTCCATATACTTCAGAAGATGTGGAGCCCTCTGCACCTGTGAATGCCACTCAGGAATACCATCACATCTCCTGGAGGTGCCCTGGCAAAAAAAATATAAGTACACCAGAGTCTAGAAAACCTTCCCATACTTGTGAGGAGTTCTGCAGACATTCCACAGTGATGGGAGTGTTCTGGGACATCCTAGAGCTTTTGGAGGATTTGCTCTATATTGCCAAAAGGGATACACTAACAGGACGGATTTTTACAGGACATTTAGGATCTTTCAAAAACATATCTTTTCCAGGATACAAAAATACAGAAAGATGACATTTCTCCAATACTTGTTAACAGGATTCTCGTAATTTTCTCATATATATTTCAGTGACCCAAGAGTAGCTGTAGATACTGCAAGCACTATCACACTGCTGTGGTCTCTACTTCATTTGCACCAATGTTTGTTGGACCATTGCAATTTTTCCTAGTGCCTCTGTCACTGATCATACCAGCAACATGGATTTTTCTACCTACACTTCATATGCAGTTGTATATCCCATAGGTACTTTGTCACTCAGAAAAAAAGATAAAAAGATACTTTTATGCATGGAAACACTTCCAGATCTCCACAAAGGGAACCACCTGTCATGGCAAGTAACATACGGGATAATGAACTATGGATTGCCTGATATATGGTGTTTTACATATACAGGAGCTCCTCAGATGTTCTCTTGATGTTAAAACTCTCCCAACCCCAATCCAGAGGCATGTTTGTATATATAAGGAAACCCAAATGTTAGTCTTATCCTATAATCTAGCTATATCAACTTTACAATGCATAGCTCAAGGACCAACAGGATCCATCAATCCTTTAATCCTGTTACATTTAAAGTGGGAAATTCAAGGCATAACAAAAGTGTTCCATGTTTGTTGCCAGAGTACTTTGGAAGATTACAAGAATCCCTCCACAGCAACTTTGTTCTTCTACAGTGGCACTGCTAGAGATCAGAGAGGTGATGAACATTATGAGGGAGAAAACAACTTCATCATATATTTACGTAAAAACAAACACCTGCAGATAATACAAACTGCCAAAGCTTAAGCAACCCTTGCCCAAAGAGTGTACAACACAATTATTTTAAAGTTACAAAAGCAGAACAAGAAATAAATTCCCCAAACAAAGTGCATCTCACACAATATCCTTCTAGTAAAGGGGAGGGACATATGTTACAATCCTCAGAAAACACATCCAAAACCGGCATTCTGCAAACAATGTGGGTTCAATACATCCTCCTTAGATCAAAACAGTTTCCAATTGGTCTCTCCTGACCTAAGTGTACTCAGATTAATTTCAGATTAATAAATTCTTGAACTTAATCTTCCTTCTTTTGATTCTCTAGAATTTACTCTACCTTTGAGAAGGGTGCTTGAAAGTTTCAAATGTGACTTTGATGTTTGTAATGACATTGTGATATGCTATACTCATGAACTATGAAAAATGTGAAATTTCCAATGTCACCTATTACTTCAAGAACCTACATGAGGAGTTTTGGAACCATCCACATCTCCCTAATGTGTTGCTGAAATTCTGTCATATGTAAACAGATAATTTTGCATCTGGATGTGGGTCTCTCTTGTTTCACAGCTTCTCTTTGGCTACAGCTCTTGAACGACAATACTTAGACACATGTATGTATGTCCTCCACTCCTATTGAAGGGGCTACTAGCATTTCCAGAACCACACATGAATTGGTTGCTACATGCTTATCAATATGATCAGGAGCATTCCATAAGCCTGCTGTCTGTTCATGATATACTGTAGAATACCTAAGAACTTGTGAGGCTCTATAAGTTTTAATATTTTCTTGGAATTATATTGTTCCACAAAACTTACAATAAAGATGAGTTAGTGTTTTCTATATTTGCTGAAGGGTTACCCTACTCTTACCCTTATACACAACCAGCCTGGAAATCCTCTGAAATGTAAAAGTCATGGTGGAGGCTTCCTGATATGCACAAGTAACTGAACCATCTTCGTCATTTTCACCAAAGTGTCTTGGATCTTGAGAGTTCACAATTTTTATAATGACAATATGGAATTTCACATCTGTCACCCTCAAAATAAGGAGACCTCGCAATTCTCCATCTAGATAAAGGTTGACATATGACTTTTTTTTTTTAAAAAAAAGCAGGCAGAATTAAATAGGCTTCTTGACTCCACCGACATCAGATCATGATTTCTTGCACCAACTCTCTGCTGATTCAAAAAGGCTAACTTCCTATCCTGGAAGTCCTCACAATCTTACACCTAATCAATGGAATCTTAACCTTCACTCTAGATTCTTACAGGTCTCTAGAACCCCTCTTATCTTTGTGAATGGCATACAAAACTTCCACACACTCAGGTATTATCAAAGCCCTTCTGTTCATTAAATAGTGACTTTACATGATGCAACAACTCAGGGACAACTTTCACCTACACAAAGATCTGTACACAGTTCTATGTCCCTTCGAATGGTCTTTCATTGATTCTTTATATGTATCAGGCAATTCATTGCTGTCTACATCTGTGGAACCATCTCTGCGGTCTATCAGATCATCTCCAGAAGAGGCTTTTGTAAGATTCACATATAAATGAGTGTTAACAGGAAGTTTTCATACTAGTGACTACAAATAAGAACGGTTGTATTGGGAGACTCCCAAGTTGCAACAGAGCCTCCAGGAATCCTATTATCTGTGCCAATGCTGCAGTAACAGGAGACTAGTATAGGGAAACATTTAGGATTTTTCACAAACTCATGGTTTCCTGGGCCTAGAAACCACTACATAGAAGCTCATGTAATCTTCAATACTTCAAAAGGCATCTCTGCTCTGGCACAGATGAACAAGCACCCTTGGGTTTTTCACAACTTGTTAAAGTGGCTCTGGAAACTCACAAATTTTCATACGTGTCTATGGTTCTCTCATCTGATCTCTGGTCTCATGAGCATTTGCTTTTCAGTAGAGGTAGAGGAAGATGCCATTTCTGCAAAAGTGACTGGAACTACTATGTCTTTTGCAGCAGGTTTTCCTGGAACTTTACTCTTTACTCTAGTATCTCTTGCATTCTACCAATCTACAGAGTGGTGGTTCATGCCTACCTTGTAACATGCTACAAACCTCAGAAGTTCTCATTAGTGTATACCCCATGCATTTCAATTCTACAAAAAGTAGATTGAAGCAGCCACCATTATAGTGCAAGAGAAACCTTCTTGGATGGTGTCTGAGCAAGGTAGTAAAGGGAAAATGAAGGATAGGAAAGCAGAGATGTGAAAGTACTATTAAAATACACAAAAATATACACAGATATCCTATTTCTCAACTGCTAAGTTCAAATCTTAAAAAGACACTGAAAATTCACAGATGTATCCAAATAATAAAGGACATTTAAAGATGGGCACTATTAAGATTCTCTGTAGAATCTACCATATGATATCAATTAACTTCTTTTACTCAAACCACACAACAATGATGTGAAATCGGCATTTTATTGTATATGATGCTAACATTGACAAGAATTGTAAAAGTATTCATATAAAATTCTAAATCAAGACTATACAAGAAAAATAAAAGATGTATAATAAAAGATAGATACTCTAAAATTTCATTTATTTTGTAGACGTGTAGATATCATAGAGACACTGCTGCACCAAATAATTTCATTGGTGTTCCAACCCTAGAATTGGAAATAAAAAAAAATTGAAACATTGGAGTCAGTTTCCAATACAATGAGAAGGTACGTGGAAATTTATGAATTTATTTTGTAAAAGGTATTCTCAAGACTTAATCACATCATAGGATTCAATTTGAAGTTGGTCATATATATTTCACATTTACACTTAGCCTCAATAATGTATTAATTTAGTAGATTCATCTATTATCAAATTTAATTTATATTTTCTGTACATGGAATGATGTCTAAAATAAACAGAAAATGCATGCATTGCTAATTTACACATGAGAATGTTGGATGTCATTATAGTTATGAAATGCCTTATTTCACGGTGTAATACACTTAAACACCCTTGGCACTATTAAACTTATTTTCTATTCCATGCATACTTTATATTACTGTGATGAAACACCATTTCCAATGTAATTTATACCTGAAAGCAATTTATGTGACATTTAATGGGTTTAGAGTGTTGGATTCCATGACCATTTTGGGAAGCAATATGGCAATAGGCAGACATGTTGCTGGAGCAGTACTGAGAAAATATACCTTGAAACATAACCATAGGACACAGAGATGTAATTGGTCATGGGCTAAAATTTTGAAACCTCAAAACTCACCCTCCTCCAGATACCTCCTTCAAACTTATGCCTATAAATATTGCTAACATATCTTCTGAATGTGGACCAGGTATTCAAAGATATGAATGTTTTTGTCCATCTCATTCAAACCACCACACAGAAAATTCTTTTTAGTTTGTAAATTGTAGAAACGTATTTTCTTTTTCTAAAGTACTTGAGTCTAATATAAGCAAAAATACTTTATATTAATAAATAGAACAATTTGCAAAATTAGAATAGATATTGTTAAATGACTTGATTGAAAAAATATGGTAGTCAACTTGTATGAGTCCATATTTTTACTTATTATGCTTCTACTTACATGACTGATGCTTTCATTTAGGACATGGGTCTGCAAATTAAAACAAAAATGATAACTTAATAGATTATTTAATCCATATTTCTCAACATTACATTGGAATTAAAAAGAAATCCAACAACTCTTCTGGTATCAGTTTATTCTACATTGTAGAACAGTGATTTACCTGCTTGGGAGACATTTTGAATATTTGTAATAGGAATTGATTATTTCCGGTTTATGTTCAAATATTTGTTCCAGGATTCATCTGTGATATTTTCTCCTTTTGCTGAGTTTTATAGAAGGATAAAAAAGATTTCCATTAGAATATAACCCACACTCTGAATTAATTAAACTTTTCTGTCAGTTTTTAAATCCTAACACATCTCCCTCCAAAACCAGAATGGGGATACCCCTCAGTATATAAACTCAGAATACATGTGAATGTCTCATAAACACCATCTTGCTAATTCTTCAGTTTTTATACTAAGGCAAATATTAGAGAAAATGTCTCCAGCAATTTTTCCATTCCTAATGATGTGATTATTTGAAGCCAAATCAGGACATTTTAATGTTTTTACCTGATATTTGGAAGTATCCCAATAACATATCTTTCTATATTACCTGTCTTTCCCTGAACTGTAGTGCCCATATCTTGGTGTTCTTGAAGAAAAATTAGAATATGAAGTAAATAATCTGTAGATTTTATTTTGTACACTTAATTTATTCATATTTTCTAAAATATTATAATATCATGAATACTTAAACATATGTTTTCTCAGAATAAATTTGCAGAACCTGATATGAATATATAGATTTAATATCAGGACCATTATAATTATTATACAGATGAACTGGTGAATTGAGAAAATATTAAGGCTAAATTATTTAGGATCTTGTATCTGGACAACTGAATCTAAGGAGAAGTAAACATTTAATTGAACAAATTAGATTTGTCACTCTTTAAATAGTTATAAGGACATACAATTATGGTTATTGGGATTGTTCAGTCATGATGACTGCCAACCAATTAACTGATACTGGTCAAATGTAACGTGCAGATATATATTATGAAAACAGTACAAGAATTCAGTGAATTCTAATCGGTTAATGCCTCCTGGTACCT
Organism: Cricetomys ansorgei; assembly: GCA_026225945.1. Lineage (NCBI taxonomy): Eukaryota > Metazoa > Chordata > Mammalia > Rodentia > Nesomyidae > Cricetomys > Cricetomys ansorgei. The sequence continues at coordinate 669,521 of JAMJFZ010001949.1, read as the reverse complement.
ATTCATATTCTAAAAATTGTGTGTTATTCATTTCAAGACGGTTATATCTACCCAGGAGTAATTGTATACCCATTGAATAGGCAATATAACATTCTTCGGTAGTCATGATAATGTTTGAAAACACATGAGTGTTTAGATTATATCTGCATCAGTATATTTAATGCACAGAAATTACAGAAAAAGTTTCCATCTAAGTAATAATTTTAGAATACGTTTCATTTTTTTACCTCTGTTTCGATGAGCCTATTGTTTCATATTACTCTGTGTTGTCAAAAGTATATGGCATTTAATCTCCTATTTTGTCTGTTGAGGTAAGAATGAATGAAAAATAAGTTTTTGCATTTTGTGTCTTCTCAATTTCTTTTACTGAAAAACACTATTAATTTTATTTTTTAAAGCTTTGAAGTACATGCTTGGGTGTATATTTTATAGTTCAGAGATTCAGTGTAGAAACTCTAATAAGTACATGAGAAAATATGTTAATATACTGCTTAATATCTATTAAATACAGCATAGTTCTTTATAAAGTATATTATTCAGAGCAGTCTGAAGAGTTATTGTATCAATTTTGATTCAGGATCATATATGAATTTAATATGTTATAATTCCTGTTTTATGGATAATGAATGGTATATTTTGTTCCAATCACTCAATTATATCTATCATAAATATGGTAATATTTTTGTAAATGTGCATGTGTGAAGTTTTGAGGATTTGTTTGTGAATGTGAGTGTTCATGTTCTTCAATAAACAAGTGAAAGTTAGAGTAAAATATAATTCATTCTCTCTGTATAATGTCTGGCTGTGGATTTCTGCACCAACATTCATCTGCTGTCAGAAGAAGCCTCCCTGTTGAAGCTCAGGGGGAAGAAAGATCATAAGAGTCAGAGGGATTTGAGGACACCAGGAGTATATAGCCCATTGAAACAACTAAGTGGGGCTTATATGGGCTCAAATACTTAAGGGACAAACACGGAGCCTGTGTAGGTCTGTACCAAGAACTCAGCCTATGTGTTATGACTGTTCATCTCTTTTTTATTAGACCCCGAACAGTGTACATTGTTGTATCTCTGACTCTCTTGCTTGTTCTTGTTACTCTTTTATCTTCTATAGGTTTACTTTGTGTAGCCTCAATATGAAGGCTTTTGCCTTGTCGTATTATGTCTTCTTTAGTTATTTGGTTGTTTTTTTCTTGGAATTCTGTTCTTTTCTGAAGGGAAACACAAGGGAAGTGGATCTAGACAACAGAATAGGTGTGAGGGATTTGAGAGGAATAGATGGAGGGAAAATTGTGTTTAGGATGTGTTGTATGAGAGATGAATCTATGCTCAAGGGAAACATTAGGATTCATTTCTCTCTATTCTCCTAGACTAAGAAGATATTTCATCTCCACTCTACAAGCAAGATCCTCCTAACAACCAGTTTCTCATTATTTTCTGGCCTCCATGACCCATATCACCATAGGAGCACTAGAATAAAACACACAATGTACAATTTCTGCATTTTCTTGAGTTATTAACATTTGAACTCAAGATATCAGGAATGTACAGCAAAAATTTTAAGCTCTTATCTATTTGCTCAGTCCAACAGGCATAATTTCATCTCTTTCTGGAAAGGAGTGGAACTATCGGAATGGAGATCTTAAGGAAAATCCGGCACTGGCTATGAAAACAAATTCAATTTTCAAAAATACCTTCTTACTTATTAATTTATTTTTAATAAAGCTAGAGAACTGCATTTTTTCTTAGCTGTAATTTGATCTGTAATTTGATGATCCACTCTTTTTCCTGCTGGAAGTCTCTACAGTGCTTATTTAAAAAAATAGCCATCATTTTTTTCATGCAGAACATAAAATCATTATCATTCATCACATAAGTTCATTCATGTTGTCAAATAAAATATTAATTAATTTCAAGGTTAAAAACAGACAATGATTATGCTGTATCCACATCTCTTCAAATTTTTAAGTTTATATCACTTGAAAATGTCACAACTAATTCACTCTTACCAGCCCTCTTTTCATTCTATAAGGACTATGAGATGTTTGCTAATAGAAACTGTATTACATGCATTGATTTGATATTTCAATTGATTCAAACAAAGTAAATATAGTGAATAGTGTAGATATTGTAGAAAATATGGCAGGCGGATACAATTGTCATTTATTTTTAGTTTTCAGGCAAATTTAATACCATTTATTTATCAACAAATATATTGGAACAAATAGAAGGAAATGGTCAAGCAAGGATGTTCATGTGAGAAATTAAGATATATAATATGTAGAATTTATAATATGAAGAATGAATGTGACTTTCTATGTCAGGTAAGCAAAATTCATCCAGAACAAAAAAAAGGCAATTTAAAGTGTGAGATTTGCCATATCTGGCATGTAGGATGATTTTTATTAAATAAATCATCATTTTTCACTTACTTCTCAACTTATATAACTTATAAAATGTATCTGAAACCCACTTCCTCTCTTTCCAGACCCCTATTTTCCTCCATCTCCCTTCCTACTCAGATTTACCCCTTTCATAATCTACAAACATCCAGGCTCACAGGGATTCAGCACAATCAAGGCATGCCATCATGGGAAGTAATGAGGCCAACAACTAATCTTTATGTCAAATTTTGACCAGGAAGTTCAGCTGCAAAAAAGGTGTCTAGGGAAGGTCAAACTATCAGAGACCCCCACTCCAGTTTGTAGGTAGTTTCCAAAGACACCAATCAAGACAGCCATAAGATGTATTTAGGAGGGACTCTAGGTTGTGTGTGTATGGATTTAGACACTGTGGGCCCCTTAAAAGGCTAATCAGATCACAAAGTGTGGCTATTTCTACTGGTATCCTAAGCCACTCTGATGAATGTCATCACCCCTTTCCATCTTCCATGGAATTCCCAGACCTCTGCATGATGTTTTGTGCTGGAACTATAGAAATTTGGCCATAGGCCTTTAGGTATGCTCCTCGCAGTTGCTGGAGGGGGCCTTCTGGGTGAGGACTTGGTTAGTTACCAATATATAAGCAGGGTATGACAGAATTAGAAATTAACTCTGTGTTATGCAATCTTTAATTCCTGTAACCTTCTGTAGTTTCTGGGAAGTGTTTCGTACATTGGCATGAAGTTGTGCCTTTCTGTTGAAAAAGAGGATAATATTTGACAGATAAGTCATAATTCAGAGACTTTGTGAGTAGGATGGTGTCCCAGTCTTGTCATTGGAATACTTACCTGACCAAAGGAGATGGCCTGTGCAGGCTCCCTATGCTAGACAACTAGGGATCCCTGCTGGGGTCTACATCATAGATTCTCATGAGTTTATACTACACTGGGTCTCCCAATTTGTCCCACATTTCTTGTCCTTTCTGCATATATTCTCTCCCGCTCTCCCTTTCTGCCCGGTAGACTACTCTACTCCCATTTCCACCCTTGTCTAACCTCCCTGAACCTAATGTTGTAATTTCACTTTACCAGGGAGATCACTGTGTTCATACTTGGGCCCTCCTTATTAAGTGATATTTTATATCTATGTATATTAGTACTATTTTCCTATGCTTAGCATTAGTATCCTCATATAAGTGAGTACAGAATATATTTGTCTTTCTAGGACTTTTTTCTCACTCAGCATTATTTTTTTTCTTAGGTTTCATCCATTTGCCAGCAAAGTCAATGATGTCATTTTATTAAAAGTTGAGTAATGCTCCATTGTGTAAATGTAACACAATTTCCTTAGTTGAGCTACATCAAGGTAATTTCCATTTCCTGGGTATTATGATGAAACTGCTATGAACATTTGTGAACATGTATCCTTTTGTTAGTATGGAGCATCCTTTGAGTATGTGCCCAGAACGGTATAGCAAGGTGTTCAGATACGACAACTTCCAAATTCCTAAGGAATGATATATTGATTTCTAAAATGGCTACAGAAGTTTCAATTCCAGCATCAAGTAGGAGTGTTACTCTTTATTCACATTCAAAACAGCATTCTACTTTGTGTTACTGATCTTAGTCATTCTGACAGGTGTAAGATGGAATCTAGAAGTGGTTTCGATTTGGATATCTCTTATTGCTATGAATGACAGACATTTCTTTAGGTGTTTCTCAGCATTTTTAGATAGCTATTTTGAGAATTCTTTGTCTAGATCTATAACCCATTTTTTAAATTTAATTTTATTGATGTCTACTTTCTTGAGTTCTTTCTATATTTTAGGTATTATGCCTTTATCTGATGTGGAGTTGGTAAATATCTTTTCCCATATTTTCGGTTGCCAGTTTATCTCACAGTGTCTTTTGCCTTACAGAAGCATTTCATTTGGTCCCATTTAAAAATCTTTGTTCATAGTGCGCACGCTATAAGTTTTCTGTTCAGAAAGCTGTCGCCTGTGCCAATATGTCCCAAATTTCTCTTTTATCATGTTCAATATATATGGTTTTATGTCCATAAACCACTTGGACTTGAATTTTGTGTATTATGATGAATATGAATCAGCTTGCATTTTTCCACAGTTAGCCACCCAATTAGATCAGTACCATTTGTTAAAGATGCTTTCTTTATTTCTATTTTATACCTATCAATTCTTTATCGCAGGTCAGGAGTCCCTAAGTTCATGGGTCTATGTCTACATCTGCAATTTAGTTCGACTGATGAACATATCTGATTTTATGCAAGTACTGTGCTGTTTTCATACCTCTTGTTGTGTAGTATAGATTTAGATCAGGAATAGTGATGACTCAAGACTTTTTTTTTTTCAGGTTTATTTTGGGTACTCTGGATTTTGCTTTTCCAGAGGAATTTGAGTATGTTTCCTTAAAAGTCGATGAAGCATTGCATTGAGATTTTCAAAGGGATTGAGTTGAATCTGTGGATTGCCTTTGGTTAGATTACAATATTTACTATGTTGATCCTACCATTCCATGTGAATGGATATCTTTCCACTCTGAGATTTTCAATTTCTCTCTTATAGGTCTTAAAATTTTTCACATACAAGTCTTTCATTTACATGGTTAGACTCAGCCCCAGGATATTGTTTGTTATCTGTGGATATTTTGAAGGGACTTGTTTCAGTGATTTCTTTCTCAAGTCATTCTTCATTTGTATATAGGCGGTTTACTGATTTTTTGACTTTATCTTATTGTCTGCCATTTGAAGAAGTTGTTTAACAGTGATAAGATTTCCTTAGTAGAATTTTGGAGTCACTTATAAATACTATCATATCATCTGCAAATAATGATACACTGAATTTCTTTTTCCATATTCCATTAAGGTGATTACCTAATAGTTGTCTTGTTGCTCTAGCTAAGACTTTAAGTATTATATTGAATAGGTAGAAATAACAACTTTATCTTGTTCCTCATTTAAGTACACTTTCTTTGAGCTTATCTCCATTTATTTGATGCTGGCTGTAAGGTTGCTGTAAAATTCCTTTATTATGTTTAGGTATGTTCCTTGTATCTCTAATGTCTCAAAGACTTCTTTCATGTAGGGTTTTGGATTTCATCACAGACTTTTTCTGTATCTAGTAAAATGATCATGTGTCTTTATTCCACTTTATTTCTATGGTGGATTACATCAACTGATTTTGGTATGTTGAACCAACCATTATTCCCTGGGATAAAGCCTGCTTGATAATGGTGGTTGACCTTCAAGATGTGTTGCTGGATATGGTTTGCCAGTAGTTAGCTGAGTATTTTTACATTGATTTGTTCATGAGGGAAATTGGTCTGGAATTCTCTTTCTCTGTTGAATTCATGAGTGGTTTGGTTATCAGGATGACTGGGGACTTGTAGATTGAGTTTAGCAGCCTTTCACCTGTTTCTAGTTTGTAGAATACTTTGATGATTATTGTAGCAGTATACCAGCTGTTGTTACTCAACAAGAAGGACATGGAGGCATTCCCATTGGTGCAGACTTTGCAAGAATACAGCAGAAGGAACCACCATAATTGCAGACAACATACTCAAGAATGGAATAGTGAGCATCTGAACTCACTTATTTTTACTGGTGCAGAATTCCTCATGTGTTCTACTGAGTCATGTACAGATTATAAGGATTGAACTATCACACACATTAATGCAAGACCTGCAGGTAAAAGAAAATGTCAAGGATTATGCAGCACCCCACCCATCAGTGTACATAGTAGTTATTTTAAATATGACTCAAAATAATCTTCGAAAAACAGAATTGATATTAACTCTTCTGTTAATATCTGATAGAATTATGCATTAAAACTATTTGTCCCTGTCCTTATTTGCTTGCTTATTTTTTAGGAATACTTTTAAAGATTGCATCTATTTCCTTGTGTTTATTGGTCTATTCAAATTATCTGATCTTTAACTAACTTTTGGTAGGTGGTCTCCCTAGAGAAAACTGTCTATTACTTTTAGATTTTCAAATCTTGTGGCACAAAGGTTTTCAAAGTATGTCCTAATGATTCTTTAGACTTCCTCATTGTCTGTATTTATATACCTCTTTTTGTCTCTGATTTTGTTAAGTTGGATATTCTTTATCCATCTTTTAATTAGTTTGAATAGGAGTTTGTCTATCTTATTGATTTTCTCAAAGATCCAACTCTTTGTTCCACTGAGTCTTTAATGTTTTCTCTTTATTCCTATTTTATTCATTTCAGCCCTCAGACTTATTACTTCTTTTATCGTGTTCAGCTTGGATTTGGTTAGTTCTTTTTGTGAAAAATCTTCCAGATATGCTGCTGTTTTGTTAGCATGCAATCTGTCAACTCATTTTGTGAGTTATTTTGAACTACATTTTTTCCTTTTAGCAGTGCTAGAAATGTAAATTTTTAATTGGAGTTATCATATTCCTGATTGTTTAGGAGTCATGCTATAACTCATTATATTCAGAATACAATATAAATATCATAAATATTTTTACAAGGCTCAGGGATAGAAAGTTTTGAATGAATTTCCTTACTTTTATCAAATGTCAGAAGATGGAAAGAAATGAATCTCCGCATTTAAATTAAGATTTGTGAAATATCCGATAATAATAATGATTCAGTCTTGAATTCGTAAATATATCTTTGCAGCCTAAGTCTCAAGACATCTAAGATTTCTTTATATTCAACACATACTTAAGCATGTCATAGACAGGTTGTTTCTTCTGCTTTGTCCTAGCATGTTCACGGATATAAGCTTGCAGCAAAATATGTGATTTTCCATGAATTTTATTTATCTTTGAGATCTATATTGAAAAAAAAATTAAAGCAGAAATGAATACCAGGATTTGGTCTGCATGCCTTTAATGTCAGCAATCATCAGTCACAGGAAGGCAGATCTTTGTTAATTCCTGTACAGCTTGGACTACTGACTGAGTTTCAGTACAGGTAGAGTTACAACAGAAACCCTGACTCTAAAAATATAATATAAATGAAAGAATAAAAGTAGTAATGGTATTCTTTAGTCACAAGCTGTCATATTTCTGGGGGACTGTAGAATAACAGAAGATATAAATATAAGAGTCTGATCTCATCAGATAACACTACTCATTTCATAGAGTATGAAGGATAGTCACAGCAGGATTGAAGTACTTACATGGGGTAAGTAAATACTTGTAGTTTATATAGGAAGTATGAGGAATGAGAAGTTAAACGTAGCTGGAAGAGTGTAAGAGACTGCATTCTCTACTTCCTGACACAGGATTATAAAGAGCAGAGAAGGGAGGATGTACATATTTTTAGTTTATATGGGAAATTTCAGGAAGAAGCAAAATGTAACTGGCAGAGTGCAAGAGTCTGCATTCTCTACTTCCTGGCATAGGATTATAAAGAGCAGAGGAGGGGGAAATAGATACTTGTTGTTTATATAGGAAGTTTGAGGTATAAGAAGGTAAATATAACTAGAATTGAGGAAGAGTCTGCATTCTCTGTTTCCTGACACATAGTTACCAAGAGCACAGGGGCTAGCCAATCTTAGGAGAAGCAGGCTTTGCGACTTAGTAAAAACAGTAGACAATGTGACCCAGTGTAGCTTCTATTTCTATTTTCATCTTCCATGGTACAAATCTATGTCTTCACTGAGTAGGTGGAATAGTAGGGATGAAAATATTTAATATGAATTTATATTTTTGTGGGTAAAAGAATCTCACATTCTACCTTATGAAGTTTTATAAACTGGATTATATAATGAAGTTCCAGATTCTTTCAAACAGTACACATTATTTAGTGTATATTGTAGCCAGGTTGGAATGAAGAATAACAGGAGGCTAGGTTGAGATCTCCCCATGAATAAAAAAACAAACAAAAAAACTTAGTGTTTTTTGGTTGTTTTGGTTTTGTTTTCTTTCATGTGAGTAACACATAATGATGTGTTCTTCAGTATAGATAGTTTGGAATCCATGGTGGTTGATGAACAAAGTTAAATTTATGAGCAGAAGGAAGAATGTCAGCAGCATTACCTCAGCAAGTGAGACTGTTATATCAAAAAGGGAAGAACTGAAGCAGCAGGAATAAGGTTTCTATGAAATTGAAATAATACTTAGAATTAATATTGCAGGTTTGGATACGGTTTCAGTAGGCTAGATGCAAGTTTTCAATTTGTATTTCTTGAAATTGTTTATTTACACAACTCTGTTACATCATTAAAACCTGTCTTTTTCCAGCTATCAGAATGTTGGTGACAATGAGTGACTGAGTTAGTCAATTACAATGAGGATGGAGGGTCTGGATATTTATCATGGAGGCTAAGGTTTTCAATATGGCTTCAAGGAATGGAAAGTTTCTTGTTGAAAGTTAACATATTAAAACTGAATGGTAATTTTATAATTAATTTTTCCATTTTTTGTTTAATTTAGGAAATCTCGGACATGCTATAAGCACACAACTATTGCACATACAACGTTTCCATTTGAATGTTTTCGCTTACGTAACTATAATTGCTTCTAGGGTGGATACACAAAACCATCTTTATAGTGCTTACAACATTATAGTCTATTACATTTTTCTTCAATGTATCAAGCATTTGTGTGATTTTCTTTACTGTGTCCCACTCCAGGTTATTAACGTAATATGAAATGCAAGGAAAAGATAAGAGGAGATTGTAGCACTGGCCTCTGGGCAGTTATAGAAGGATATCATAACTTTCCAGAAATAAACTACAGAAATAATGCTGCCAGAAGTAGGTAGAGTAGCCGAAAATAATTTTATTTATTGATGCTCATCAAGTAGGACACTTAGCTCTTTTTCTAATCTTGTACAAACTTTGATTTGTGGCAAAAATTATGTACACAGTCAGTAAAGTCACTTTATATCCTCACACTTTATTGGTATGAACTTTCTCTTACACTGTTGGATAAATGAATCTTAGAAAAATGTTTCTACATTTAATAGTGTGGAAATGATCTAAATTTCATGAATTATTTTCTTAACATACTGTTTGTTGAAGTAATTTTAATGAGAGATTTTTCAATTATGGTTCATAATTTTATTGATATAGGGAAAAATGTTATATAAAATTTTGTCAGATTAACTTAATTTTTGAGAAAAACAACTTTATCAAATGTCTACTGTTTATAAATAGTAGTGTACATTTTGTACCCACTAGCATATATTCCTTTCATGTGAACACTATTATAGTATGAATGATAGTTTTAGCCTTCTCACTTTGTGACAAAAACTCATGATATGATCAACTTTCAATCCAAAAATTACAGTAAATATATTTCATTTTATGAGAGGACTCAAGCCTTGATTGATCTCAACTCTGACTCTCATCATTGGTTTTCAGAATGCATTATAAACCTGCATGCTTCCTATCTCTTAGACATCAAATATCATCATGAGTATGAATTTTATTGTATTCACATTGTGCCATTCACTTTGATATTCACAAAAGTTCCAAATTTCAAAATGGCCATGTCTACCACAATTTCATGTACATGTTGCCAATTACACATTGGCCAATGCTTTGAGTTCTCCCCAATCAACTTATCAGGAGTGATTTGTTAGAAACAATGCAAAATACCTGAATTAATCACGCAAAAGTTTTATGTGTGAAATAGACAAAAGTAAATATTATTTCTTTATACTGTATTCAAAATTGACTCTGAATACTTTTCCATTAAATATATGTCCAATAATTTTAAAGTGTTAAACCACATATGAAATTAAATAAATGTAACTAAATAAAAAGGCAAAAACTATTATGCAATATAAATTTCTAAATAAAATCTTTTCCAGAAGAAAATATTTTTTCTAGACAGGTAGTAGTGGTTCATGCTTTTTAATCCCAGCACTTGGGTTAGGGTGTATTCTGTATCAGGAAACAGCATCTTTTGACTTTTGATTATCAAAATTACCTGGATTATTTCACATATGTGACTGTGGCAATGGGTAAATCATATAATTTCATATGTGAGAAACATGCTATCTAGCTTTTACTTAGAAGAAAACTTTTTTCTGTAATTTCTGCACATTAAATATATTAATGCAGAAATCTAAACACTCATGTGTTTTCAAATATTATCTTGACTAAGGAAGAATCTTGCATTACCTATGCAGTAGTTATAAACTTTCTCCTTGATAGATATAACTGTCATAAAATAAATAACACACAATCCTTAGAATATGAATTGGTACCAGAATGCAGTAACCAATTAGAATTCACTGAAGTTCTTGTACTCTTTTCATGATATATATCTACACATAACATCAGACCATTATCAGTTAATTGGTTGGCAGTCATCACGACTGAACAATCCCAAAACTATAATTCTATGTCCTTATAACTATTTGAAGAGTGACAAAGCTAATTTGTTCAATTAAATATTAACTTCTCTTTAGATTCAGTTGTCCAGATATAAGTTCCTAAAACATAAAACAATGAGATTATTTGGTGCAGCAGTGTCTCTATGATATCTACACGTCTACAAAATAAATGTAATTTTAGAAACATCTGTCTATTACTATACAACATTTTTTTTCTGTCTAGTCTTGATTTAGAAATTTCTATGAATCCTTTTCCAATTCTTGGCAATGTTGGCTTCATATAAAATAAAATGAAGATTTCACATACTTGTATATGTGCTTTGAGTTAAAGTGATTAATTGGTATCATTTGGTAGTTTCTACAGAGAACCTTCATAGAGCCCATCTATAAATGTCATTTATTATTTGGATACATCTGTGAATTTTTAGTGTCTTTTTAAGAGTTGAGCTTAGCAATTGAGAAACGGTATCTGTGTATATTTTGATATATATTAGTAGTACTCTCACATCTCTGTTTCCCTATGATTCATTTTCTCTTTACTACCTTTCTCAGACAACATCCAAGATGGTTTCTTTTGCACTATAACAGTGGCTATTTCAATCTACTTTTTGTAGAAGTGAAATGCATGGAGTATATACTATTGACAACGTCTGAGGTTTTTAGCATGTGACACGGTGGGCATGAATCTCCACTCTGTAGATAGGGAGAATGCAACAGGTACTAGAATAAAGAGTAAAGTTCCAGGATATGGTGTTGCAAATGACAAAGTGGCTCCAATCACTTTTTCAGAAATGGGATCTTCCTCTACTCGTTGGGAAGGTTGGGGAGATGCCAGGGCTACTGGTATTAATGGGAAATTTAGTTAACCACTTTAACATATGTGGAAGTTGTCATGTCATATTTAATGCAGCTACTCAGATCCAGAGAATTTATCACGTGATATATTCTAAAACACCACAGGTACATGTTTACTCCGATAGCACCCATTAGACAGATGACAGGCTTTCAGAAAACTATTTGTTTTTTTGATATGCACCTAGTAAAAACTGTGTGGATCTACAACCTAGCCTCACTGTCAAATTTTAATAGTAGTCTCACAGCTCTGTTTTCTTACACATGGGCCACATGTGTAAAAGAAGACTCTGTGATGTGCTCTGAATAAGAAATAATAGGTTGTAAACTCCAATAGGCAGGTACAGGCAGCAATAGAAGACCACCACTGAAAGGCAAATTCTCGTGAGACCAGAGTGCAGATGAGAGAACCACAGGCACTTGTGAAAATTTGTAAGTGTCCAGAGCAACGTTACCAAATGTAAAGAACCCTAAGCCCCTAGCCCATGTGTGCCAGAGCAGAGATGCCTTTGTGAAGAGTTGAAGATTAGATGAGCTTCTATTTAGTGGTTTCTAGGGCCAGGAAACCAAGAGCTTGTGAAAAACCTAAAGATTCCCCTGTAGTAGTTTCCTGTTACTGCAGCACTGGCACAGATAACAGGATTCCTGGAGCCTCTGCTGAAACTTGGGAGTCTCCTAACACAGCCTTTGTTATTGTGGAGTCACTAGAATAAGAAGTTCCTGTTGACCCTCATGTACATGTGAATCTTACAAAAGCCTCTTCAGAAGATGAGCTGGTAGGCCATAGAGATGGTTCAACGGATGCACGTGGCAATGCAGAGCCTGATACATATAAAGAATCAATGAAAGACCATTTGAAGGGATGTGGAAGTGTCTACATATCTTTGTGTAGGAGAAAGTTGTCCCTGAGTTTTTGGATCATGTAAAGTCACTCTTTCATGAATAGAAGTGCTTGGACACTTTCTGAATTTGTGGAAGTTTTGTGTGCCTTTCAGAAAGATAAGAGAAGTTCTAGATACTTTTAGAAACCTAAAGTCAAGGTCAAGATACCACTGATTAGGTATAAGTTTTATGAGGACTTCCAGGATAGGAGGTTAGCCGTTTCGGATCAGGAGAGTATTCAATCATGATCTGTTGTTGATGTACTCAAGTCTCCTTGTACTCAAGAAGCCTCTTTCATTCTGCCTGTTTTTTTTTTAAGAAAGTCATATGCCAACCTTTTTCTAGGTGGAGAATTGTGAGGTCTCCTGATTTAGAGGGGGATAGATGTGAAATTCCAAAGTGTCATTATAAAAATTGTGAACTAGCAAGATCCAAGAGATTTTGGTGCAAATGTTGAAAATGGTCCAGTCACTTGTGAAAATCAGGCAGGCTCCACCAAGACTCATACATTTCAGAGGATTTTCACGCTAGTTGTGTATAAGGATAAGACTGGAGTACCCATTTAGCAAATATTAAAGACACTATCTCATCTCTAATATAGGTTTTGTGGTACAATGTAATCTCAAGAAAACATGAAAAAATCTAGAGACTCACAAGTTCATGAGTAATCTGACAGCATATCTTGAACAGATGGCAGGCTTCTGAAATGCTCCTGATCATATTGATAAGCATGAAGTAACCACTTCATTTGAGTATCCGGAAACACTACTAGCCCCTCAGGAGGAGTTAAGGACATACATATATGTGAGTAATTATTATCCTTAAAGAGCTCTAGCCAAAGAGAAGCTGTTAAGTAAGAGATACCCACACTCAGATGCAAAATTATCTGTCTACATGTGACAATTTCAGCAACACAAAAAAGAGGTGTAGACTGGTCCAAAGCTCCTCATGTAGGTTCTTGAAATCATAGGTGACATTGGAAATTTCACATTTTTTCTAGGTCATGAGTATAGTATATCACAAAGTCATCACAAACATTGAAGTCATGTTTGAAACTCTCAAGTACCCTTCTCATATAGAGAGTAAATTTTAGAGATTCAAAAGAAGGAAGGTTAAGTTTAAGAACTTATTTATCTGAAATTTTAGGTATGAGTCCACTTAGGGCAGGAGAGTCCAGTTGGAAGCTGTGTTGATCTAACCAGGTGATATTGACCCCACATTGTTTGCAGAATGCCTGTTTGGATGTGGTTTGTGATAATGGTAACATATGCCCCTCCTTTACTAGGAGATTATGTGAGATCCATTTTGTTTTGGGAGTTTATTTCTTGTTCTGCTTACATAACTTTAAAATAATTGTGTTATATATTGTTGGGGTAAGGGTTGTGTCAGCCTTGGCAGTTTGTATTATCTGCAGGAGTTGGTTTTATGTAAATCTATGATGAAGATGTCTTCTCCCTCATAATGTGCATCAGCTCACTGCTATCTAGCAGTGCCACTGTAGAAGAGCGAAGTTGCTGTGGAGGGGTTCTTGTATGCTTCCACAGTACTGTGGTAACAAACATAGGACATTTATGTAAGGCCTTTAAATCCCACCTTAAATGTAACAGGATTAAAGGATTGAGAGATACTCTTTGTCCTTGAGCTATGCATAGTAAAGGATACATACCTGGATTATAGGATGAGGCTAATAGTTTGGCTTCTTTATGTAATCAAACATGTCTCTGGATTGGGGGTGTCAGAATTTATCATCAAGAGAACATCTGAGGAGCTTCTGTATAGGTAGAAACACCAAATGTTAGGCAATCCATATTCCATTGTCCAGTATGTCACTTGCCATGACAGGTGGTTCCCTTTGTATAGACCTGAAAGGGTTTTCTCACATAAAAGTATCTCCTTACCTTTTTTGCTGAGTGGCAAAGTACCTATGGGCTATACCACAGCATATGAAGTGTAGGTAGAAAAATCCATGTTGCTGGTATGATCAGTGACAGAAGAACTTGGAAAAATTGTAAAAATCCAACAAACCATGGTGCACATGAAGTAGAGGCCCGAGTAGTGTGTTGTTGTTAGTAGTTTCCACAGCTCCTCCAAGGTCACTGACATATATGGGAAAACTAACAGAATCCTGTTAACAATCATTGGACAAATGTCATCTTTCTGTATTCTTCTATCCTGAAAAGGAGATGTTTGTGAAAGACCCTAAATCCTCCTGTATAAACCAGTCCTGTTATTACATCTCTTTTGGCAATATTGAGCAAATCTTCCAAAAGCATAAAATCTCCCAGAATACTCCCATAAATGTGGAATGTCAGCAGACAACCCCATAAGTATGGGAAGGTTTACTAGACTAGGTTTGCATGTTTGTTCTTGCCAAGGCACATCAAGAAGATGTGATGGTATTCCTGAGTGGCATTCACATGGGGCTCCACATATTCTGATGTATGTAGACACAAACCTGGAACAGCCCTTGTAGCTATTTCTAAGATTATATCACTGTGTAATTGTGGGCTGCTTTTGAGTCAAGTATATATTATTTCACAACTTCTTCTTTGTAAATAAAAGTCTTGGAGCCTTCCTATGTACTTTGAAATACCACAGTCTATTTTTAATGATAAGAGAATGTCAATAGACTTTAAGGAAGGTAGGGTAAGAAAAAGATACTGTATGTCAGATGTTTAGATTTTGAACTCTCACTGTTTAAGAAGCACATATATATTGCCTTCTAGGTCAACAAATTGTTGATTTAAGCTATTGTGATCTAATGATTATTAAAAGACCCCTTTCACAAGGGTGCATGTTTCAGTGGAAACTGCAGATATGGCAGAAGCTTTTTGAAAAGAGGTGGAATATTGGAGAGCCCATAGGGTAGTAGTAACTTTAGAGTCTTTTGGTAGGATGATGTATATTTTAAACAGCATTGGGCAGAGGATAATTTTCTAAGTTGTATGGGGGATAACTCGAATGTCTATGATCCCCTTGGCTACAGTAGAAAAATGAGGGGATTTTCATGAGAAAATGAAATGAAGTGAAAAAGTATGACTTCTCCTTCGAGATGTGTATCGAAGTTGTCAGCAACCTATGGGCAGATGTTCAAATTAACGTTAATATCTGGAATAGATTTGAATGTCCTTTAAAACAGTTTGATAGAAGGGGTAATTTTCAATGACCCTTAAGAATGCAGAGGAATTTCAGTTTCAGGTGGGTCACCAGATATGGTCAAGGTACCGTACTTTTGAGAGACGCTCTCCTTCTTTAAAATGTGGATATGTATAGAAAGGCAAGTGTGCAGAGCTCAAGTGAGTGTTGTCCTCAGAAAGTGAACAAATTTCTAGACGGTTACTCAGAATTACTGCTCTCTGGCTGGCTCACAGTGTCTGGTTCTGTGTTACTTAAGTAGCATGGCTTGATGGAAGCAACAGCAAAGACACACAAGCTTTGAGAAGGAGGATGGAATACCGAGACAAAGCCCATGACCAGGGTTTGTGGAAAGGGGAACATTTTTAGGATATCATAAAACGCTTTGGATACTATATTTTCTCATGCCTCATAAAAAGTGAAGCAACATTAATTAGTTAATGATTAATGACCTCGCTTGTGCTTCATACAAATGTCTGTTATCTGATGCCTAGAGTACTTTCAGGGGTGCAGTGATTATGCTAATTTCTCATTTTAATGTTACTACATCGAGAAGGCTTCCAATGTTTAAGTCAACCATGGGAGTAGTAACATCTGTTTTACAAGTTATCATAGCAGGAAACCTTAGCTCAAATATCAAGCTACATTTGGGACAACTTTGTCTTAATGATAAGTGATTATATCCTATGTTTCCTGGACAGTCATCCTCATGTGGATGGATTCTTTTTTATAGCAGGTTTGTACACTTTGGGCTTACTCTCCATGTTTGTTGTTATTTTTGCAACTTCATGAAAATATCAGGGAAATGCATTACTTTTTATAGAGTGCAGTTTGAGTCATAGTAGAGAGCATGGGTAGTCAGTAAATTGTGGATTTGAATTGTTTCCTATTTTGTCTAATTATGAAAAAATAAAAATAAAAAGTAGATATTGGCAAGGAGATGTTTTAAAGGGTTATGAAACCATTGAGCAAGAATGAATGTCATAATTTGAGGCCAATTCCACTAATGTAAAGCTATGGATGTCAGTTTGCAACATTACATTCACTCATGGTTTTACAGGGATAAATACATTCAAGTTGATATTGACAGATAGATCTGACAGAGGAGAGCAGAAGAAGGAAGAGAGAGGAAATGGAAGAGAAGGAAATGGATTAGGCGATAGGAGGGCGAGGAGAAAAAGGATTGAAGAGGAGGATTAAACATATACAGGGGCTAAGAAAGAACAACTAAAGAACAACAGAAACTAGGAGAATGTCATGTCTTATAAGTCAACAGAAAGCTGTGTCCCAAGAAAAAGCAATGCGGTCGCTGGAGGGGTGCCTCAGAAGTTAAAAGCACTGGCTGCTCTTGCAGAGGACCCACGTTTGGTTTCCAGTACACACATGGCATCTCACAATTATCTGTAAATACAGTTTCACAGAACTCAATGCAATTGAGAGCATTGCATGCATGTGCTACACTTATATACACAGGGAAAACACTTACACCTATGAAATAAAAATAAAAATAAAATCGTTTTAACTAATGGAAAAGCAGGATGGCAAGGTTAAAAAACACAGTAACAGGTATTGTCAGAATAACTACCACCTGTCTTTCCACGTCAGAAGTTGCAACTCACTGTTTTGTATGAGGAAGTAATGAATTTTACTTTCAGTTTTGCCAGTTTCTTAGGTGTTTGTCTTCTGCTTGGCCCTTTCTCATGCTGCTGCTAGTTGGCTTGGTTATATAGATTCTGATCATAGTAATTTTATCTTTATTATGGTACTATCCATAACAACAGTAGTGATTTTGTGGTATTATCCATAGCAACAGAGGTGATTTTCCCAAAGGTAATGCCGCTCAGATAAACTGTGTTTCAGTTGAAAATCTAGAAAGAATAATTAAAAATCATGTATAGTTACAAAAATTAGGTCTTTTTCATGTAGAGTTATAGTATTAGATTATGATTTCACTAGTTGTCTTAGAATCAATAATCTTTGAGATGTTAGCAGCATAAGATATAAAATAAAAATAAGAGAACTTACTTTTGCTAGTTATTTGTTTTTGGTCAGGGATAGAAAGCAAGAACAAATAAAACTTAATTGCCAGGGCCCTCGAGTTTTATCTATGAAAGACAGGACAGATCATGATCAAGAAATATCAAATGAGTTTCAGTGGCCAATGTTAATTTTGAACTTTCTTGATCAAAAATAAAATTTATTCTTCTTTGGTTTCTATAATTAAACATTTGCTCATGAGTTTGGGGTGATCCTTGTGTACATAAAGCTGTGCAGCAGATTCTTCTTTTACCTAAGAAAATTCCAGAAAAAAAAGAAAAAAGTTTACTTGTTATAACAAACTTGTCTTAATATATTAGCTAAATGAAAACGGTTTAGTTAGAATAACATGAGTTATATTCATTCCCTAGCAACTGCAAGACTGCTACCGGTCTGCAACAATGGAATCTGGTCATAAAATTAGTTGGCTTCCATAAACTCTGTTAATCTACAACAGAAAAAGTATTGATTTTAGATGTCTTTTGTAGAGAAAACAATAAGTGTTCAGTTGTGAGTTTAAGATAACTTGTTCTTTAACAAAATAAAGCACTTAATCACTAAAATATAAAACTTGTAATCATTAAGTGAAGGTATTTTATGATTAAGATGTGGTTGTAGTATGAATTTACTCGATAAGAGGCTTTCTAAAAATGCTATAATGTACATCAAAAAGCAGAGAGATATCAGAGAAGTAGAGAGAAAGAGAAATAGAAAGATGGAGAGAAGTAGAGAAGGACAGAAGTAGAGAAAAATCAATAATAAAGAGAAAAACTTGTTCCCATCTATAAGACGTGATGTTTTATTCATATTATGCACACACTCTCAGACTCTCGCTCCCAGGTCACTGAAATCCTACCAGAGTTGGATCTCACAAAGATATTACTGGTGACATGTAGAAATTAGAAAGCTCATGTCTTGCATGCTACAGCCAGTCAGAGAAGTATTTTGGTATCTTCTAAAATCGAGGGGTAACATACCACCCCGAAGTCACTAATTTTTGTTCCATAAAATACAGGTCCACATAAAAATTATACACAAAGGATTAGAGAGGTAGCTCAGGAGTTAAAAGAACTTTATGAGTACCCAAGATTCTGTTTGCAGCTCTCAAGCTAATATAAGTCCAGTTCCAGGGGATCTAAGGTCATCGTTTGACCTCCTTGGGCTCCATGCACACAGGTGGTACACAAATATACAAGCTGAAAAAACATAAATGAATTTTTAAATACAAAATCCAACTTGTTCAGGATGCTGTGATTTTACCTCTCAAACTCACTGCCATAACTTTGCTTCTGTTGATTCCTTCTTGTTTATCTAGTAACTTCTAAATTAACGTTGTCCAGAATAGAATGTCCCAGGCTGGTAGTTACTGTGGGTAGAAGCCTATGAACCAAATGAGAGTTTGGAAGCCCAAACCTGTGTAGTTTGTCCTCAGGAGAAAGTACATTTTTATAGCAGTTCACTTCTAGCTCCCATGTATACTAATTCTCATTGTCAATGTTCCTGAGATCTGCAGTTTTCAGATCAGGAACAAAAAAGTTTTATTATCATGACCAATTGCTAGGAACAGAAAACTGTTCTGGGTGGGGTCCTTTCTGAAACTGCTTCTCTGGCTTATTTGGGGAAGTCAGTGAGTCCTCAGTGCTGTGCGTGCTAAACATTTGCCTGATCATTTAAGCAAGTGTAAGTCATGTTGTTTTTCTGTCACCTCCTGCAGAAGACAGACACTGATGCACATTTGCTCTTTGTACAGGTGGAAGGGCAGCCAGAGGAATTGGCTTTCAGGTAAAGGTGGGAACAGAGAATAGTGGAGGGTTGACAGTGAGACAAAAGAGAGCAAGTAAGTGGAGATGTGAGAGTGAGGACTGTCGATTACTGTCCAGCCTTCCCCCATGATAGGTTCCATGAAACTACACAGAAGAAAACAGACTGGTGAAATAAAGTTACTAAAAACAAACACATAAAACTGTTTCTTTTTTGGGGACAAAAAAAATTGTACATTCACACTTTAAAGTGACACGCTCAGACATACCTTTTCATTTAAAAAAACATGCAAACACTTTTGACAAAGAACTGGCAATCATCCACTTTTTGCCAGGGAGGAAGACTGCTCACTCAGGAGTCTTCTCTCTCTAAGAGAATACTTCTCACCCAGAGGCAAGGTTCCTGTAGCTTAAAAAATGAACACAATGCTTTTTTACTATTTTATGGTTTCAAGAATTAAGCACAGTACAATATAAGAAGGAATGCCCTTCACAGATTGAAGCTGTAGGCTCTATTTTTCAAGGTTATCTTTACTGTGAAAAATAACACAATAGTTTAATTAATGAATTGTTGATTCTAGGTCTGTATAGACTTACTATAAAAAGAGGGGCTTGCTCAGAGTTGAATTTTCTATTTGTATTTCTAAGTGTGCTGACTTACTGTCTAGGCTTTTCGCAGATGTAATTGTGGCTCTCTCTCTTAGGAAGATCATTTTAGCTAAGAATAGTTTATGATATGCTTGCAGCAAGTATGAATAGTTCTCACTCCTGCCACAATTTGTAGGTCAGTGGAACATTTACATTGTATTGTTACTTCCATGCTTGCCTTTGGGTCTGATCACGTGACTGTGAAAATTTTATTTGAGTGTTCTTCCCTGAATAAATTTTTCCACTCTTAGTTTTTCTCAGTTCTCTGTAGTTTTATGTCTAGGGTTGAGGGCTGTGAGTTTTTTCATATCAATGTTGTCAGATTGATTGGTGTTATTCCTAAACTACTCAGATTTATTCATGTCAGCAACACATTTTGAGTGTAGCTTTTTACACTCCAGTCATTTATGAGAAATAACTCATATTTTAAGGTGTTTTATCCTTCCAATTTTCAAATCATTTTCTTCTAATTTGGATATCACATACCTTGATGGTATCACATCATACCAAATATGATTTCATTTCTTTCCAATACTGCAGTCATAACAATCACAATATGGTATCACATATTTACGTTGTGTTGCCTATCATCATGTATACGACGTCAGTTTCTTCCAATAATGATTTCATATGTTGACATCACATTACCCCAGTTAGGATGACTTATCCTTCCAATTACCATGCCATTTCATTCCAGTTATGAGTCATATCCTTACTTTGATGCTGTCACAATCCATTTATAATGTGTCAGATCCTATCTATATGTTTTCATATTCTTCTTATTTTGATATCATGAATCTACAATCTTGTTGTCAATCATACGAATTATGATGTCAGTTTATTCCATTTGTCATATATTTGCATTGTTTATATCATTTCATCACAATTTCATATCACTTTGTTTGAGTTATGTTGACATATTTGTATATTAATGATGTCCCATCCTATCTACATTATGATGTCTTATTCTTCCCATTAACATGGAATTTCATTCCAATTGTTCTTTCACAACCTGATATTGACGGTTTCACATCATTCCATTTGTAATATCAATTCCTTCGATTATGCTGTCATATCCTTCTGATTGTAATATCATATCTTGTTTATGTCAGATCTTCATAATTGTCAATCTCTCCCAATTACGAGGTCATATGTTTACATAGATTGATTCATATAATCCAGTTTATGATGTCTTATCCTCTACTTATCACATAATTTCCTTTCAATTGTGATGTCACATATTTACAATGATGGTATCACATCATCAAAATTATGATGTCAGTTCCTGCCATTTATTCTGTCATAAACCTCCTATTATGACATCATATATTTATACTATTTCTGTACCCTCATCATAGTTATTATATCTGTTTCTGAAAATTATATCATATTTATTTACATATCTAATGTCACATAATCCGTATTATATGGTCATATTCTTCATTTTCTGGTAATTTCCTTCGTATTGTGATGTCACATACTTATGTTGATGGTTTCACATTGTTACAATTATGATATTTCTTCCTTCTAATTTCAGTGTGGTATCACTCATTTTATAAATACATGTTTACACTGTTGTCACATGATCATGATTAAGATTTCAGTTCCCTTTGCTTACAACGTCATATAGTTACAATATTTATATTAATCACACTGATTTTGATGTCAGTTCTTTCCAATTTTGCTTTCATGTCCTTTTTATGATTTCATATATTTAAATCGATGTGTTGATTTCATCTCATTAGTATTATGATATCAGATTCTTGCAATTATGATTTTTCACATTGTTGATATCACAGTCATTATTATGTTGTTAAAGTCTTCCAGTTGTGCTGTCAAATATAGACAACCCATTCACAAAACCTTTAACCTACTGTGTGTCCTGGATACAAGATATGCTGGGGCAATGGTAGCAGAGAACTTGTGGGAGGGTCAAACACATGACTGGTCTTACTTGAGGCCCATATCAGGTGAGAAAGCCCATGGCAAACACTGCCTTGATGGACAAAATCCTGAGGCTGGTTAACCCAGAGGCTTATGCTGGAATCAAATTTGGTTCATAAAAACTTAAATGAAATAATTCTTAATGATATTTTGTTAATCTTCCCCAGAGAGGCTTCCTCAAGCAGCTGATAGAAACAGATGCAGAGACCAACAGCTACACATTTTAGGCATAGAGTGAGCATAAACTAAAGATCTCAACTGGTTGCCTACCTTTACATCTCAGGGAACACTACAGTGAGGGGAGGGAAGGATTGTGGAAGCCAGAGTTATCACAGAGACCAGAAGAACACAACCCACTGAATCAACTAGACAGGGCTCATATGGTCTCACTGAGGCTGAAGCGGAAATCAGACCCTGTATGCATCTACATGAGATCCTCTGCATATATGGTATGTGTTTTATCCTGCTGTATTCATGGAACTTGTAACAATGGAACTGAAGTTCTGACTCCTTTGCCTGCTCTTTGTACTCACTACCCACTAGTGAGTTTTCTCATCCTACTTTAATATTAAGTTATTTTTAGTCAGGGTTTTGTTGATATCTTTGAAAGACAAACTCTTATCAGAAGGGAAATTTTGATCAGTGGATCTGGGAAACAAAGGGAAGGCCTTGGGAGAGTAGAAAGAAGAAATGCTGATGTCATGATGCATTGTTTAATAGAAGAATAAAATAAACATAAAAAAGTATTGAGAAGCTGCCAACAGAGACAAACACCTACCTCATTAACCAGGGACTGACTAGTCTAAGAAATGGCTTTACCGTTTGCTGAAAGTGGGTACACAGTGGAGAACTCACTCTGTTGTGGACTCAAACCTGTTAGGGCTGTGATTTCCATTTCAGAGTAACAAATCGTATGAAAGTGGACATTCACAACCAAAATTATTGGATCACCATATCCACACGTGTAATCTGTGCCAGCTGCCGATAGTACCTTGAGTTCTAGTGCCAGCGTCTGGTCAGCTTTCAGGTCTTAATCCATGCCTTAATTTGAAGGCAACATATACTTAAATGAAAGGAGGTAAATGATGCTGATCTTGAATCATCAACAAATGACATGGGCCCATAGGAATGTCATTAGGGTCATCAGAAAAACATTATGATCTCATTGTCAGCCACAATTTAATACATCCCTATTGCCATAGAGATCCCACCCACTCAAGACAATTCACTATATACCTATTCACTTATTACAAAATCAAATTCTGAGTTATAACTGTATTTTACTTCTCCTGCCAATAATTTAACTACAATTGCTGTTGTAAACTAGACAAGTATGTGAAGGTATTACACTGCAAATCAGGTACATTAATATTCTCTTAGACTTATGTCAATTACTTGTATGTATCACCAGACTGCATAACAACACCAATCTTTGCCTCTTTCATGCACAGCTCCTTGGAAAACGAAGGAATACAAGTTCCCAATTTTATTTTGATAGCAGAACTAAGCCACAATGAAAATCGCAAATCAGTGGAGGAAGTAGGTATGTGAATATCTCTTCCTGTTTAAACACACCAAAACTGTCAGAGAGACACACAGACGTACATACACATACACACACAAAGGTACATAAAACATACACACTCTCACAACAAACACACACACACACACACACAAATGAAAGATACATAAAATGACATACATGCTGACACAAATCCATGCTTCCATAGATTATGTAGCACAGGTACCCAGGACAGATATTCACCTGTGGATTCTTGGAAAATTGCCATTTTACTTTGGGAAAAGCTTTTCATATAAAAACAGGAAGCCTTCCAACTGTCTAAGTCCTGAAACTGGATAACCTGCCTCCTCTCTATTGATATTTTTGAGAATATCACAAGGGGAAAATAAAACAAGAATGTTTGCTTATAGACATTCTACCCACCAGCCCCCTCCTCTGGACAACCACATTCCAGTATATATTATACTGCTGAACTATGAATCATATGCATTTTGGCATGAACTGACTTCTCATATGGAGCAGGGTATAATTCAATTGAAGTATCAGCTGCTGTTTACCATTGGTAGTCAATTGCAGCCAACATTCTCAGACACAAGAAAAGACACTTATACTGACTCTAGAAAATACTTAGCTCTGTGGTCCCAGCAGTAAAATCTCTGGTTGATGGTTGTGATTGCATAGGGAATGTACAATAGATCCTTTTCTTAAAAAGAGGGGGGGGGCAAATAATAGATGTGCTGTCCTGCATCAACTACATACACAACACCGTTTACCAGGTCTTCTGCACATTTTGAGATTTGGCTTCCTCTCTTGGGACAGTATACAGCAGGCATGCTTACTTGCATTTTCTGGGTATTTTAACACCTGCCCCTTATCAATGATTGCAATAAGCCAATGATCATATAGGTTCAGTCAAAAGAACAGTCAATGAAACTAATGAGAATACATGCTTGTGATCATTGAACATCTAAAGTACATCAACATTGTCTCCCCTTCATAGTTGTGATTGTATGGGGATTCTACCATAGAAAAATCTTTCTTATTTAAACTTTTGGGAACAACTTTAAGAGATGCTGAACTACATCTACAACAGACATAGCTTACTTTCCATGGCCTTCTGAACTGTTAAAGGCTCACATTCCAATCTAAGGAAAGAACAGAGTATGAATAATCCATGGTAAATTTTTGAGCTTTTTACACACCAGCGTCTACCATGGATTACTATTAGGCCCTATGGTATCCAGTCTTCCACTTATAATCAGGGATCAGCTTGCCAAAGTAGAACAAACACATGACATGAAAAATGATAGCTCAGAGCATCTCAACCTGGAACCTGTCATTCTTTCTGGGAAACTTGACCTAGGTGGAGTTAAATAATATGAGCCAAAAACTGAGTCAGCTATTCTAGGAGTCATGTTTCCAAATTAAGCTACACAGGCAGTGAAACCTGGAAAAGGAAAATCTTCCTATTTCATTGGTTTCTAAGCTCATTTCTATGTCTTCATGAAGTTTTCTGGTTATGTACATGTAGAATGAATAAATCACACAGCTTTCTGTTTTTTGATGATCCACACCATTTAGCTGTACAAGATGTCTAGTCATAGTACAATGCTCTGAACACCTTGTATTAACAACGGACATGAGCTTTCTATAACAAACATTGTTAGACAGGTAGTTGGATGAATACTAAATATACAACTCTCCAAAAGAAGAACCTTAAAAATGCAAAAAGAATTAAGGAAAAGGAAGGAAAGAATGAAATCAAAATAAAAGAGGCAGAAATAAGGTAAGTAGGAGTGAATAATAAAAGATAAAGATGGGAAGTGGTTAAGGAGGCATGAATAAAGAAGTCAATGATGAATGGATGAATGTAAAAGACAGATGATTAGAAATGTTGCATTATTTTGTTACTGGTGTGTATTCCAAAAAACATTTTATGTGTGAAATTAGAGAACAGAGAAGCAGCTTGGGGCAGTGATTGGGGCTGTAGTAAATTTGGATCTCTCAGTTTACTGTTAGGAACACAAGGAAGCAGTCCAGAGAAGTCCAACTTTTACTAAGAACAATATGCAGTCTTGGGTGATTACTGTTTTGCATCCCTGCTAATCATGGTTACGCACGGCACCAGGAATTCTGTTTTTTAATTCTGGTACAACAAGAATTCTAAAGCTCTGCTTGCCTCAGAAGTCTTATTTTGGATTCCCTCTTTCCTGAATGCAAACCACTGCTCATCTGCCTTGGCGACTGGATTCACTTGCACACTGCCAGTGCCTGACATGTGGTGACCCGGTTTCCAATCCGGGCCAGAAGGTCAGAGCTTGAGTTTGAGTACAGGGAAAAGACACGGAAAATGAGGAATGAGTCTCGGTTGATTTTTCCCAGGTTCTGACCACGCAACCTGAGAATAGAGGACTACATGCAAAAGGAAGCCTCAGGAGAGGTATCTGATGGATTATGGTCTCCTTTATTAGTGGGCTTTCCCTTTTTAAATATCTTTCCCAGAGGAGTCAGGGTTCTGGTACTCTGGGTGGGGAATTCCCATTAGCATGGGGGTTCGGCGGGCACCTGGCCTCATGGTCTTTGCAAAGACTGAGGAAGGTGTCCAGTCAGCCACAGGATAAACCAAACCTTGCCAGGTTATTTCATTTTGCTCCTGTGAACAATTCTGGACCCCCCAGGACTGAAAGAGAAGCAGCTTGCAAAGTGTTCTCCCAGCCTTCTTAGCAGGGTTGAGGCACCTTTCTGTTGGTTTGACTGCTTTTCAGCCCCAAAGGTCCCACAACTTCACTGGTCACTATATTCAAGACTTTAAATCCCCAAGGAAATATGAGACCATTGCCATCTTCTGGAGGAAACAGACCACTCTCTCCCAAGGCCTGAACATAAATCAAAGGAAAGCATTGTGTGCATCATAAAGACAATTCTGAATCAGGGCAGGATTTCACCTAGAATGTCATGTTCCTTTTAATCTACATGCACTCAATTGGCCCTCTTTTGAGTCTGATTTCCCATTTGACTGCCCACAGCAAGACTCCCAGGTGAAAACCCACTCACTATTTTAGGCAATGCTGTCAAATGATATGATTCCCATGTTGAGCAAATAGAATGATCTTAGGGTTGAAGATTGTACAGGATACTCATTTCCAGGGAATATGGGCACTGTCTGGCAAAATGGACCACCTCAATGAGAGCTACAATTTGAAAAGATGTTTGGAATTCCATTATTAGCTGGATGAGCCAACAGAAGCCTAAGGAAAAATATCATTGACACGGGAACCACAAGGCAGAGACAAAACATGCCAGGCAACCAATATAATCTCATGTGTTGCCACAATCTACCATATTCTTAAAGTTACGCAGATCCCACCCTCTCATGACATATCAGTATATGTGTGTTTACTTTATCAACAGGATATAAGTATCTTTATGAGTTGGGAAATATTTATTTCTCCAACCACACATTTATGTAAAAAGGCTATATTAAGCACACAAGCAAGTGTGTACAGTATTATGCCACTTGGTATATTGGTGGGCTCTCAGAGATATTTCAAATACTCTTTCTCTAATACCACCAAACTGGAGACTAACAACATTCTTGTGCTTCTGCCTTACTCAGCCCCTAGCCACTCAATCTCTCAAATAAAACCAAAGTTCTGACTTTTTTTTAAAATTTTAACTATCAAGGTGCAATTTAGTAAAGTTGGTGTTTGCATGTTACTTCTTTTATTTGAGCTTAAAATCATTTTATAAAATTTAAAATGATTGCAGACTTAAATTGTGTTCACCATCAGAATCTAGCATTACTGTGAAAGTTCATGTCAAAAAGGACAAATACCAAATAAAAAATACATCGTATTTCCTAAAACATTCAATCTGCATGTTTTTTATTTTTATTATTTTGGTTTTTCATATCCCAAACTACATCCAGTCTTCTGTCTTCCCTCCCTGTATTCCACCCAGGTCCTCTCAGCACCCCAATATCCCAGATCTACCCCTTCCTCCCTCTACTTCTGCTCATAAAGAGATGTCCTTCAAGCATTAATATTCAAACATGGCATAGCACATATTTTTTTGACTACTTTTCCCAGCACAAAAACACAGAAACACACAGGTATATACACACACATAATAAAGAAAATGATATCCATACTCACAAACTAACATGCGACCATAAATGTTGTGCCACAGGTAAACAGGACAATCTTTTATCTCTGATTTCTTAAAAAATTAGCATTTTCAGTGGGGAAATGCCTTCATAATCCAAAAGGCCACCAAACTCCACACCTCAGAGAACTAAAACTGCAGAGGCTAACTGCTCACTGTAGACATCTTTTGTGATGTCCCAAGATAAAGACAAGATTCTCAGTTCCTTGGCAGTACCCTGTCCTAACTCTGTACCTAACAAAATCCAGGGAGCCTCTGTGTTGCCAGTAACTAAGCTACCTGCATGTCTACCTGCTCAGAGCTTTTACAAAGAGAAGGCTATGGAATTAAATTACTGATCAGCTGCTGTCCACATGTTTGGCAATCAAAGGTCTTCTCTGCTTAGACACATAAGGAGCCAAGCAAGCATACTTGAGCAGATTCCTATTGTCTGTGATACCTGAACAAACCTGAGCACTTCCTGATGGTTGTGACTGCATGGGACAGTCCACCACAGTCCAATCATTATTATTTGTATTAAAATGGAAGGTGAAAAAGTAGATGTTCTGTTGTGCATCTACTACATATGTGCAACACTCTGCCATGGTTTCTGCACCTTTGGAGCTTAGATTCCTCTCTATGAAAAGAACACAGAATACATGTTCCCTAGCCACTTCATGGGCTCTGTGAATTACAGCCATATCATGGAATACAATTTGGCCTTAGGCTACTTCTTTCACTTCTCATCAGAAATCACCTTGAGAAGGAGACTTGCATTAAGAATGAAAGCAATGGCTGGAAAATTTTTGCAACATTCACTGCAGCTATCCTCTTGGGAATCTTGAACATGGTTGTCATGGTAAAGTATGTAAAGATGAATGAATATCTTTAAGAATATTGGATTGGATTCTCTACATGGGCACCCATCTGGCCAATCAAGAAAGGGATAAAATATACTATATGCCTACTGATTTGAATCATTCAGAATGGAGTTACGTGTGAAAAATTTTTCTGCAAACCATTTAATCAAGCATGGCAGTCTACAACTGACAGTTTCTAAGAAACACAGACGATAAGGAACTAGTTAATACCATTGTTTAGGAGCAATCAGACTAAGTCAGAAGTTAGAGTATGCCACAGGACAATTGCCCTGATTTATTTTCAATGGCAATAAAGGAAGGAGAAAAAACCTTATGTGAAGATATTTAAGGGATCAAGGAAAAGTGGAAATTGCAGGAATTCCAGTAATATGGAGATAAATGTATAAATGAGTAAATCAAATTATCTTCAGCAAGAGAGTGAGTATGAGACCAGACACGGAATCATGATATTCAGGAGAGGTAGCATATGACTGAGACTGAGAAATTGAGATTTAAGAGTCCTAATGCCATATAGACAGGTGTAGTGTCCAATGTCTTTAATCACAATACCCCGGCAGTAAAAGGAAATGGATTTGTGTGAGTGTGAAGGCAGTCTATTCTACATATGCAATTCCCGGCCATCTAGGGCCACAGAGGGAGATGTTATCTCAAACAAAAAGGTAATGTACACAACTTTTTATATCCTATTCAAATAATCCAACCACATTTCTACAGAATTTTTAAAACTATAACAGAATTTGAACATAATCTGTGTAGTAGATGATGGGAAAACAAGACTGTTTCTTATAATAGGTGAACTAATAGTATTGTATG
Source organism: Cricetomys ansorgei (assembly GCA_026225945.1). Taxonomy (NCBI): domain Eukaryota; kingdom Metazoa; phylum Chordata; class Mammalia; order Rodentia; family Nesomyidae; genus Cricetomys; species Cricetomys ansorgei. The sequence goes on along the minus strand of JAMJFZ010001949.1, from coordinate 640,189 downwards.
TATAAAAGAAGGCATTGTTTTAATTTGGAAATGGTGCTGAGAATTTTAGATGTTAAATGTCATAATGCATAATGTTTTAATTTAAAAATAGTCCCAGGATAAAAGGGGAGATAGGCAGTATATGCCAGGAATCACATTCCTAAGTCTCAGACTGTCCTTTCTTCCCCCAAACAGCCAGTGAAGGGAAACAAGTGCATATAGTGAAATAAGTGGAGGTGAAATACTCACAAAATGAAAAAAGGAAATGAAGAACTTCTGAGTGACAGTATGCCTTACAAAGGACTGAAAGGATACCTTCCAAAATGGCATTTTCAGTCAACAGCTTGAAGTTAAAAATGTTTTGAGATATGCAGAGAACATAGCAAGTTTTGACTGACAAATGCAAATAACCTCAGTCCAATCTTGTTTGTGTGTGGGGGGCTGTTAATATGGGTATACATTTTTGTGTGTGCATATGTGTTCACAAGGAGCTAGGATTTGGTCCTCTGAAAGATTACTTAATGCTCTCAACTGCTGAGCCATTTCTGTAGCCTGAGAATATTTATCTCATGCCAATGTTTATGCTCTTAAGAGTACATAGCTTCTGTACAGAGATGAAAATACAGTCTATGGAACACATTTTAACAAACACATAAGAGTATAATTTTCATATCAAATTATTACATGTGATTTCTCAATGCTCACTTATGAAAGGATTGAAAACAATTTCTTCACTTGATTATCTTGTCTGATGTAATAATTTGTTACAGGCACCCTTTCAGTATACACAATTCAAACGTACACATTAGCACAATGACTGTTTGTTACTCATGTAGTCATTAATGAAGTTTAATTGTAATTCCTAGGTATGGCCAACATTATTCAAATGATGAAAATATTTTTTTGTATCTCACAACCTGCTGTCTTCTATTACCTTGAATTTTTACTGCAAAATGAGTTACATAATAGACCTGTGTTTCAATTAGATCACGCCTGGTACTATGGAAAAATCTAGTCAGCTTAAGAAAACCTCTCTCTTCCCCCTCTTATATCCCAAGACTATGACTTGGAACAATTGGCTAGCTTTTAAATTTTATTTCCAGCTTAGAACTAACTAGATAACAACAAAGCATCTCAATCAACCACATAAGATAAATAACATTTCACCTAATGTTCATCTGGCTGCAGATGTAAAGGCATGCTATAGGTTTATTACCCAGTAAATTATGTGTATTCAGATTCAGAAGGTAGGCCAAGAATGGTAACATGTTTCTTTAAGAATATTTTTTGGTTTTGTTGAAGACTCAAGTTCAGTACCCAGCGCCAACAATGTTTGGCTCTCAATTGCTTGTAACTCCAGCTGTAGGGATTCTGAAGCTCTCTTCTGGTTTCTCTGGTCTCAGAAATATGGCATATGCTCACTCAGATATAAAAACAAAAACAAAAAGTCAATTCATAAAAAAAAATAAGAATCCACAAATTCCAACTGCTCATGTAGTTCAATGCAGACCTAGCATACACAAAAACTCTGGGTTTGATCCCTAGCACTACACAGACTAGGCATGGTGGTACATACAATTAACTGTAGGACTGGAAAGCCAGAGGAAAGAGGTCAGGAGTTTAAGCCGAGCCTTAGCTAAATAATAAGCTGAAGGCCAAACTTGAACACATATCTTGTTACAAAGCTAAAAAAATAAATAATAAATATTTCCAAAAACTTAAATATCATCATACTCAGTAGAAGACACAAACATCAAAAATAACTACACAATAAGAGGAAATAACAAACACTGGTCTTTGATATCCCTCAAGATTAATGGTCTCCATTCCTCAACAAAAAGTAACAGATTAACGAAATAGATCTGAAAACAGAAACCTGCCTTCTGCTGCATACATGAAACATACCCCAACCTCAGTGATAAACATTACCTCAGAATAAAGCATTGGGAATAGTTTCACCAAGAGAATGGACCTAAATATCCAGCTGATGTAGCCATTCTAGTATCCATCAAAGTAGACTTCAAACCAAAATTAATCAGAAGAGATGGGGAAGGACATTTCGTACCCATTAAATGAAAAATCCACTAAGATGACATTGCAATTCTTCACACTTATGTCCCTAACAAGAGGGCTTCAAAATTTGTAAAATGACAATGCAAAATTTAAATGAACACATTGATTTTAACACTCTAATACTAGGAGATTTCAATACCCCACGCTCACCAACTGACAGGCCATCCATACAAAAAAATACCTGAGAAATATTGGCATTAACAAATGTTATAAAACAAATGGACCTATCAGACATTTACAGAGCATTTTCCCACAGAAAAAGAAAACATCTTTTTCTCACCGTCTCACAAAGCCTTCTCTATAATTGATCACATTGCCAAAATGCAAATATAAATAAAGACAGGAAAACTAAAAGAACCCCCTGTTATCCTATCAGATCATGAAGGATTAATGCTCAACTTCAGAAGCAACAGCAGAAGGCCAACAATTTCATGGAAACTCTACAACTCTACTAAATGACAACTGGGTCAAGACACAAATAAAGGAAAAAATTATAAACTTTCTTTAATTCAATGAAAATGATTCTAAAAAATATCCAAACTTATGTTACATGAAAAAACTATGCTAAGAGGAAAATTGATAGCACAAAGTGCCTACCAGAAAAGAGTGGAGAATTCCATGAGCTAGCAAATTAAGAGCAGATCTGAAAGCCCTAGAACAAAAAGAAGCAAGCGTACACAGAAGTAGACATCAAGAATTAATGGTTGAGGGCTGAAATCAATAAAATACAAAAAAAGAGAACAATTCATAGAATCAATGAAACAAAGAGCTAGTTGCTTGAGAAACTCAGGAAGATAGAAAAACCCCTAGCCTAACCAATTTAAAGACAGACAGAGAATATACAAATCACCAAACCAGAAAGAAAAAGGAGGATATAAACAACTTAAACAGAACTATAACTCTCAAGGAAATGAAATAGCCAGTAAAGGACTCACAATCAATAAAAAGCCAGGGCCAGATAACTTTAGGTAAGAATTATATCAGACATTCAAAGAAGAAGGAACACCAATATTTCTCAATTTATTCTTCAAAACAGAAGCAGAATGAATTTTTCCAAGCTCATTCTATGAGGCCACAGTCATGGTAATAACCAAACATCACAACGATTCAAAAAGAAAGAGAATTCTATGCCAGTATCACTCATGAACATAGATGCAAATGAACTCAATAAAATATTCACAAAGTGCATACAAGGACACATTAAAAAGATTCTTCACCATGATTGAATAGTCTTGATGCCAGAGAAGAAGGGATTGTTCAATATAAGAAAATAACACAGTATAATCCACAGCATAAACAAATTAAAAGAAAAAATACTACATGATCATCTCACTACAATGTGAGAAATCTTTTGATAATATCAAGGAACACTTCAAAATAAACCTCATGGAGAGATTGAGGATAAAAAGGCCATACCTAAACATAATAAAGGTACTAAAAGCAATCCTACTGAAAATATCAAATTAAATAGAGGAAAACTCAAAGCAATTTCACTAAAATCAGAAGCAAGACCAGGCTGTTTCCTCCTTTTATAAATATTGAATACAGTACTTAAATTTCTAGCAAGAACAATGAGGCAAGAGAAGGAGATTAAGGGGATATGAATTCAGAAGGACACAGTCAAAGTATCCTTATTTGACGATGAGATATTACATGAGAATGACCTCAAAAACTGGATCAGGGAACACCTATAGCTAATAAACAACTTCAGTGAAATGGCTGGCTACATTTGTAGTCCTCGTATATACAAACGACAAATAGAGACAGAAAGAAATAAGAGAAATAATACTCTACACAATAGATACAAATAACATAAGGTATCTTTGGCAACTCTAACCAAGCAAGTGAAAGACTTGAATGACAAAATCTTTATGTCCTTGCTGAGGGAACTTGAAAATCTCAAAAGATGGAAAGATATCCCATACACCTGGGTTGGAAAGACTAACGTAGTAAAAATGGCCACTGTACTAATTGTAATCTAAAGACTCAATGCAATCCCTTTGAAGATCTCAAAAGATGGGAAGAAATCCCATGCTCCTGAGTTGGTAAGATTAACATAGTAAATATGGCCAGTGTACCAAAAGTAATCTAAGGACTCATTGAAATCCATATGAAAATGCCAATATAGTTCTTTAAAGATATTAAAAGGGCAATACACAACTTCATATGGAAAAACAGAATACTTTAGATAGCTTAAATAATCCTGAAAAATAAAAGAATTTATAGAGGTATCAAGATCCCAGATCTTAATCTGTACAACAGAGGCATAGTAATAAAAACTGCATGGTATTGGAACAAAAACAGACATGATGACCAATGGAATGGAATAATGGATACAGGTATAAATCCACACACCTATGGATACCTGTTCATTTATAAAGAAGCGAGAAAAAGCAGTTTTAAAAATGGTGATGGTCTAACTGGATGTCTGAAGTTGAAGAATGCAAATAGATTGATATCTATTACTGAGTACAAACCTCATTTCTAAATGAATCTAAGTTCTCAATATAAAACCAGATATACTGAAACTGATTGAAGAGAAAGTAAGCAATAGCTTTGAGAGAAGTGGCAAAGGAGTCAACTTTTTTAACAGAACACTGATAGGTCAGGAACAAACCTCAAAAATTAATGAGGAACTTGTGAAACTGAAAAGCTTCTGTAAGGAAAATGACATTGTCAACAGGGCAAAACATAAGCCTACAGAATGGGAAGACATTGATCAACTCTACTTCCAATAGAGAGTTAAAATACAACATAAATAAAAAATGCAAGAATCTGCATGTCAAGAAAACAAATAACCCAATTAAAACTGGGGTGCATATCTAAACAAAGATTTCGCAAAAGTGGAATCTCAAATGGCTGAGAAACACATAAAGAAATGTTCAACATCTTTATGCATCTGGGATGGCTCTCTAGGGGCACTCAGCTTCTGAGTATATCAGACAGTTTGTGTGGGTGTTGCTTGTAAGTGGTTGAAGGGGTTCAAGGTGAAGGTTAGAGCAGGGACAGAGTTAGGGATGCTTGTTAAGTTCAGCACTTGTGGAGCACAGACCATGGGGTCCTCAATTACACTGCAATGAGACATTTTCTTCCATTCTGGGTGCTAGGAGGTTTAGAAAATGCTTCCTCATTCCAAAGGAATGCTCCAGAAAACACATGACAGTCTGTAGCACAGCAGAGAGTACTCCGATACAAGAAACAGACTTTTGGGACAGGGACTGGAATTTGTCCCTTTGTGGCCAAGCAAGGACATTCTGACTTGGACCTGCCCAGAAATCCTGCTGAAGTCTCCTTTACTCCACACACAAAAGTGATCATTAAAGAAGAAACGACAGACCTGGGTATGATGACACTGAGTGACCATGGCCAAAACTGACCATCTAGGTAAAGGATTCCTGACAAGAAGGCTCTCCTAGGCTAACATTTGACACACACAGTTTCAAGGAATGTCTGTTCCTTCCAACTATGATATCATACTTTGGCATTAATGGTGTCACATCAACTTATTAATGATATCAGTTTATTTTGATTAGGATATCATATTTCACATTGATATTTTTACTTAATATCAACTATGACATCTGTTCCTGGCAAATAAAGTGTCACATCCCTATAATTGGTTAACCAAAACTGATATTACATCCTTCTTTTGGTGATCTCATATATTTACACATAACATTGTGGTTGTTACATCATCATCATAATGAAGTAATTTTCTTCCCTCTTTGATATCATATTGATATTTTGATGTCACATCATGCAAATTATGATTTCATGCCCTTCCAAGTATGTTCTCATTCATTCCTATTTTGATGTCATATACTCTTATTATTGGTTTCACATCCACCAGGTTTTGATGTTACTTTGTTCCACTTATGAAGTCATAAGTTTCTATTGATGTTGCCACAGAATCCCAATCATGGTGTCACATGCTTCCTACTGTGACATGTCACTTGCTTCCTAAGCTCCATTTTAATTGTGTGGTCACAAATTATTTTGAAGGTACCACATCTTCACAATTATGAAGTCCTTCCAAATATCCTGTTATATACTTCTTGTTATGATGTCATATATTTACATTGTTGATATCACATCATAACAATTACAATGTCAGCTTTTTTTTCCATTTTGCTGTCCTATATGTACATTGATGATATTCCATAATCCCAACTATTCTGTCATGTCCTTCCATCATTCATGTAATCTGTAATAATATAATGTCATATATTTACCTTGCTGTCACACCATAATGATTATGTGGTTGTTTTCTATAAATTATGATGCTATTTATTTACATTATTTTGCTACATAACCCTGATTATAATATCATATCCTTCCAATAAGCACATCTTTTCCTTTCAGTTATGTTAGATATTTTGGTTGATTGTGTTACATTGTCACAATTATGATGACAGTTATTTCAAATTATGCTGTTACATACTTCATGTTATTATTTCATACGTTTTCTGCCCTTTACTATGGCCTATATTTTCATTGATAGGCTTTTATCACATCACCCCATGTATGTAACTTTCTGTTCATTATGATATTATATATTTTCACTGTTGATGTCACATAATCCCAATTATGATGTTAGTTTCTTCACTTTTTATTATATACTGACATAGATGATGTCACATAACCCAAATTAGGTTGTCATTTCTTTCTAAATATCACATCATTTCGTTACAATTGTGATATAACAAACGATCCTTAATAATGTCACATCCTTCCAATTATGAAATCATTTCCTTCCAATTATGCTGCCATACCCTTCTTTTATTATTTAATATGTTCACATTGATGATATCAACGAAATTAAGATGTTGGTTTCTTTCAATTATGGTGTCATATATTGACAGTAATGATGATACAGAACCCATATTATTCTGCCAATTTTCACATCATTTTCCTTCCAATTGTAATCAAACATCCCTAAGAATGATAGTGTCACATCTCAATAATGATGGTAGTTGTACCCAGTTATGCTATCAAATATTTTATTATAATGACATATATTTACATTGTTGAAATCACATCATCTTGATTATGGTATCAGTTTATTCCAATTATGTTGTCATATATTGATATTGAAGATGTCACATATGCCAATTTGATGTAAATTCCTTCCAAATTTGATGTCTCATCCTTATTGGGATGTCATATATTTACAATGTTGATGTATCCTTATTACAATTATGGAATTAGATTCTTCCAAATACGGTGTCATATAGTTACACAGCCAATGATACATTATTCCAATTATAATTTCATATCCTCCAATTATCACATTTCCTACCAATTGAGATGTTACATACTTGCATTGATGGTGTCACATAATTATGTTGTCAGTTCCTTCATTTTATGCTGTCATTTCTCGTTATACCATTTATTTATAATGTTTGTATAACATCATATTGACTGTGATGTGATTTCTTGTAATAAGGTGTCCTGTTTTACATGGTTCCAATTATGCTTTCACTTTCCTATTTTGGTGTCTTCTATATATCACTGATGTCACATCATCATAATTATGATGTCAGTCCTTCCTATTTTGCCATGTCTTAATTTTTGATGACAAATAGTTATGTAGCTGATGTCAAATCATCATGATTGTGATGACAGTTTCCTCAAATCATGAGGTCATATATTGACACTGATAATTCCACATATTTCCAATTATTTCAGTAACTTCAATATTCAATGACATTCTTATGTTCAGACATATACAGATTTTTTATGCCATATTATTGTCACTTTCTTCTAATTATTATGTCATATTGATGGTGGAATATATCAATTATGGTATAAGTTGCTTGCAAATATACTGGAAAACCCTTTTCATTATTATTTTATATTTACATTGTTGATATTGTAAATTTGCAATTATGACAATTCCTTTCATTTATGATGATATATTTACTTTGATGGTGTTACATAATCCATATTTTGATGCCATTTCCCTCCAATTATCAGGTGACTTGTTTGTAATTTTGATGTCACATTCTTACATTGATATGGTGATATAACATCCCAATTAAGCTGTCAGTTCCTTCCAAATATGTCATATCATTGTCACTATGCTGTCATATATTTATATTATTTATTGCATGTCATATTATGATGGTGTTACATAATACTAATTATATTGGCATGTATCTCCAATTATCACATGAATTCTTTCTATGATATCACATACATTATTTACTAGTGTCATATTATCTCGATTATGCTCTCACATCCTACATTGATTGTGGCACATCATCTAAATTATAATGTCAGTTCTTTCCATATCCTTAATATGTATGTCATATATTTACAATTTTGATGTCACATCATCACAATTATGTCTGCTTCTTTGAATTAAAATGATGTGTGTTTACACTGAGGATATCACCTTAATTAAGATGTCAATACCTTACAAATATAGCAAATCCTTCTTGTGATGTCATATGTTTACATTCATGCAACAGAATTCACATATGATGTGAAATCCTTATGATCATGTACTTTTCTTGCCTTTGTGATGTTACTTACATTGATGTTGTTATGCCATTTCATTTATGATGTCAGTTTCATCCAATTATTTTTTCATGTGCTTATGATATCATATATTTACATTATTAACATATCATCTGATGTCAGTTTTTTCAAATTGTGATGTCATTTATTAACACTAATAATCTCTCATAAACCTGATTTCGATGTCAGTTATTTTCAAATATGATGTCATATATGTACATTGTTTATGTCACAGTATTATTTATGATGTCAGTTTCTTCTGATTATGATGAACATTGCCGATGATACATAACCCAAATTAATTCAAATCCTTCCAATATTCATATTTCCTTTCAATTATGATGCCACTTCTTCAGATTTATGGTTACAAACAACCCCTACTATGATGTCAGTTCCTTCTATTCATTCTTGATAACCTTCTTACTTGGATATCATTTATTTACATGGCTGATGTCACATCATCAGAATTATGATGTCATTTCTTCTACTTATGTTGGCATATACTTACATTAATGATGATATCACATAAAACACAGTATGATGTCATATACTTCCAAACATCAGGTGATTTCACTCCATTGATGATGACAATTGATTGTATCAGAGCAACACACTCATGGTTTAAGTTCACTTCCAATTATGCTGTTGTATCCTTCTGTGGTGATGCCTAGTGTATTGAGGGCTCTGTTTCACAAAGTTCCAGTTCTAGCATGACCGTCATTAAGCCTTCACTGCCCTTGACAGAAATTGTCTAACACTTTTAACATATATTCTTTACTGTCAAAGGACACTCAGCAAAAGATAGACTTGGAATAATGTAACAAATGCTGGTGTTAATAAAAATGAAACGAATGGCAATACCTTTGGAAATACAAATATGCAGATTTGAGTCTTCCATAAAGTCTAGGACTGAGACATACATTTAGATTATTAATAATTGATATTAGTAAGCATAAGACAGGAGGTGAAAGAATAATTATTAAAGGTTAAATGAACTAGAGAAATTCTAGAATCTGTTGAGCTGTAGCTGGATCATCAGATTTTCATGTTCAGCTTCAGAAATAAAGAATTCATATGGGCAAGGAGAGAGATCATGGACTGAATGATAAGCTTTGTGTTTTTCTGAAAATAAACATTTCTAGTTGTTCTAATGTCCTTTTAACCTTTACAGGACTGCAATGAAGATAGGGATTGTTTTGAAACAAGAGTTCATGACAGAGTTACAGAAAAGGAAATTTTAGCTCAATGAATTGCCTGTCCTCCTAGGCAAACATGTCAAATCAGGATTTTCAGGACTTTTCTGATAGCATGGAAAGACAAACAGCAGACTGCTTTTGCTTTTTAAGAATCAAATGAAAGGATGGTGGTCTTATGTTAAACAGAACAGAGAAAGGAAAGAAGAATTTAACAAGGGTCAAAAGTGACTGTTACTAAAAAGATATGTTTGATGTAAAAGGCATTATAATCCATTAACTCTATGTTCAACTTAAACAGAGTCAAACTCAAATAGCATCATCCTCTCTACCATTTATTTAACCAAAAGGCTTTATGACACCAATTTTAAGGAGAAAGTTGTTGAGTTAAAGAAAACTGAATTATCATAATGTTAGCTTTTTGTTTTGACAAAATTTACTATTTGCCGGTTTGTTGATTTTAATATACTTACATAATCAAGGAAGACTTTACAAAAATGACTTGCAGAGGTTATGTGATCAATCACCAAATTCTTAAATGATTTTGTGTATGAATAAAGCCCTTGACAGTCACAAATTGTCAGAATATGTAAAGCCATACCGAGATGTGCTTCCTCTCTGTCAGACTCTTATATAAAAAAAAAAACTGAATGGTGTCCTGCATCTGATTCTTCCCTCACCGCTCTTTCATCCATCCACTTTAAGCTCTGCCCTCACCAAGACTGGACCTCAGCAGTTCTGATTATGATAGCATATACTTACAATGTTGATCAGACACCATTATGATTATTATGGCAATTTCTACTGAATATAATGCCATACCCTTATTACAATGCTGTTGTCACAAAATCCACATTAGGAAGCCATTTCTTTGCAATTATCACATCATTTCCTTCCAATTATGAAAATGTGTCACATCCTCCAGGTGTAATTGATGGTGCAATTTCCTTCCATTTTTGCAGAAATATATTCCTTATTTTGATTTCCTTTCTTTATAGTGTTGAAGTCACATCACAGTTGTAACGTAATTTTCTTACAACTGTGATGACAATTCTTTACATTCATGATGTTATGAAATCCACATTATGATATCAGTCGTAAAATGATCAGATAATTTGTATCAATAATGATGTCCTTTTGTGGCATTAATGTTTTCACATCATCCAAATTATGATGTCTGTTCTGTCCAATCATTCTTTCTTGAATTTTTTATTATGGTGCTATATACTTACGTTATCGACCTCATATCATCATGATTATGGTGTACATTTCATCCAATGAGTACTGAATATTCTTAAATTGATGTTAACACATCCCTCTATTTATGACGTCAGTTCTTTTTCATTATTATATCACATATTCACGTGGATGATGTCACATTGTTGCTATGCTGTCAATTTCTTCCCAATACGATGTCAATTTTTAGCACTGGTGATGTCATATAACCCAAATTAGGATGTCATATTCTTCCAATTCTCAAATCATTGTCTTCAAATTTTGATGTTGCATATTCGCATTGATAGTGACATACCATCCCAAATATTATGTAAACTTCTCCCAATTATGATGTCATCTATAAATTGTGATGTGTATTTACATTATTTGCCCTCACACAATTATTATGTCAGTTTTTTCTAATTTTGATGACATATATTTTACATTGATGATGAAGTTATGTTGTACACAATAAGATGCTCTATCCTTCATTCAATCACATTTTTCTTCTAATTGTGATAACACAGGCATAGGTTATCAGTGTCACGTCATCAAAATTGTATTACATATTTACATTGTTGATGTCACAGAAGACTGCAGTGATCAACAATGGCTGAAGATCTTCAATCCCCAAGGACATAAGAACCAACATATGCTGAAATATAGAATGTACTAGTACGTTGATTGATATGTGAGTTCACCTAGGACAACAAAGTGGAATAATGATAGATGAAATCCCTGACACACTTTAGCTGAGGTAACCACTGTCATGGCAAGCACCATGCTGAACAGAGGAAACTTGACTGTCACTGTTCAAGTGTTTTTATTGATATAGAATTCCTCAGGTGTTCTATTGAATGCACATGAAGAGCATGACTAAACAAACATCTCCTACATAATGCAACACTTGCAGACACTACAAAATAGCATGACCAAGGCTGCCCTTCACTCAACAGTGCACAAAATTATTTTAAATATAACTAAAAATAAACTTCCACAATTATACAGGAATATAAAATATACTTGAGTATAAAATATACAAAAACAACAATAACAACAAAACTACAAACCTACAGCATCTCAACTGCTCACTGCCTGTTGATTGCATGAGAGGGAATCATAAGAACTTTTCCGGGGTCATCAGGAAACTTTTATGATCTCAAAGTCACAATTTAATTGTGGCGTTTGGGTGTCTCTGATTCTTTTACCTGCACTTGAGATATTTTGACTCCTACTGGTTTGTCTCATGCAACCTTGATTTGAGTGTTGTGCCGAGTCTTATTGTATACTTTTATACTGTATTCTGTTGATATCATTGTGAGTCCTGTTCTCTTTTGATGGGAAATAGAAGACCAGTGCATCTGTGAGTGCAGAGGACATGGATAGGAAGAAAGAAAAACAACTGATTTCATTATTTATTATTGCAGGAGAGAAGAATCCAATAAACAAACAAAAATGCTGAGAAGATGCCACAAAAAAAACCTTCCTCATCAAAAAGGCCTAGTTTAAGAAATGAGTTCAAAATCTTGGGAAGACATACCCTGTGGAGTACTTACCGATTGTGGATACTTCTGAAGACTAAGGTTTCCATCCCATAGTGACAATTCATAGAAAACAAGAATTTCTCCACCAAAATTCTTTTATCAACTTATACACAACTGTAACCTGTGCCAGCTGCCATTACTACCTTTACTTCTAATGCCAGATGTGAAATCAAGCTTTCAAGAATTAAGCAATGGCTTCATTTAAAACAAAATATGCAGAAATGAAAGGTTGAAGCATATGCTGATGTTGAATTAAACAAAACAAAAACAAAACCAAGAGCAACAGCATTAAAGCTTAGACATTCCTACTGGATGTTTGACAGGGGATAATGAGAATTTCATTGGTGTCATGAGAAAACCATTATGATCTCCTACACAGTAATAATTTAATAAACTTTCTGGTGTCACACAGTTCCCACTCAGTCATGATATTTTACTATAAACTTATTTAATTTTTCCAAAATCTCAAGTCTATCTTTGAATTCTCACTCCTTTTTACTTCTCTTACCAACAAATTAGGTTAAAATAGCCTCTGTAAAGCACTCAAGTGAATGAATGTATTACTTTGCCAGTCTAGGGGATTCATAGTTTCTTAAACGTATTTCAGATATTCGTGCTTTCATATCAATAGACTGGAGATGAACACCTATCTGTGTTCTGCCTTCAGATACTTTCCACTGAAAAGGACATATGTTCTCTTTAACATGCTCTTTTGCATAGCAGAATGAAAACCCAGTGGAAAGATGCAAAGCAGTAGAGGAAATAGGGTTACAAATATCTCTTCTGGAACAAACACACCAACAATGAGATACACACACACACAAACACACAAACACACACACACACACACACACACACACAAGATACTTAAGAGGGCATACATGCTGACAAATATCCGTGCTTCTATTGATTCACTAGCACCGGTACCAAGAACAAATACTTATTTGTGGATTCCTGGAAAATTGCCACTTAACTTGGGAAAAGCTTTTCAAATGCAATCACAAAGTCTTCTACAATCTAAGGAATAAACTTCAATAGCTGCTTCCTCACTATTGATATCTTTGGGAATGACCAGAGAAAAAGACAACACTCTTGGTTCCTTCAAGAAATTCTTCCCACCATCACCCTCTTCTGTACAACCAGAATCCAGGACCTATTTTACTGCTGAACACTGAATTGTATGCATTTTGACCTGCTATGAATTCTCACCAGGAGCAGGCCATGTAATTCAATTGACTGATAAGCTGCTGTTCACACAGATGCCAGTCTATTCCAGTCAATATGCTAGACAGAAGAATAGACCACTGTACTGTCTATAAAATTACTAGCTCTCTGATCGATACATTATAACCTGTATCATTCTGACCAACTGTTGATGGTTGTGATTGCATGGGGCACACACCAAAGATTGATCATTGCTCCTTTTTTTAAAAATGAGGGGCAATTAATAAATGTCCTATCCTAATAAATTACATACATGGCACCATGTACCAGGTTTTCTGTACATTTTGAGGCTTGACTTCCTTTCTATGAAAGGCACACAGTATGTATGTTTACCCACTACTTCATGAGAATGTTAACAAGTATCCCCTACCAATGATTACAATAAGCCAATGATTTTATATACTCAGTCACAAGGATGGGCAAATTATACTAATGAGAATACATGGTTCTGAAGATTGTACTGTACAACCAGTGTCAACCAGTGGTCTCTACTTCACAGTTGTGATTGCATGGGGATTCCACCTTAGTACAATCTTTCTTTTTTAAGCTTTAAGGTGGCAAGAAGGAGATTAGCTGAACTTCATCTACAACAGACAGAATATTCTCCCTGACCTCTGAACAATCAAGGCTTGCATTCCAATCGGGGAAGAACACATTATTTTTGATCCTAGGCTAATTTGTGAGTTTTTTGAACCCCAGGATCTACCATGGATTACAATAAAGTCCTATGATACCCATTCTTCTACTGTAATCAGGGAGCATCTTGTCAAAAAGAATGAACACATAACATGAAAATATGATAGCTCAAAGCATTTCTCAAACTGGATCCTTGAATTCATCCTGGGGATCTTGACCTAGTGGAGTTAAGTAACACTAGATTAAATTGATTCAACTATTTCAGGAGTCATATTTTCTACATAAGCCACAAAAGCAATGAAAGCTGAAAAAGCAAACTCTATTTCAATGATTTGTAATATCCTTTGATACCTACATGAAGGTTTCCGGTTCTATAATTTTCACCATGAATAATCACACATCATTCAGCTTTTTGATAATACAAAACTGTTAGTTATAAAAGATTTCTAGTCTGCAAATCAAGCTACAGTACTCCCAACTCCTTACAATACCAATGAATTTGAAGGTTTTCTTTCAGAAATATTGTCTGACAGGTAATTGGACTAAGAGTAACCATACAACTCTTCTAATGGAAGACATTTAAAATGAAAAAGAAATATTAGAAGAGAAGAATGAAATGAAATGAAAGATGAAGAAATAAATGTAATTAGGGGAAAATAATAAAGATAAAGTAATAAAAAAGTAACAATATATAATATATAAATGTAATAAATAATATTTATTTACTAAATAAATTAATGTATAAAAAAGAATATATAAAATATAAACATAAGTAATAAAAATAAAAAAATATATATGAAAATAATATTAACATAATAAAGGTAAAAATAGGACATGATAAGGAGGCATGGATATAGAAAAGAAGAATTAAATATGAATGGATGAGTTGAAAGTAGGAAATGATTAGGAATGTTGTATTATGTAGATAGTGGGGTATATACCAAGAAATGTGCTATGAGTGTGTATAGAGAAAAGAGAAGGAAGCTTGGGACAGTGATTGGGGTTAAATTAAATTTGGGTCTCTCATTTTTTCTGCTAGGAATAGAAGAAAGGGTCCAGCAAATTCCCCTTTGCCAAGCCCCATTTGCACTCCCAGGTGACTACTGTTATGCATCCCTGCTAAATATTGCCACAATGGGCTCCTGGAACTGTCTTTTTATCTCTGCTACAACAAGAAATCTAGAACTCTGCAAGCCTCAGGAGATTGCACTCATCACCAGAGTCACAATACTTCAAATTTCAAATGCTATAAGGGACTAGTGTCATGTTATGAAGGAAGCAGACTACCCTCACTGCTAGGCCTGAAAAGAAATCCAAAGGAAAGAAATCAGTGTGTGTATCACCAATATGATTCTGATTCAGGGAAGTATTTCAACTTTAATATCATATGCTTTTAGCATAGGTCCATTTAATGTCCCCTCTGTAGAGACAATTTTCCCAATTTTCTGCCTATTCAAAGACTTCTATGTGGCAAAACACTCAGTTTTTTAGGCAATGCTGGAAAATGATATTATTCCCATGTTGAATAACAGGAATGGACTTAGGATTGAAGATTGTACAGGACTCTCATTTCCAATGAATATAGACACTTTCTGGAAAAATGGCTCCACCTCAATGAGAGAACCCATTTGAAAAGATAACTTGAATTTCATTATTAGCTAGATGAGCCTGAAGAAGTCTGAAGAACAAATCATTGACACTGGAACCAAAGACAGAGAATACATCCCAGAATGAAATGGCAAAATCCTGATTTGTACATGGTATAGGACCCTTGGCTGTCATCATGGCCCCATGTTTGTCAAGGGATTTCAAGGGATTTCCATACACTTTTAACTGATTAATATTAGGTCCCATGCTTCTCATTCTTCTACCTGCAAATAGGGAGTAGCTTGCTAAGGAGAGAAGCATGATATACCAAGGAGGAAAAAAGATGCCTGGAAGGCTTTCTCAACTGTGATTACTTCATTCATCCTGGGTATCTAGACCAAGGTGGAGTGAAGTGACCCCAGATTAAAAATGGGTCAGCTAGCCAAGGAAGCATTTTTCCTGGATAAGTTACATAAGCAGTGTAATTGGACAAAAGAAACTCTTCTGATTTACTGATTTTAAGCTCCATTGTATACCTTGATAGAGATCTCTTCTTCTCCTCACTTTCCCCATGAAGAAAGTTTTAAATATCTGCTTACTAAAGCTAGCTGTGGCAGATGCCTAATCTACAGACCAAGACACAGTGCTCAGAAAACCTTGTATTAGTTCTGGTTTCTTGCCTAAACATTATCTGACACATAATTGGTCCACAATATAGCTATCCTGAGAAAGGACATTTAAAATAAATAAAAACAAAGAAAGCAAACAGAAAAAAAGCAATGAAGAAAGAAAGAAGCAATAAGAAACTAAATAGAGGTAGAAAGGAACATGAATAAGAAAATAAAGGATAAATGATGGGAAGTAGATTGTCATCTATGTAGGAAAGAAAACAGGGAGAATGGCAAGAAGGAGAGGTAATTGGGAAGGTTTTACATGTGTAGTTAGTGGGGAATATTCCTTTCTATAAAGTTAACTTTAGGTGAAAAGAAATAATGGGAAAAGAAGAAATGAATGAGAAATGTAGTAAATACAAGTGTTTTGTTAAGATCAAAAACGGGTGGTTTACTCTAATAATAGTATATTCTCAAAAATGATACTGAGTAATTAGTACTTCTCTTACCTAAGGAATGGTATTTCTTCATCTCCAAGATTTCTTTCTTTCTGTAGATCTTTGTTTAGGACTCTGGTCTTCTGCTGTTTCATTTTGCCTATCTATTGTTAGGATTTTCTAACTTCGGTTTAGGCTGTCATTCATGTCAACTTTTGTTAGAGTGAATAGAAGAATCAGAGTACATTGGAAGTTTGGGAGAGAACACATAGAAGTGGAAAATATGATTATCTTAAAATGAAAAAATAGAAGCAAAAGCAAACATTGAAGGGAAGAATTGTATGTTCACACCAGGATGAGCTTGGGCTAAAATTAGCAGAACATGTAGTGTTCCATAAATGAGTTATGGGTGCCTGTGGAGATCAGAAAAAGCACCTTGGGACAATGACTGGGGTTGTGTGAATTTGAGATATCTATGTTATCTGCTAGGAAGTCAGGAATGGAGCCCATCATCTCTCCCACTTTTGCAAGCCCCAAATGTTAGACTGCTGTGTGAATACTTTTTTGCATACCTGCTAAGCCTTTGTGTCACTATGAGGTCAAGAATTCTAGAACACTAGTTACCTCAAGAAACTGCACTTTTCACCTGGGTAACCAAACTTTGGGCAGAATGAGGAGTTGGGGTATCCTGGAGGAAGCAAACTTCCCCTGAATCCAAAGTAAAGTAGTGTTTACATTACTATGACAATTCTGATGTTGTGTAATATTTCACCTGGAAAGTCATAAGACATGCTGCTTGTATCATAGGTCCACTTACTAGGACCTCTGCATAATTGCTTAACAGAAGAGTCCCAGATGGCAAACCACTCACTATTCTAGGCAATTCTGCCAGGTGATGTTTTTTCCATCTTGGTAAATTGTCTTTGGATGAAGATTGAACAGATCTCATTTTCAAGGATGAGATATACTCTCTAGTAAAATGACATGTCAATCCTAATTTCTTACACATTATGAAAACTAAATGGAAATCCATTCTGAGGTGGGTGAGGATACAGAATCAGGAGGTATAATGTCACTGACACTGGGCCAAAGTCAGAGCTGAGATACCCCCAGCATGGAATAGCAACTCCTGAATTGTACAGGGTGCAGTACTCAAAGCTGTTGTCTTGGCCATATTTAATTGTGACATACAAAGCAGACAGTCTTCCCTGGTGGTAATGACACAGTGAACCCAGGCACCAAGAAAACATAAATATTAGAAATTCAAAGATGATATAGTAGTGAAAACACCTATCTCATCACCCAGAAACCACTCTATGAAATAACTATAGCTTGTGAGAACTAGTACACAATGTGAAATTCATCTTGTCCTCGATACATCAGAGGCCTTTAGCTTTCCATACAAAGTTGAAAACCTTGCATGAGAAGATATCCACAGACTACAGCCTATGTTACCAGTGAACCTTGCCTTGAGTTCTAGTGAGAGGTACAATTTAGCATCTGGGTCTTTTGTCATAGTTTTATTGGAAACATCATCACCAACGTAGAAAAGCAGAAATTCACCAATGCAAAAATGCCTAAATAAAAGTTGTTACAGGATATTTTGGAGTCATGCAAAGACCCAAACATCACAAAGATTCAAAAAGAAATAGAACTATATGCCCATTTCACTATTGAACATAGATGCAAATGAACTCAATAAAATCCTCACAAAGCATATCGAAGAACACAATTAAAAAGATTATTCACCATGATTGTATAGCATTGATCCCAGAGAGGAATGGATTGTTCAATTGAAGAAAATAAGTCAATGTAATCCACTGCATAAACAAATAAATAGAAAAAAACTACATGATCATCTCATTACAATGTAAGAAAGCTTTTGATAATATGAAACAACTATTCAAAATAAATCTAATGTAGCGACTGAGGATAAAAAGGCTATACTGAAACATGAAGAAAGCAAGAAACAGCAATCCTACTGACAACATCACATTAAATAGAGGGAAACTCAAAGCAATTACACTAAAATCAGAAGCAAGACCAGGCTGTTACCTCCATTTTTAAATATTGAATACAGTATTTAAAGTTCTAGCAAGAACAATGAGAGAAGAGAAGGAGATTTAAGGAATATGAATTCATAAGAAAACAGTCAAAGTATTGTTATTTGCAAATGAGATATTGTATGCAAATGAACTCAAAAACTGGATCAGGGAAGTCGTATAGCTGGTAAACAATTTCAGTGAAATTACTGGTTACAAGGTAAACTCAAGAAATATCTGTAGCCTCCTATATACAAATGAGAAATAGACAAAGAAATAAGAGAAAAAATACTCTTCTCAATAGATACAAATAACAAAAGGTATCTTTGGCAACTCTAACCAAGCAAGTTAAAGACTTGAATGATAAAATCTTTGTGTCCTTGACGAGATAATTTGAAGATCTCAAAAGATGGAAAGAAATCCCATGCTCCTGTGTTGGTAAGATTAACATAGTAAAAATGGCCACTGTATTAAAAGTAAGCTAATGACACAATGCAATCCCTATGGAAATCCCAATATACTTCTTTAAAGACATTAAAAGGTCAATACAATACTTCATATGTAAAAAAAAAATTTGGAAACCTAAAAACATCCTGAAAAATAAAAGAACTTTTAGAGGTATCAAGATCCCTGATCTTAATCTGTAGTACAGAGCCATAGTAATAATAACTGCATGTTATTGGCACAAAAACAGACATGATGACCAATTGAGTGGAATAAAGGATACAGATATATATCCACACACCTATAGATACCTCATCATTTATAAAAAAGCCAGAAAAATACAATGACAAAAAGGAAGCAGCTTTAACAAACGGTGTTTGTCTAATTGGATGTATGAGGTAGAAGAATGCAAACAGATCCATATCTATTACTGAGTAAAAACCTTAAGTTCAAATGGATCTAAGATCTCAATATATTACCAGATATACTGAAAGTGATTGAAGAGAAAGTAAGCAATAGCCTTGAGAGTAGTGGCACAGGAGGCAACTTTTTTAACAGAATATTGAAAGGTCAGGAACATAGATCAAAGATAAATAAGAGGACCTCATAAAAACTGAAAAGCTTCTGTAAGGGAAATGACATTATCAGCGGGGCAAAACTGAAGCCTACAGAATGAGAAGATATTGACCAATTCCACTTCCAATAGAGAATTAACCTCCAAAATATATAAAAATGCAAGAATCTATATGTCAACAAAACAAATAACCCAATTAAAAATGGGGTGCATATCTAAAAAAAGAATTCACAAAAGAGGAATCTCAAATGGCTTAGAAACACTTAAAGAAGTGTTCAACATCTTTAGGCATCTGGGATTGCTCTCTAGGGACAATCAGCTACAGGGGATTCAAGAAAGTTTGGGTCGGTGGGGCCAGTAGCTGATTGAGGGAGGACAAGGTGGAGGTTCGGGTAGGGAGAGGTTTAGGGATGCTTGGTAGGCTAAGCCTGTGGGGCACAGATCATGGTGTCCACAATGGCACTGCACTTGGACACTTTCCTGTATTCTGGGTGCTAGGAGGTTTAGAAAATGCTTCGAAGATATAAGGAAATGCTCCAAAAACCCATGACAATCTGTTGCACAGAAGAGAGAATTCAGATACAAAATAGACTTATGGGACAGGGACTGGAATCTCCCCCTTTTGGCCAAGCAAGGATAGTCTGACTTGGGCCTGACCAGAAATCCTGTTGCATTCTACTTTACACACCAAAGTGACCACTAAAGCTTCCATGTCAGAATTGGGTGTGATGTCACTGGTTGACCATGGCCACACCCAAGTTTCCAGGTCAAGGCTTTCTGAAAAGAACGCCCTTCTAGGCTAATACTGGGCACATAAAGCAGCAACGTAGTATGTTACATAGCTCTGTACACATGGGAAGGTGGGCAGACGCCTCAAGAACAGCCTCCCACCTCATTGGCGTCCTAAGCTTAAAACTACCTTCCAATATTGCAAAAAAAAGACTACCTTGATCAACAGATGACAAATCAAAATGGCCCCTATATGTTATTGTGATAATCCACTTGCTCAGGTCTGATCTCTGAGTCAGATGGGTCATGAGCAAGGCTACCCCAACACTTTCATCTTCATGCTCAGGGATCAAGGCTGGTGATATCAGGAAACCTTCCATCTAGGTTCATGGGGATTCTTCCAAACTTCATCCATAGCAGGAGTCACCATAAGCCAGGAGCATCCAACTAAAACTTCATCTGAAGAGGCAAGCAGTGCAGGACCATTTTGTGGGGAAAAGATGTTTATAAGAAGAGATATTTAATCTCTCTTAGCCCCTGGCTTGTCATTTATTGGGCTTATCACTAACCATAACTGTCTCCTTGACATTGCTCTTCAACTATTTTGAGATATGCCGAAGTGTGTCATAACCCATCTCCTCTCAGCAGTTCAATAAACCACCTCCACCTGACCCAAACCAGTGGGCACCACTTAGGATACTTGGCTCCTTTTCCTTTCTCTAAAGTCCACAAGGTGCTCTCCAATATGGATCATTTTGAGTCCTCTATAGACACATACCTCTTCATGTGTCCAGGGCTAGGCACACAGGTAAGTCAGAGCTCTCTGAAATGATTAAAGTAGACATATGAGCACCTAGACATAAGGCAGAAGACACATGCCTGACTGATCCGAACAGGATGTCTGTAGATGGCCGCACCCCTGCCCTAATCAGTGACATCATACCAAACTAAGGCATCCTTAGAGGAAACAATCATTGTTCCTTCATATGTTCTCTCCATTGGACTAGAACAAAGGAATGGGAGTGAGAACCTAAAGATCTGTCAGGTTAGATAATGAGTTTGATCACCAAGCTTCAGGCAAATATACCTACAAATTGAAACTGATTGTCCTCTCATTTTATTTCTCAATTTCTCCATCTCTGTATCTTTATCTATCATCTATCATCTATCTATAATCTATTACTTTCTGTTTCCACTCTTTCTTCCATTGACCTCTTCCTCTATTTCCCTCTCTCGTATATACTTTCTTAGCCAGAGCTACCAAGGCAGATAGGTCTGTCTGGATACTTTATGATAATAGAATGTTCATTTGGGAAATGCTTTGCACTATTCCACAGGAATCATTTTTTCCATGAGCTGAGAGTCTCCAGAGGCCCATCTCCATAGGGATGAAAGCCCCTAAAACACAACACATACCATGCCTCCAGGAGACATTCCTGACAATGATTACCACCTCTTCCTTTCTCTCAATTGTCCTTAGGCAGTCTCTCTGATACAGAAAACGAGGTCCCTCAGGGTGGACCTGATTTGAGTCCTCAGTGGTGCCAATCCAGCCACTTCTAAGGAGTGGTCCTGTCACATTAGGTCTAATTGACTGAGCCACTAGATGTCACAGAAATCAAAGGATTAGTCCACACATTATGGTAACATGAGGTTGTGTTTAAGGTTGGGTCCGCAAAAGATCTACACTATAAAAAAAAAAAACCTGTCCTTCCCAGACAACTCTGAAATGAACAATGATAGTTCTCGGTTCCTGAACTATATTAGAAGACAAGCTCGGAAGAGAACTGAAAAGAAAAACGAGAAAAAAGAGACAACAGGTGGCAGAAAGAGAGGTGAGATGGGAAACGAGCATGGAACAGAGGGAGTGAAATGGATAAAAGTCAGAGGACCCCAGTGGGTATGTTGCTCTGTCATTCTGATCACAACCTAGAAGAGATGCTGGTAGTGTGTGGGGGTCCGAGAAGTTAGTTCTGGGTGCTAGTTTTGATGACCACATGAAATTTAGGAGCCTGTGGATGATATTATGAACCCTGGAATGTGGGATAAATTTACTTGCCTAAACCCAGATGTAGCCTCAGTTGCAGAGTCCCATGCAAAGAGATTCTAACAATCTCTACAGACATGGTTACCTCAAGACCTTTGAGGTTGCCCTTCCTGCTTACAGCAAGACACACCCTAAGGCTCCTGGCCTGCAATGGGGCAGGATTCAGCCTCAAGGGCCAAGGATCACCTGGACTCTACTTTCTCCCACACAACACTTGGGCCAACATGGCTGCAGGAGTCCCAAGCCAGTCCTGTTCAGCTGGGACCAGAGGTACAGCTTAGGGTGCTGGCAATGTCCAGAAATGCATAGATACCTGCTGGCAGGTTCAGCAAAAGCATTCATTTTAATGACAGTAGTAGAAAAAATGCTAAACAATTCATGCTCTGAGACCACTCCCTCTGTCCTTCTATGTGTAAAAATAAAACAACAAATATCTACCTCTAGATTTGAAGAGGCAGCTATGCTTATAGACTAGGACAGGCTGAGAGATGGCTCTCTAGATGCAGTCAAACACAGGGAATTCTAGCAGGTGGTATGGGCATGCAGAGAGGTGAGGGGGTTCCAGATAGGGGTGCAATGGGGAAGAGGATGGGTGGTAGATTCAGGAATTGTGAGTCTGTCACAGAACCAAGGACACAGGGGCTCCATAACTACAATGCACTGAGGTATTGTACTCAGTTGGGGGTGCTGGGGAGGTATAGAAGTTGCTGCCTAGACCTCCAAGGGAATTTTCCAGAATATCCATGCCAATGTGCAACACAAGAGAGTAGCATGAGACACAAAAACATAGCCATGGGAAATAAAGGCTGGACATAGTCCTCTTGCATCCTAACTAGGACATCCAAACGTGTGTCTGCCCAGAGAACCTATTGTATTCTTCTTGACTCCACCTACCTGACTGATCACTAAAACTGCCACTCCAGATTTTGTTGTGTTGACACATTGTGACACTGCCACAACCAATCTTCCAGGTCAAGGCAGCCTGCCAACAAGGCCCTCCTAGCAGGCCCTGGGGTAGTAAGTTAGTAAGGTGGTGGTATCACAAAACTCCACATACACGGAAAGAGAGGCAGATGGCACAACAAAGACAACTACTTGTGTTAATCTGGACGTAGGCTCAGAATTGCCTTACCACATAGGAGAAGCTTCAGTAATGGACAAAGGACAAAACCAGAGGCATTTGTGTGTACCTGTGAGAATCCAGTTGTACATGTCTAAGCACTAAGTCTGATGGGTGATGACAAAGGCTACCAAAAACCTCAAATCTTCTTGACAATTAATCCAGGCTCGTTCCTTTAGGTATCCAGGCATATGGGATCACAGAGATGTTGCCTCATTTTTCCTGTAGACACAGATTGTCCAGGACTCTGTTATGGTGATGAGAATGTGTCTAAAGGAGAAACACTACATTCCACTTGCTGCCTTGCCTACCAGGCCATCGGTTTGGTTCTTCAACTAAGGCATTGCCAGATAATTATTATTAGCTATCTCCAAGTCAGTCCCAACCTATCTCCTCACCCAAGCCTAACAACACCCTACATCACCAGCACCAACAGGAACCCCTCAGGATAATTGCTTTACTTTTCTTTCTCTAAATTCTCAAGTCAATCTCAGATTTGTATTATTCTGTATCTTCTGTGGACATCCACCTACCTATTGCCAAGGCAAGGAACACATCAAACTCAGAACTCTCTGATAAGATTCAAGCAGAACCACTGGGCTAATACATACTATGGATAACATACATTCTGGACTGGTCCCACCAGAAAGCATGCAGCAATCTTCAGCCCTGCATCTTAAGAACCTCTCAAGGCACCTTCATCTTTTCTATCCTGTTGCCTACAACCAAGGAACAGGAATAAGTGGCTGTCATGTGAGAATGGTTTTGACCACCATCCCATATTCATATTCATATTCATCCTTCCCTCCCTCCCTTCCTTCCTCTCTCTCTCTCTCCTCTCTTTGTCTCAATCTCTTCTCTTTTTTTCATTGCTCTCTCCATCTATATTCCTCTCTCATATGTACAGTCATAGTCTTGTTCATGCAGGGAAGGAAGGCCTGTCTCAAAATCACATGATATAGGAGGTTCACGTGGGAAATGATTTTCACTATCCCAGTAGTACCCTTCTTACCAACAGCTGAGACTCCCTAGAGACCCAAATCCATGGGGATGAGACTGTCCATGTTGGGCCATAGAAAAAGACAATTTTTCCTCCCTCATGAAGATATTCCGAGCATTGCTTTCTATCTCCTCCTGGAATCAAGCTCTCTGATGTTGCAAAGGGAGCTCTCTCAGGCTGCAATTTCTCTGAGTTCTCAGAAGTGCCATGGAAGCCACTCCTCAGGACTGTTCTTGCCACCTTTCACATTGTTGCAATGGAATTACTCTCATCTTCTGAGCCATTACTGGTCACAGCACTACATGGGCACATCCAGATATTGTGACCACTTGAGTTTGTGCTGAGGGGTGGAGCCCTAAAAGACTTCTTCTACACAAAACAACCTGACATTCCCAGACAATTCTGACATGACCATTATGACTGCTACCCACAGCAATCTTTCTGGCACTATCAGGGATTTATGGGGAAGAGATTCCTCAATAGTGAACTCAAGAAGAATAAACACACACACAGACACACACATTCTTCTTGGAACCCAGATTCTGCCAATTTTTAATTTTTGAGCCTCTTCTAATTAATTACTCTTCCACAAGATAAAACTGGACAGGAAAAAGTAAGGTAAAGGTACACTTTGACCTTTACAACTGGGTGTTCTCCCTTTGTAATATGCAAGGTGAACAAATCAGAGGAATCGACAAGTATCCTTCATGCAATTGTGTTGAGAATCACAGCAGAAGCCATTTTAAGGAAGGCATGGAGAGTCTAACCCTGACAACTTGGTACAGGGCATGCCTGGCCACTTTTAGCACTGCTCAGCACAACCTGTTACTAAGCAGTCATATAGGGTTTAGTGAGCCAAAAGTATGTCTTGGACTACATGCCCTATGTATCCAAAAAAAAGGATGCATATGTCCATGGTGGTGCAACTTAGAAAAATTTTAGGGTACTACGGTTGTGGTAGTGGAGCAGAATTGCTTTCTCTCAGGTCAGTGATCCTGAACACCACCTGAAGCCAAACTCAAAAAGAATCCAATTTTCTGATGAAAAAATTTAAACAACAGAATAAAAATAAAGTCAGAAAGAATAATAGGTAGACAATATGAGCAAGGAAGGAATAAGGACTTCAGGGAGGCAATAAAATGGATAAAACACATATGACAATCATGGCTGTGTTGCCCTGACAATTTGCTCACAGACATGAAAAGTTTTTTATAGCATGTGTGGTTCCTGGAAGTGAGCTGTGTGAGCTACTATTGAGCATCATCCAAAAACTAGGTAGATAGTGGGTGGCCTTGTGCACAGTGGCATGTGGAATAAATTTCCCTTCCTCAATGCTGATTCAACCACAGATGTACAATCACTTTCAAGGTTATTCTCACAATCCTGACTAACACTTAAGACATGGAAGTATTTGCTTCCAGATTAGAGCAAGTCAAATTTTGTCGCACTGGGCCTGCACTGTGACAGGTCTCAGCCTTGTGGGACAAGAATCAGATGGACCCCTTTTTTCCCCATATCACTTCAGGGACAACAGGAATACAGTAGAATTGAGTCACCCTTGTTTAGCAAGATCCAGCAGTGAAAGACAGGGATGTGCTGGCAGAATCTGCAAAATAGTTCTACTTGATTACAATATAGCACCAAGAATGTTAAGTAGCTTGGGCCCTGCAACAACTCTGTATGACCTTTACAGAGTAATAAAAAAAAATACAGACTCCAAATTGGCAGCATTACTTATAGTCTAGGAAAATTGTGGGCATGCAGGTAGATAAGGAGACTCTTGGCAGGGATGAAGCTGTGGGTTTGAATGGATAGTAAATTCAAAACCTGTGGGTAACAGAACAAGGGGCTCCTGAATTGTAATACCTGGAAATTCCATTCAATTCAGGGCCCCTGGGAGGCTGAGAAATTGATTTATAGGTATAAGGAATGCTCCAGAAAACTCATGTGATAGATTTCAAAAGAAAAAAAAAACTACTTGGGGATCCAGGACTGGACACTGCCCTCTTGTGGTTCAGCTACGATATTTTGACTTGGGCCACCCCAGAGACCTTGCTGAATTCTCCTTGACTCTGCCCATCTCAGAGATCACTAGAGCTGTCAGGGAAGAACAGAGTGTGCTGATACTTGGTAAACCAGCTGAAATCCAAACTTCCAGGACAAGGAGGCCTGCCAACAATGCCTCAGGTGAAACCTTAGATGTAGGGAAGCTGTGTGGTGGTGTCACAGAAATATGGTCACATGAGAAGTTGGGCAGATACCTCACAAAAATCATCACTAGTTTCAGTGAGGCTCTAGACACAGAACTGTTACCATTCCTGGGAGAAGAGGCCTTGCAATGGAAAAAGAGGAATGCACAAGGATGCTTTGTACCTGTGAGAGCTCCGGTTTTTCAGGTATGAGCACTGAATCTGATGGAAGTTGAAAAATTCGGCAAAACACCTCAAACTTGTTCATGTATCCAGGCTGGTTCCTTCAGTTGCAATTCCATCTTGTTTCAGGTGAATTCTGCTTCACTTCATCCACAACAGATCCTATATGGATCCAGGAACCCAATTTGACCTGCAGTATCAGGTTGCCCAGGTCACTGTTGTGGGGAGAAGGACAGATCCAAAGGAGAAACATTACATGCCTCCTGCCTCCTTGCCTACCAGGCAGTGCGCTTGCATCTCCAACCTATCAGTCTCCTAGACATTGCCAGGCAACCATTATGAGCTATGATCAGTCCTGTCACAACACCTTTCTTTTCCCCAGGCCAATACACAATCCAGACCCAATCAAATTAGAGTCTTTCATCCTTCCTATTGGATATAGGGCAATGCTCAAGGCAGCTGTATACCTGTTAGGGCTCCAGCTTCTCAGGTTTGGGCCATGAGTCTCATGATAATTTAGAAAGACCACATAAAACTCAAATCTTTCCAATGACTCTAGACTAGAGCCTACATATACCTTCGGATCTATGTTCAGGTGGATGCTGCTACATTTCGTGAGTGTCTGAGGTGTAGAATCTTGTCTAGTAGTCTCAAAAGGAATAACTGCAGAAACTCACACACATGTACTAGATAAACACACAAACACACACACACACACACACACACACACACACAAATAAACACAGACAATCATCTTGGACCCCAAATTCAATTGAGTGTAAATTTTTTGGCCTCCAGTAAGTAATTATTCTTCCAACTGATATCAATGGACAGGGCAGAATAAGAAAAAGTGTTTTTTAACCCTTGACACTAGGTATTCTACCTGGATAAGAAGCAAGGTAACCTAGTCAGGAGAATCCATTATTACCCTTGCTGCACATGTGTTGTGATTTCATTGTTGTTGGAGCTTGTTAAAGGAAGCATAGGACAGTCAAAATCTGCCTCAATGGTTCAGTGTATGACTGGTCATTTTGGGGCAGTTCTCTTAAGAGTCGCCATGAGAGAAAAGACTGTCTTTGGCTACTTGCTTTCCTTGTACACAAAATCAGATGCATATGTCTATGGTAATCACTCCAGATCCCTTGTAGGGTTCCAGGGATGTGGCTCTGGAGCAGAAACATCTTCCGAAAAGCCTGTGTCTCTTAACTCCACCTGCTTCCAAGTTTATTGATGACCCAATTTCTGACAGAAAAGGGAAAATAAAACACGAAAGGAAGGATGAGAAAAAAGTAAGGGACACCAGGAGTAAGATTAAGAGAGACAGGAGAGAATGTGTATCGTAGGGAAGGAATGAAATAGATGATTCTCAAGTGACCACAACATAGAATATGTATTATATACATATATTATATGTGTTATGTATATATGAAATAGTCAATAATCACATAAACCTACGTACTAAAATAAATTAACAGCTAGGCAAACCTAAATAAAGAAATATAGCTTCTTACAAACAATTTTCTTGAATAGAAAAAAAGGAAATTTTCAGCAAATACTATTCTATAGAGAGATAAATGCAAAAGGGAATTGATCAAGTATTGTCTCACAAAGGAAAAAATGGGATATATCGAGTGTGGCACATACTAAGCACACAATGGCATTTGGACTAAAAAACCCCATAGGGTGGTAAGATCAAGGATCTCAGAATCTAAATCTCCATGACCCCAAGACAATGACCCCACTACAGGTTTTGGCAAACATATATCCAGTTTTAGGCATGTAATTAAGTTCCTTCTTAATACATCATGGCTTCAAGTGGAAAAGACCCACACAATCCACATCCAGAGAATGTGTGTAAAGACAGAAACAGAGAAAAGAATCTTAAGAAGCATGAATTGACACAGCCTGATACCCATGAACTTAAGAGGTAGAAGAGGAAGAATTCAGGGAAATATGGCTATTGAAAAACGTGAGGGGGTGGGAGACATCTAAAATTCTTGCCCCATGAAATAGATTTTTTTTTAATTTACTAGAATTCTAATGAGGAGGGAGGACTTAAAACACATGCAATAACTGATGACAATCTCCAACCGCACATTTATATAGGAAATTTACACTGGGGTAAAACAAAATGCCAATGAACACAAAAATAAAAATCTATGAGGTTTAAAAATACAACTGAAGCATCTTTTCTCCATTCCAGAGAGAGAGAAATGAATCCATAATAGTGGGGAGTTTGAAAGGAGCCTGTAGTCCCAGTAATCTGGAACACCGAAGAAGAAGTTGGATTTTTCGCAAGAATTAAGGCCCACGAGAGAAACTAATTCAGACCAAGTCCCCAGTACAAATAAGGGAACACTTATAAAATTCCACATATAGTCCTGTAGCCGTGGTACAAACCTTTAATTCAAGAATTATGCAGGAGAGGAAGGCAGATATCTGTGATTTTGAGGGCAGCATGATTTACACAGTGAGTGTTGAGACATGAGCGTTACAAAGCAGAAACTCTGTGTCAAAAAGAAAAATCCCACAAAATATTATAAATGCCTCCACCTTCTGAAGAAACATATAATTCAGATTTACACTAGTTAATTTAATTATTTGAATGATCTCCTGATGCTTTTCCAGAAGAAGCCCTTCTCAATTTATTAAGCCTTGCTCTTTTGGGAATATTATGAGTTCTTCCAGAATGACAAAGAGGATGTCTTCTTTTATTTTCAGGCACAAAAATTCTGCAAATTTGTATTGAATTACAAACATAACCACTCAAAAGATATGTCAGAGTTTAAAGACCAAGACAGAAGAATACTGAGACAATGATTTTTCACATACTAAAATCTACTCTTTTTATGAACAAAAGATGTGAGCACATAAAACCAGAAGTTGCAACCTGAATGGTTAAAAGGAAAAAACTAAAATCATGTTGAAATAAGAAAACAAAATGATGGTTCCTTAGGAGGTAGCACAACCAAAACTCCTTACAATAAATAGAATTTTTTAAGTGGTTTAGCAATACACTACAGATAGCAGAATAGAGAAGCAAATGAATTCAAATGTTGAAAAGTAAAGAGCTCTTTAGAATCGTGTTACCCTATGTTAGTTAGCCCCACATCTTCTGTCTCTTGCATTATCCTTACCTCTAGCTTGGATCCTCTTACTTATATATAAATTAAGGATATACCCTTACCTCCATCCTTGCCATCCCTCTTCTTAGCCTAGAAGGTTGTGTTTCAGTGTGAGTTTCCTGAGAGAGATAAGACCAAGTGTTGAGAAGTTAGAGAAGACCGAAAACAATAGGATCAAGAGTGCTAACAGAAGCTGACTGCTAATACAAGTAACTTTAAGAAATAAAGAATAAGATATATTGAAAAGATTAAGAAATAAGAAATAAATAAAACACTTTTTGTACAGTTTTCCTAAAACAGAAAATGGTACAGTTTCAGGAAAATCATCAAACAATGGTACAAAGTCAATGGGAAAGCTTATTTAGTAATGATTCACAAAGACAACACACACTATTCCATGTTTTGCACATATCAAGTCTTAGCACTCAGAACCAAAGGCCCTCAGTGTGGCAATACCTGGGTTCCCAGGATCTGAAGACTCATCCCACCCAACTGCTGGAGAGCAGTTCATTACTGACCTTGCCATAACTAAGTTTTTTCTGTCCACATCAGTGAATCTGAGAATGCTCCAGAGATGAGAAGTCTGGGTCATCTTGTGAATTTTCGTCGATTGGCAGTTTCCAGAAACTGTTTCATAGTGCTTTCAAACTCAGGTTTCAGTTCCCTGGGAATCACAGTATTATCCTTTGTCTATTACCACCACAAAACAGGAGAAACAGTGATTCCTAAAATCTCTCTTGAACTAGAATAACACCACGTCACAGGAAAAGCCCAGGAGCCCCACATACTCCTTCTGTGTCCAGCACATGAGGACAAATAGGAAAATTTCATGTCCCAAGGCTTCTGTCTGCCTCAGATGTGATGCCTACCCTCAGAGGCCGAGTACATTGGCATCGGTTAGAAACACTGAGAAGCTGCAAAAGCTGCTTCTCTTAGTGAGTTCCAGATGAATTAAAACAAAGGTTGAAGAAAAGGAAACCTGAACCTTGCAGACACCACCAGCCCTGACATCCTGTGGAAGCCCTGAACTGTACAATCAATGTTGACACCTGAGACTGAACGGATGCCACAATCTCAGTCCCAGTTTCTGAGAAACATAGACCCAGAAATACCTGAACCCCAGACATACTTTCACCTTAGGTATCTGCAACAAACACTCCCCCATGCCAGAGACCACAATTTACTCCCAGACCTGAAGACAGTTATTATTTCCTCAGGCCCACGTTCTGGACTTAAAATACCACAAGCTTTCCGAACATTAGGGAGCCTGCTCAGAGGGGCATCTGAGTTTGCTCATAGTACTAATTCCAGATAGCCACCCAAGAAAAGGGCTCAGCCATAAGAACCAGTGACCTGGAGGCAAAAGGACCAGATAATTGTTTCTGTCACTATGACTGTCCTCTAAGGAAGTCAAAGTGTGTGTTCTGAACAAGTGCTAATGAGGCAAAGGGATGAATTCTTCCTTATATTAGCAAATATTGTGAGGTAACAGTGATTTGCACTATATGCCCTGACATTACTTGAATCATTGTCGTACATGTGATGCCATCAGCTAACACTGTTGCTAAGCATGGGGTGGCAGGGAGTGGGATTGAATTAAATAGATTTTTGCAGCTGCACAGTAGCATTACCAGCTGCTACGTTATTCTCTGGGGCAGGGACAAAGGTCAATCCTAGGCTGTTGCAGGACCTCCATCATTATGAAAAACAAACATAGTTCATTACATAGCATAGTCAATAGACAGCTTCTCAATTTGACCCTTCCTGAAGGTAATTTTAAATACAGTAAATACAGAATGCATGATTTAGCAGCACATATACTAAAACTGGAATGATACAGAGATGATGAGCATGTCCCTTGTGCAAGACTGACATGCAAAATCATGACGTTTTCCACATTTTTTAAAAGAAAAAAGTAAAGAACACTCAATTAAAACTTTTAAAATATGCCAACAGATTCTTAAAAGGCATTGCATAAGATACATTACTCTATTTGCTATTTTCAAATAACTGTATGCTTCATTCCTCAATGAAATAATGGCTATGATTTATGGAGTATTCTCTAAAATTCTATGAAGCTGGTGTGTAATACCATCTTGTGGTGAGAAAACTGACACTTGCTGGGTTCTTTGGGATGTTCCTTTAATCTCAGCCCTCAGTATGCAAAAGCAGTTGGATCTCTTGACAGTTTGAGACAACCCTTGCCTACATATTGACTTCCAGCACTATCAAGGGTACAAAGAGATAAATAAAGTGAGCAAAATAATAAATGAGTAAATAAATACATATAAAAGAACATATAAATGGAGGAATATAGAGAAAAATAAATAAATAATAAACTAAATAATACAATCTTTAAAATTTTTTAAAAAAACAAATAGAACACTGAAGCTGAGAACGTTTTCCCTGCTTCAAGGTATAAAGCTAGCAGCAGTATTAATTTATGCTTTCACTGATAAGGTCTCTATGGAATCCAAGCTGATCATGAACTTCTAGCTGGAAATGAGCTTTTTGCCTTAGACCTGTTAGTAACTGTACCTGTATCAAAGGATGAAGCTCAGAAATATTTGGCCACTGGGTCATATCCATACACATTTTCCCACACCTTAGTTAATTTACTCCCTCCTCAGATGTATCTAGAAATATCTTATCTATTCAAAGCTGTTAATCATTCCTATATCTGTTTCTCTCCTTTTTTATGGCATTTTTACAAATATTTGTTTGTTTTCATGAAAAGCTTGCATATATCTCAGTCTCTGATCTCCTGGCCCTTCAGTTTCTGTCTCATAAGTGGTAGGATTTCAAGGAAGTGCCTCCATACATAGCACTGTTGTGATAATGTCTGAATCAGAACGGTATCATCTAGTGATTTACAGAAGGTTACCTCCACAAAACCAAAAGTTTGCAAATTTATCAGATATTAAAGTACCCTAGTTAACAGGACTTCCCTAAGATCCTATTGAGTAGCATTATCTCTTATTTATATGTTATTAAATATAAAAAAGAAACTGGCATCTGTTCTCTTGTGTAGTCAATGATATGAAAATAATTAAATGAATTCTATGACAAAAAATTGATCATCTCACTGGATGGAGAGAAATATTTTCACTAAATCCAATACTTCTTTATGATAAAATATTTTGAGAGATATGGGATACTAAGGCCACACTTAAATGTATTAAAAGCAACTTACAGCAAGTCTAAAGAGAATATCAAATTAAAGGGAGATAAACACAAATCAATTCCTATAAAATCATTAACAAGTCAAGGTTCTCCCCTCTCTCCATACCTACTCAATAGAGTATATGAAGTTCAAGTTTGAAGGGGTAAGACAAAAAAGGGCAGCAAGGGAATATGTCTTGGAAATTAAGAAATATATATATATATATATATATATATATATATATATATATATATATACACACAGAAACACATACAGACACACATATGTATACACCTACATATATATAATATGATAGTATATATAAGTAACCACAAACTCAACCAGATAACTCCTATAACTTGTTAACTCCTTCAGTGAAATGACATCCTATAAGATCAACTCAAAGAAAAATCTGTTACACTCCAATATACAAATGAAAAATGGACCAAAAAAAATATCAGGTAAACAACTCTCACAATACCTACAAATAACATATGGTATCTTGGATGACTCTAACCAACCAGGTTTCAGACTCGAATGTCAGAAAAGTTTAAGTCCTTGAAAAGGGAAATTGAAGAAGATTTTAGAAGATAGAAAGATATTGCATGCTCCAGGGTTGGTGGGCTTTACACAGTTAAATACACATTTTACCAAAAGCATTTGACAGATTTCGTGCAATCCCTATCAAAATCCCAATACAATTTTTTACAGTCCTAATAAAGGCAATACTCAATTCCATATGGAAAATGAAACAAAAAAAGTAATCCTGAAAAATAAAAGAACTTTTGGAGGTACCGACTTCCCGGATGTTAGATGTACTACAGAACCATAGCAATGAAAGGAGCACGGTATTTACTTAAAAACAAACATGAGGATCAATGGAACTGAATCAAGGATACAGAATGCCATGGGCTACTTTCTCCTTTTATCCTTAAGGAGGATGCATATGTCCAAGTCACTACAACTCCTTTAAGGGTGATAGGAATTCAGCTCTGAAACAGAAATATTGTCTCATGTCAGTATCCCTGAACTCCACCTGCAGCCAAGCTTAAAGAGATCCTAATTTCTGACAAAAAATTAATGAAATGAAGATAAAGAAGAAAAAGTCAGAGAGAATAGGAGACAGACAATGATTAGCAAGGAGGGATTGAGGATGGTAGGGCGGGAGTAAAATTGATAAAAACACATAGGACCATAAAGACTGTGTTGCTCAGGCAAACTGGGCACAGACTTGAAGTGATGATGTTCAGCTTGTGTAGTTCTTGGATGTAAGCTTTGTGTGCTTCTGATAAGCATCATCCAAAACCTAGTGTGATTGTGGGCAGCCTAGTGAACAATGGCATGTATATTATGTTCCCCTTTTTCAATCCAGATTCATTCACAGATACAAAGTCCCTTGCAAAGAAATACTCACAATCCTGAGGAGGCAGCCTCAAGATATGGGAGGCTATCTTTCCTGCTTGGAGCAAGAAAAACCATATTGTGGTCGGCCTAATGTGTGGCAAGCCCACCTGGAGTCTGCTTTTCCCTACAGCTCTCCTTGGCCAACAGGTTATCATGAAATCAAAGGTAGTACTGTCTACCAGGAACGTGCTGGGCATGTCCACAGAAAAACAGGGACCAGCTGGCAGACCTGCAAAACACTTTCACTTGATGACAGTAGTGCACCAAGAATGTCAACTACCTTGTGCCCTAGGAAAACTCTGCATGGAATTTCCTGAGCAAAACATAACAAACAGTACAACAAAAGCAAAAGCAAAAAACAAAAAACAGAAAACTTAAAAATGACTACAGAATCCAAGTTGGCAGCATAACTTACAGGCCAGGTATGGAGAGAGATGACTCTCTAAATGCAGACCACTACAGAAGATTCCAGAAAGGTCGTATCGGCATGCCAGTAGGTAAGAGGATTCAGGACAGGGGTGCTGATACAGGTGGTAATAGGTTATAAGTTCAGAACCCGTGGGTCACAGAACAAGCTGACTTCTAAATATCTCTACCCTGAGATACTCCATTCAATTCAGTGAATCTGAGGACACAGAAGTTGTTGTAAAAGTCCTAAGAAATGCTACATAAAACCCATGGCAATCTGTAACACATCGTAGCATTCTCTGAAACAAACAATAAAAGGATCTGGGGACCAAGGACTGGACATTGCCCTTTTATGGTGCATCAGCACATTTTGAAATGGACCTCCCCAGAGATCCTGGTGAATTCTACTTGACTCTGCCCACCTGGAAAACCACTAAGGCTTTCAGGCAAGAATTGGGTGTGCTGATACTCAATGAACCTGCTGATATCCAAGATTTGAGATCAAAGAGGCCTACCAAGGCAGCCTCAGGCTAAAGCTTATCTGTAGGGAAGCTAGTTGGTGGTGTCATAGATATCTGATAACACGGGAAGTTGAGCAGATAACACACCAAAGACAACCTCCCATTTCAATGGGTCTCTAGACTCAGAACTGCTTTCCCTCCTGTTAAAAAACTCTAAGTAGAGAAAGGGAAAAGTTCAAGTCTACTAGGTGTACCTGTGAGGTCTCTAATTGATTAGGATTTAGCTCTAAGTCTGATGGAAGTTGAAAATGAGCCAAAAACCTCAAATCTACATGCCCATGGATCCAGACTGGATCCTTTACTTACCATTCTGTCTGGCTTCAGGTGAATTCTGCAATGCTTCAACCACAACATGGGCTAAAAAGGTATAAGCACACAATTTCACCTAAAGAGACACGCTGCCAAGGATCCTGTTGTGGGGATAACAGGTCTAAAGGAGAAACATTATATGTCTCCTGACACTTTGCCTACCAAGCAGTAGTCTTGCATTCCCACTCTATCGTTCTCCTAGGCATTGCCAGGCAACCAGTATGAGCTAACACTACATCTGTCACAACCTCCTTCCTCTCCCCAGGCTATAACCCAGACCCAACTAAACCAAGAAGCACCGTTCATTCTACCTAATGAACATAGGCCAAAACTCAAAGCAGCTGTGTGTTCCTGTGAGGGTTACAGGTAATCAGGTCTGAGCCCTGAGTCTAATGGGAATTAAGAAAGGACACCTAATCCTCAAATTTTCTTGCCAATGGATTTAGGCAAAGGCTGGATTTAAGTGATTCTTAAAAAGCAAGCAAAATGAAAATTTACCTTTTGAACAGAAATTTAAATAAGAATTTCATCAATACACATGTTTATAGATCATACTAAATACTATTTTCAAATACAAAGTTAACATCATTGGTTTAATTCATAAAGACTATCTCTGTTTTTCTCCCCTCAAGAAGTACCTAACGTAATTCTTCCTAAAATAATAAAAAATAAAAATTTCACAAAAGGCAGAAATCAATGGTCCAGGATGCAATTAGTAAATACCATTTGATTATATATGCCCTAGTAATAAAAATCATATGGTTTGTAAAAAGTAAACAATAAATTTGTTAAAATAGTTAACTGAGTTTACATTTTATACTCTTGTTTAAATAACATTCTATACCATTGTTAAACTAAAAGAACACCCACAAATATATAAATTCGCTTTAGCATCACTGTTGACTTTAAGAAATTTTTTTTTTTTGTATCTTCAAATTAGTAATTTCTCTAGAAAAAGTAACAAGAAGTAAAATCTGCTAGGAATCGAGAGAAGTCAGACTACATTTTTCCCTCAATACGGTTATCCAATCCTTTATTCAAGCAAGCCAATCACTAAATGCTCCTTGTATGCTGCTTTGCTAGAAATAGAGACAGCAGGGTGAGGGGAATGAATAATACAGGAGATTCCCTCCAGAGGAAAGGAAATGATATATTAAGGTCTGCTCAAAGAAAATGGGAATTTTATCTTCCAGACTTGCCATTGCCCATGCGGTACGGCAATGGGAAAATCCCGCCCAACCACTGACCCCTTGGCCTGAGGGTGCCCACGCCACTGTTTTGCTATATATATTTTGATGTGCTACAAGTTTTCACAATGAGAAGGGTAAGTAATTGATTTCAATGAACAGATGCTGTTCACACAGTTGCCATTACCAGACAATATTCTCAGACACAAGAATAGACAATTTTACTGATTAAAGAATATACTTATTCTGTGAACCTTGCATGATAACCAGTATTATTCACGTCTCGTGAGGATGGTTGTGAATGCATGAGAATGTGCCATAGACCAATCATCACTCCTTTGTCTAAAATAAGATGAAAGGCAATAGTTGTACTGTCCTACATCAACTACATACACAATTCCATTTGCCATGTTTCCTGTATATTATGTGGCATGGCATTGTCTATAGGGGAAATACACAGTATTCATAATCATTCGCCATTTCATGAACATTATTACCATCCATCCACTACCATTGATTACAATTAACTAATGATTTCATATGAACAGTAATAAGAATAAAAAATTACACTAATAGAGCACATGCCTGTGATCATTGCACTGTATAACCTGTGTCATAATAGGCTCCACATCAGCGTTGTGATTGTATAAAGCTTCTACTATATAACAATATTTGTTTCTTCTTTAAACTGTAAAGGGATAAGTAGGAGAGGTGCTGATCTACATCTACAACATACATAGCATATTCCCTCTCCCTCACCTTCTGAGGCTTGCGTTCTAATCTACATGAAAAATATTTTAGGAATGCCCCCTCACTAATTTGTGAGCTTCCTGAACCCCAGTCTCTATTTTAAATTACAATTAGGTCCTTTGGTACACGTTCTTCCTCCTGTAATTAGGGAGCAACTTGCCAAGGAGGAACACATGACCTAAAAAGTGATGTTTCAAGGGATTTCTTGAACTGGATCCTGGAATTCTTCCTGAGGATCATGACTAAGATGGAGTTAAATAACTTCAGATTAAAATTGAATCAACTATTTCAGGCATCCTATTTCTTAGGTATGCCAAAAAAAGAAACCATTCCTATTTCATTGGTTATGAAGCTCCTTTCTATCCCTACATGGAGGTCCCTGTTCTGTAATTTTCACCATGAATAATAACACATCATTTTACTTTTGGATAATGCACATCCTTTAGCTGTACATGATGTCTAGTCTGCAAATCAAGGTACAGTGCTCCTAATTCCTTGTGGTAGTAATATACATGAGTTTCTCCTTCAAAAACAATGTCTGACATGTAGGAGAATGAAGTGTAAAATTACAACTCTCCTAATGGAAAACATTTAAAAATGCAAAAAAGGAAAAAAGAAAGAAAAAAGGATATAAAGAAGGAATTCATGTTAATGAAAGATGAGGAAGAAATAATCATAAGAGTGAGTGAAAAATTAATGATAATGGGAAATCATTAAGGAGGCATGGATATAGGAAAGAAGAATGAAATAAGAATGTATGAATGTAAAGAAGGTCTGAGGATTGCAAATGTTGGATTATGTATTTTGTGAGTGTATATTCCAAGAAATGTGCTTTCAGAGACTATAGAGATCAGAGAAACCAGCTTGGAACAGTGATTGGGTCTGTGTCACATTTGGATTCCTCAGTTTTCTATTAGGAAGACAAGAAAGGACCCCAGGCATGCCCACCCTTTTCAAAGCCCTATATGAACTCCTGGGTGATTCCTGTTTTGATTCCCTGCTAAACAAAACCTCAAAGGACACTAGGAACTGAGATTTCATCCCAACTAGGACAAGAATTCTTGAGTTTTGCATGCATCAGGATATGGCACTGCTTAATGGAGTCAATGGACCATAAATCCACAAGGATAAAATGGACCATTGCCATGTTTTGGAGTAAGCGGACCACCCTCATCTCAAGGAATAAAAAGAAATCGAAAAGAAAGCAGTGTGTGCTTCACCAACACAATTCTGATTTATGTCAATATTTCAACAGTAATATCCTGTTGCTTTTCACCTATAATATTCATCCTAGGAATATAAAAGTAGCAAAAGAAATAGTAAATCTCAAAAGCTCCATGCCTGTTGTGACCATGAGACTTGACCCAGAGCATGTCGTTGTGTTGCTAGGCAATTATGATCTCATATTCTATCACCATCAAATACAGATCCGCATGCACAGCGACCACACCCACTTTTGACCCATCAATTTATACTTACTAAAATTTCCAAAGTGCACTAGGCTGTCTAGGAGTGGTAGCTTCTTTGACATTTACTGCCACACATTTACCTACTATGCATATAAAAATGGACACATTTAACTGAAAGAATTGTGTTGTCATATGAATAGATATTTAGGCACTTATCTATAATTCGGACTCTCCTGTTCTCACTCCACAATACTGGAGACCAACACCACTCTTGTGCTTCTGCCTTACTCACCCTCTTTCAACTCAAATGAAAACAATATCAACTCATCCTGTCTTTTTTGTAGGATTTGAACCACATGTTGCAAATCTGTAGAAAAATTAAGTGTTTGAATTCTATTTCCAGAAATACATAGATACAATTATACAGTCACATGTATACACACCCACACTCACATATGATATATAAAATGACATCCAAGCTCACAAGAACAAATACACACCTGTACCTTGCAGTATATACGAAGGACAGAAACTTATAATTGGATTCCTTGGATATTGTAGTTC